>CAJQUW010015936.1:2500-322047 GCA_907163375.1 Prostheceraeus crozeri | reverse complement strand
GGGTTAGTGTGGAATGTAGTTAAGAGGAGTTGAAGCCAGTAAAGAGAGAGTGCTGTTTGTTTGAGAGGAAGGGGTGGTAGATGCTAGTAAGTATGGTGTTGTTAAAGGTAGATGTAAGTAAGGGTGAACCAAGAAGTAAGTTTGATAAGAAAGTAAACGTGGATTGTATCGTGATGTAAGGTAGTTAGCAGATGTGTATAATGTGACGATTGAGGGGTTAATCGTAAGTATGTAAGAATGTAGATGTTGAGGTATAGTTTTTAACTGTTCATAGAGATGAGAGAGTAGTATGGCGTTAGTATCTTCATTGTGTTTGTCAAGCGGCCAGGTCGTGAGTGGTCAGAAGTAAGCCGAAGCTAGGATTAGTGGAGGTGAGATGTTTAAAAGTAGATCAGTCAGAACTGTTTAGTACGTAGCGCTTACATGAGAGTCGTGTTGAGGGTGTATAGTTAAAGCTATGAATAGGTGATAGGCAGTAGAAAGTATGATGAAATGAACCAGTGTACTGATATGTTAGTAGATGTTAGTTGCTGTTAAGTGAAGGATTTGTGCACTTGTCCTTAGTGAGTTGCGTGCGCGGGGAGAGTAAGGGCCTTGGGTAGATGGAAGTAAGAGGGAGTAAATCAGTATTTGAAATGGTGAGAGTTACTATAACCGATGTTAGTGGGGTTACCTGGTAGTGGTAACGGTTTGTTATTGAGTAGGAGTGTAGTTTGAAGTGGGAACTACGTTGAAATGTAATTAAGTAGTGTGAGATGTAGCAGTTTGAGCTAAAAGTAAAGACCGTGAGTAAAGGAGGTACTGTATGTAATGTGACAATAGTAGTGAAGTGGCGAGAGGCATGGGACATAATGTAGTATTGGGTGTTTGTAAGATTCAGGTATCTTTGGTAAGGTATGTGACCGTAGGTGAGCTTTTACGTGATTAGAATGGGTGACAATGATAGTAGTCAGGTGTCTCGAAGTGATAGTTATATACCGGTGTGGAAGCAGTTGTTAGATATTGTAGTGATAGATCTTGAGAAGTCATTACTGTTATTCGATGGTTATAGCACAGTGTGAAATTAAGTGTAGATCTGACAGTTGGTCATGATTATGTAGGTTAGAAGCATCGAGATAAAGTAGTTAGCATTTTAGTAGAGGTAAATGAAGCAGTACTTTCGGATTTGTAGTATTGTATTGAACGATGAGTCCGAACCAATGATGAGTGACCAAGTAAGTAGTAGAACCCTGTTTTAAGTATTTATTGATGGGTTTGATGTTTATTAGAGTAAGTAGTCGTCTGAACTAAGGTACGGAGGAGATACAATTTGTTTATGAGTAGTGTTTGGTTGACATGTGAAAATGTGACTGTGGTGGGGGCGAAAGTTTGGTTACAGCGTTGAGTTACTGTGGTAAGAAGGAAAAGGTATTGTTTAAAAATGTATGGTTAGTTTGTAGGTGGTGGGCCGTTGATGAAGCAAAAGTGTCATAGTAGTAGTTAACTCGTTTTTTGTGTCAAGAAGAGGAGGAATGTAAGTAGGGCAAAGTATGGAGAAAGCGAATAGGTTATCTATTGTGAGCGAGTATGGTTAGTTGTAAGATATGTATCTAGAACGTAGTCGTGTGTTAGTTTGAACCAGGAGATAGAGTTGGGTTAGTAGTGAGATAGCCTGAGAAAAGGAGAGTTTGTGGGTAGTTAGGTCTCGTGTATGTAGTAATTTCCGGTGCTGGTGAGTTATCTAGTAATTAGTTAGTGGTAGATATTGTAAGGAGAAAGAGACGTAATGAGGGTGTTGGTAGTTAGTTAGTGACTTTTAACATTAAGGTAGTGATATTTGACGTGATGTGGATGTGTGAATGGTCCAGTGAAGTAATTGAGGAGTAACGTAAGTATTTTTTATCCTATGTCGGTATAAAGTAGAATGTAAGATCAGTAGAGTAAGTAGTATGTAAGGGTGACAAAAAGAAAGGTGTGACGAGTGTGATTATTGAGTCTTAATGGTATGAATTAGACTGTCTGGCATAGTGTATTTTCTAGTGATCTGTGAAGAGACGTGTTAGAGTAGCCGGATGGCCGGTTGTCAATTTAGGTTGTATGTATGTAAGTAGTAAGTATTACAAAAGCATGTGAGTTGTTAAGTTAATACATTAGTTTAAGTGTGATCGTAGTATTTATTTTAGGAATTATAGGGTCATAGCGTTGTGTGTATTGAGGAGTCAAGTGTTATGTTGGAAACGTGTTATGTAGGTGGGTAGCATGTAGAGTTATAACTACGATGAAGTTGTTTTAAGAAGTATCGATGGAGCAGGTAATAATGAGGTGGTATTGTGTGTGAGTTAGATAATGGTCATATTCTATATTCTGTGAGTGAAAAGAGAGAGTGTCATTAGAGATTGTAAGAAAGTAAGAATGTATTGTAGTTAAATTAAAGAGAGATTATAGTAGTAAGAGGTTGTGAGGTTGTTGTGAGTAGAGATCATGAGAGGAAGTAAATAGTTAAAGGTTGATGGACGGTAGTAAGTTTTATTTGTAAGTCTGAGTTAAGTAAGTAGAACTGAGTTTGACCACTAAATGCTGGAGACCTCATAAGTAGTGTGACCATCATCTGTGATGTAGTGTTGAGTTGGATGTGAGATAGTGTTGATAGGTACAAACTGATGCGTAAGATGATCGGGAGAGAACACAAGTCTAAGTGTAGCGAGTATAAGTATGAACGATGTGAAGTTAGTTAGGTGAAGTTGACGTGGTTCTCGAGTAGACGGTGTAAATACTTAACGAGTCGACAGGTGAAGAAGAGTTAGTACGTATGAGACTACTGGGAAGTAGAGATGTAGGAAGATTTAAGTGCAGGGACAGTTAGGGTAGGTAGTTAGGGAGTGTACCAGGGTCGGTATAGATACTGTCTATTGATGTAGAGGGTTGACGCAGTACGTTGAATTGATATATCGGTGTAGTTGAGACCACTGTAAGAGAATTTCACAGTAGTCAATTTAGTTTTAGTTACGGATGAGGTATTATCTGTAGAGCGTGAAGTGTGATAGTTTGAGACGAGTTAACTTGTGGTGGAAAAAAAAAAAAAGTCTGGTGCATACAGAATTAGGTGATTTTTGTGTTCTAGTTAGTATATGAAATGGATTGTAGTTGAATCTAAGGTCGATGTGGAATGTAGGGATGCGAGTACGAAGAGAGTGAATTTTAGTGAGACGATTGTTAAGTATATATGTGAAAGTTAGCTAAGTACGAGGAGTGGTAGTTTCTATAGTTGTGTTATGAAGTGTGATTAGTATATATGTTTTAGTTTCAGAGTTAAAATCGAGTGAAGAGGTAGTTTAGTAAGTGGACAATGGTATTAAATGTGAGAGTTTATGATACGTTGAGTTGAAGAGATAAGTTAACGTTGTCCACAGTGTAATGAATGGCACGTAGTGACAAGGTACGTTTGGTCTGGAGAGTATAGTCTGGTTGACTGTGAAATGAGTGTAAGAAGTATAAGTAAGATTGAGGATAAGAGACGAGTACGAGTTGTAAATGTAAGCGAGAAGTTAATTGTTTGTTTTAGTAAGTTAGTAGTATTGGCCCTGAGTTGACCTATGATGTCTTCAGCTGTAAAGAGCGGGTATCGGGGAAGATCTCACTTCCCTAGTGATCGGTACAAGGCCTTCGGGCTGTCGACGGGATCGAGTGCCACTCACTACACTCACATCTATCATTCCTGACTAAGTGTAATGCTTTAGGAATATGACTGTACTACATGATTCAAAACTTATACTAATTTCATTATCTTACAGTTAACGAGAAATCTGAGTACTGACAGCAAAAATGGTGAACAACGATAGAAATAAGAAGTTTCACATTAAAATGTGCGTATGCGGTCGAATCAACCGCCGAGACGGTCTCAGGGACCACATAAGGAAGGCAGGGGCCGACCACATGGTTATCCTGAATAGGGTTGCCTGTGTGAAGTGCAGGGTGCTGTTGGTTGTTGGGCAGGAGGCCGAGTTTTATCGGAGGCATGGTGAGTGTACAGGAGGGTTGGTGACCGATTTGAGATTTGTGGAGTTGATGAATGCTGAGAAGGAGCGAATGTTGGAGAAAGAGGCCAAGAATGTTGTTGAGAATGCTAGTGGGAATGTTGTTGAGAATGCTAGTGGGAATGCTGTGGAGAATGCTAGTGGGAATGCTGTGGAGAATGAGGTAGAGAATGCTGTGGCCGGTTTGAAGGCTGACAAGTGGCGGAAGAGAGTGTTTGAGAGTGATGATGAGGATGATGTGGATTTGGATAGGGAGCGAGTGAGGAAGTGTGTGAGGAAGTTGAGCTCTTCGTCATCGGAGGTATCCAATATTGTTATTAGCGACCCCCCGAAGAGCTCATCTTCCCCAATAGTGAAGGGTGGTGGGGTACGGAAGCAGTCGGCGCGGTGGGATGAGGACATGGAAAAGAAGCATGTGTCGCAGCAAGCGGCACATGCTTTGTTGGTAGATCGCTACGAAAGTTTGAAGAAGGTGAATGATGAGAACGTTGATTGTGTTGAGTGAGCTGGAATTGAAGGAGGTGAAATGTTAGGCGTTGGCAGATGAGAATATCCGTTTGAGGCGTGTTGTGAAAGTGTTGCAGGAGAATGTGCGAGTGTTGGAAGACAAGAATGTTGAGTGTGAGAAGAGGGCGAGTGCTGCGGAGAGGAGAATGGGAGAGGCAGAAGCGAAGTTTGAGGAGATGATGAAGGAGATGAGTGTGTTGAGAGCGAAGAATGTTGAGTTGGAGAGGACTGTGGCTCGGCGGGGTGATGAGAGGCAGGCGTGTGAGAAGTTGGAGCGCATGAGGGATGAGTGGGAACGTGTGAATGAGGATCGTTTGTTTGAGTTCCACATCCCTATTCAGGATAACCATCTGGCCGGCGAAGTCCTCGTCAATAAAAGCCTGGACGAAAGCATTGTATGCTATCATGGACATCCGAGCAAGAAATGCCTCCACGCCACACTAAGAATGCGCGGGCATCTGCACAAATTTTCAATCAGGAAGCCCGCGAGACTGCCTAAGGATGACTAACTTGGTAAGTGAAAAGCAAATAAGATAGTATATCCTATTCTAATACATATCATTTTCATTGCAGATCTTTGCCTGCCTTCACCACCCCATCAATTTACTCCCGAGAACGAACCATCGGCTCTCTTAAGGGCCACCTAGGGGCAAGACATGATAGAACCTCCACGCGGTTTGCCCTGGGCAGTCTTCGGACTGGCGAATACTATCATTAAGTTGAATCTGCTATCAGTCAACTTGAACGTTGCGTCGCGTTAGAGGGGTATATAAACCACTACCTCTCATTTCATTTCATTTCAATCATGCAGACGCCGAAAAGTCAAGTCAGCTCTCCTCGCGGACCGCAGTTAAGGCCGCGAAATTTATTTGAGGAGTTTGTCAGGCTAGAGGAGCAAGACAGAGTTTTTAATAATCTTGCTCGGATTGGCAATCCGATGACAGCAACTGCTGTCAATCCAACGGAATGGCGCTACATTCCACTTTTTAGCCATGTGCCAGCTAGTGTGGAAGTCGACAGTGCTACCAAAGAGAGAGTCAAAGACTCTCTCAGCAGAATTGGTAGGGTGTAAGATGACGTTACTCCCGAGAACGAACCATCGGCTCTCTTAAGGGCCACCATGGGGCAAGACATGATAGAACCTCCTCGCGGTTTGCCCTGGGCAGTCTTCGGACTGGCGAATACTATCATTAAGTTGAATCTGCTATCAGTCAACTTGAACATTATGCAGTCGATTGCTATCCCTGAAGCATTCTGATTCGCTGTTGAGCAATTCATTGTTGAAAACCCTATATAAGCCAGAAGATTGTAGCGCTTCTCATTCAATTTGAAGTCACGATGGAAGCGACATCTGCCGACAACATTCCCGTCTTCACCGATGAAGACAACGGCATTCCCAACTTCATCATCCTCGACGAGTGGGATGAAGAGGATGAGAAGAAGGGGAAGATCAAGAAGATCATTTGGACGGATGAGGTGTGGACTCCTAAAACCACCCGCATCCGAAAGGTGCCAGATGCACCAGTACGACCTCGGCGGTATAGGGTCTATGACAACCTAGCTGTCATACCTATTGACTATTCAAGCCAATAGTCAACTTAATTGTCACCGAGAACGAACCATCGGCTCTCTTAAGGGCCACCATGGGGCAAGACATGATAGAACCTCCTCGCGGTTTGCCCTGGGCAGTCTTCGGGCTGGCGAATACTATCATTAAGTTGAATCTGCTATCAGTCAACTTGAACGTTGCAAATGAAGTTCGGTGTAATACTTCCTTTCGACGGGCGTTCCTGTAAAGGGCGGCGGTGAAACCCGTAGCTATGTATACCGCAAGGGACATTCGGCAATGGTCAATCTTGTTAAACCTCTCTGCGTCATGTTTGCAAGTGATTGCCTCTGTCTCAACGTAGTATGCATTCGCGCCAGGGCGACATTTAGCCAACTGTCGAAGGTTGCCTAAAACTTTCCATTGCATACGTTAAGAGAACCATGAGTTCTACCTGTCTCTATCAATGAGACGAATTGATGAATGGAATGAAATGGGAGGACACTCACGCGCCACACGCAACATAACACACTTCTCTCTTCCGTAGTCTAACAAGCTCTTTACACATGGATCGCAGTCGATTGCTATCCCTGTATCAGAAGTGTAAGCTATCTTAATTTTATTTAACACTATTTCATCTACCATCATCGCCCATATGAAATGTTATAAGATTTACAAGTTAGACTAAGCGTGCTACTATTTCCAAATGAAAAAGTATACATGGTTAAATCATCCACTTAAGCCCATCCGTAGTCTAACAAACTCTTTACACATGGATCGCAGTCGATTGCTATCCCTGTATCAGAAGTGTAAGCTATCTTAATTTATTTGACACTATTTCATCTACCATCATCGTCCATATGAAATGTTTTAAGATTTACAAGTTAGACTAAGCGTGCTACTATTTCCAAATGAAAAAGTATACATGGTTAAATCATCCACTTAAGCCCATCCGTAGTCTAACAAGCTCTTTACACATGGATCGCAGTCGATTGCTATCCCTGTATCAGAAGTGTAAGCTATCTTAATTTATTTGACACTATTTCATCTACCATCATCGTCCATATGAAATGTTTTAAGATTTACAAGTTAGTCTAAGCGTGCTACTATTTCCAAATGAAAAAGTATACATGGTTAAATCATCCACTTAAGCCCATCCGTAGTCTAACAAGCTCTTTACACATGGATCGCAGTCGATTGCTATCCCTGTATCAGAAGTGTAAGCTATCTTAATTTATTTGACACTATTTCATCTACCATCATCGTCCATATGAAATGTTTTAAGATTTACAAGTTAGACTAAGCGTGCTACTATTTCCAAATGAAAAAGTATACATGGTTAAATTATTCACTAAAACCCCATTCAAGTAAGTCAGTATGAAAGCAAAGATAATACGAAATAAACATTTATTATGGCATGTATTTCAAAAGGTCTTCATCGTCAATATCGTCCCAGAGTCTGACTTCACATAGATCACAAAAACAGTTGAGCTGCTTTAAACGTTCTTCTGCAGCGTCCCTCACTTTCTCAATGTACGCCCACTCCGCCACGGTTCGCGGTTGGGAGTTAGGGGTGTACCACTCCCATATTTGATGTAAGTGCGACTTGCTGGTCATCTCCATCACCCCTTCGGCATCATATTGTAAATATTTCCACCGTATGCCTGCTAGGTCGGGCAACTCCTCTTCATCGTCCTCCAATAATGATAACTTTCGTATATTGTCGAGATTGTATGTCTTCTCCACCTTCGCCTTTCTTGGTGCATTTGGTGTAACGAGCACCTTTGCTGATGTACATGGAGAGGAGAACTCCAATGCGGTATTTGGTGTTGTTGGAGGACTTGTCATGTTGTCTTTGAAATGCTGACTTTGAATAATGATAACTTTAACATTTTTCTAATTCTTAAGTATACACAAGCAGCCAATCAGTATGAACATCCAATGAATGAAGAGAATGAAAGTATATAAGCAAAGTGACATTCAGGTCATTTCATTTAATCTGTGAATCATACAAGTGACGAACGCACGATCTCTCTCTTTGACTATTATTCTGTCTGATCATATTTCATTAAAATGGTAAGTTAAAGATTTCCTCTCTGTGACTAATAGCATCTTCCTCAATTTCAGGCATCAACTTCATCACCAACGCCCTCTCTTCTCGAGGAAAGTTTAGAGTTATTGAGTCAAGGTAGGTTGTAACACTACACTGAGGCTTGAACAGAGATGAAAGAATGATTTCTCTTTCAGGTGATGTGAGTTCCAGCTCAGGACTCTCGCGGCAAGGCAACGAGTGGGAATGTGCCGACTGCGGACATATGTTTACAAGGAAGCACAGTCTCCTTCGACACATCAAACAACGTGTGTGTCAACGCAAAGCGGCGTCAATCTCCGGAGGTGAAGTTGATTCTGACGATGACATCTCCTTTCCTTGCGATTTGTGCCCTCTTTCTTTTGATAGTCACTTTCAGCGATCTTCGCACAGACTTCAACACACGCATGCAAATGATCACTACACCAACGGTACCTCTACCATCTCCCTCATTAATGTTTCACATAATAATTTAGTACGCGACTACTGCATGGAGTCCAATACTCAAATAGTAGATTTTCCTGAGTGGCTCCTTCAAAATTCTAACATTATCGAAGCGCTCTTCAACAATTTAGACAATTTTAGAATGAAGGCGCTCATCTACCTCAAACTAAAATATATTAAGATAGATTTTCAAACGGGTCAAGTGACGGAGAGAATACAGTTTCATGTTCCTTCCTCTTCCGCAACCGAAGTTGTAGACTGCGAGTCTTGGCTAAATTTTCACATTCAATGTTTAAAATCAAATGTAGATAAATTCAATGAACGCGACAGCGCTCTCATTTTTGATGGTGTGGACTCAGCCATATTCAAAATTTCCCTATTAGAAAGTCATGCAGCTCGAGGCATATTTAAACTACCAAAAACGTTGTATAATAAGAAAGCTGTCATCAATGTCGATTGTAAATCACAGTGTTTCAAATATGCAGTCCTATCCATCCTTCACTATAATGATATCAACGCGAATCGAAATCATACCTATAGCTATAGACAGTGGGAGGATGAACTAGACTTTGAAGGTTGTGATAGTAACAACATGAAAATCAAAGATGTAGAAACGTTCGAAAAACATAATCAGATTAAAATTGTCGTTCACGTGTGGGAGAAGGGGTTGAAGGGTGCCCCCTATAATTCACGTTCAACTTGTTATGAACGTGTAGTCAACCTCTTATTAGTAAAACAAGATGATAGCGAGGAATGGCACTACTGTGGTATTCCCAAAATCTCTCGCTTGTACACTCACTTGGGGCACTCTAAAAGAGGTGAACATTTTGTATGCGACCGCTGCATCCGCTCCTTTTGGAGTAAAGATAAATTTGAAACTCACTATGAATGGTGCAAGCGAGGTAAATTACAAATGGAACGCATGCCCAAAGATAAAATATTTTCACATAGGGATAATGGTGACGAATTAAGTCCCCTGCGTGTCATTTACGCAGACATAGAATGCTACATTGATGATATCATCCACAAGCCAGCAGCCATATCCTGCTATGAAGTATGGCATGACCACTTTAGGAATAGACAAAACAAAATGCATACTTGGCAAGGTGAAGATTGTATTTCAAAATTTCTAGAATTTCTCGATAAAGCTGCTAAATTTCAACAATCATATGATTCCCAATTGCAGCGTAAGTCACTACATATGTCAGATGAAGACAAACAGAAATTTGAAAGTTGCACATCCTGTCCTAAATGTCATAAAACGTTTGATGATGATAAAATTAAGAAAGTGTGTGATCATGATCACATCACTGGTAAATTTAGAAACGCACTCTGCTCCAAATGTAACTTTTCACTTAGGTTGAGACGTCGTGTACTACCCGTCATTTTCCATAACTTTAAGGGCTATGACAGTCATATGCTCATAAAAGGAGGGTTGAGCCAGATGAAATCGTGGCAGTTTAATGTAATAGCACAAACGAGAGAAAAATTCATGGCAATGACAGCAAAAGTACCAGTAGATAAAACTAAAGAAAATAAGACAGTCTTCTTCGAAATAAAATTTTTAGATTCATTTCAATTCATGTCAGCGTCACTAGCTTCTCTCGTTCGTAATCTCAAGTTTCTTCCCCATAGTCAAACTTTGAAGAAACACTATCCAAACTTAACGGATGAAATAATCACTCGCAAAGGAGTCTTTCCTTATGCGTATTTTAGCTCAATGTCTAAACTAAATGAAACAACCCTTCCTTCCATTGACAAATTCAAAAACGATTTGACGGGTGAAGATTGTCCAGTAGAGGACTATGAACATGCTCAAGAGGCATGGTTAAAATTTAATTGTAAAACGTTTGGCGATTATATGATCGCTTACTTAGAATTAGATGTCATTTTGCTGGCTCATGTCTTTCAGGAGTTTCGACGAGTGGCATTAGAAGAAGACAAATTAGATCCTGTCCACTTTGTCAGTCTACCAGCCATGTCCTTTAAATCAGCCTTTAAAATGACTGGTGAGACCATTCATCTCTTACAAGACCCGGAGATGTATAATATATTTGAGCGCGGAATACGCGGTGGTCTCACATTTGTAAATAAACATCATATAAAATCTGAAACAGTAGGTGATGATCATATCCACCTAAAGTACTATGACCAAAATAATTTATATGGCAGTTCACTGTCTAAACCACTACCTCATTCCGAGTTTAGTTGGTTAAATCAAAATGAGCTTGAGTATTACTCCAACCCTTCAAACATACTGAATATTCCAGATGAAGGTGATTGGGGATATTATTTTGAAGTGGATTTGATTTATCCAAATAGTATTAAAAATAAAACTGCTGATTTCCCACTTGCACCTGAATCTGGCGAAGTGACTGAAGATATGTTTTCACCATTCATGTCACAATTTCATAATAACTTAACAGAGTGTGGACAGCCAAGGTACAAACCATGCCGCAAACTTTTACTCACCCAATATGATAAGAAAAATTATCTCGTACACTTCTGCATATTAAAATTCTATTTAGAAATGGGCATGCTTCTAAAGTCAGTTCACCGCATTATCAAATTTAGACAGAAAGCCTTCCTCAAACCCTACATAGATAGTAACAGTCAAAAACGTGCACTCGCCCAAAATAATTTTGAAAAGGATTTTTATAAATATAAGAATAACAGTCTATTCGGAAAGACCATGGAGGATGTTAGAAAACGTATGAATTACAAACTAGTCGTTGATGAACAAAAATATCACAAATTGACCTCATCACCTCTTTTCATTGATAGAGACATCATCGATGAGGATCTTGTAGGTGTTAAAATGATTAAATCAGAAGTTGAGTTGTGCAAACCCATCTATATTGGGCAAGCCGTTTTAGATTATTCCAAGCTTGAAATGTATCAACTCTTCTACAAAATATTAAAACCATGCCCTCTCGTAAAAGAGGTTCGCTTGCTGGGTGGTGATACAGATAGTTTCTTTTTAGGAATTACCACTCAAAAAGATTTAAATTTTAATGAAGTAGGCAAGTCATTAGAAAAATATTTCGACACATCTAACTACAATCCCACTCATCCACTCTATTCCATACAGAATAAAGCCAAACTTGGTTGTTTTAAGGATGAAACAGCAGGAAAGGAAATAGATGAAATGATTCTCCTCCGTCCTAAAATGTATTCCATGAAACTAAAAGAATGTGCAGATAGTATTAAGCGTGCTAAAGGTATATCAAAATCCATTGTTCATAAAATGAAACATCGGTCCTATAAGAAGGCCTATAAAAATAAAACTATAACGTTTGTCAATATGACAATCTTAAAATCTCAAGTTCATACTGTGAAAACGTACACATTTAAGAAACGAGCACTTTCAGCATGGGAGGATAAGAGGTGTTGGATAGGACATAACACATCTCTTCCACATGGACATCCTGACACAAACATACCTCCACCCAAAAGAATAAAACTCACGCTACCACATTCAGGAGATGTATTGACATAATCAACTTTAACTCAGTATTTTGATGTTGCTTTTTGTAGATATACATGGTTGTTTTATGTATCACATGAGATCGTTTCTTCCTTGTGAATATATGCCTACAGTCAGCCCATTCCCCCTATATCTGTGAAAAGACTTTTTCATATACATATTTTTATTTCAATAAACATATCACAATGACTTCACTTTGTTTTCCGAAATACTAAAGTTACGAGGGATTTAGTATCTTTCACATGGATGCACTCTTGTAAACCATTGGTAATTTTGATAGCAATAGAGGGTATAGTTTGTTTGATGACGGGATGATAGAAAATAGATTCAAACATCTTCTCGACTATTCCATATGAAGCGTCTTTATCATGAATGAAATCGCGTAAAATGTATTCTTTTTTCTCACCAACAGAAATAGGTAGAATCAAATCACTTTGAATGTAAAGGTGCTGTTCATGTTTATCAAGTGTCATTGGTGTTTCTATACCAATCGTATGCGCAGCAGCAAACACAGTTTGTAGCATTGAAAAACCAAAGAGTTTTTTCAAATTTTTACTCAATTGACATTGAATGTCATCACCCAGTCTCAGAACAACGCGTTGATTTTCAATTGAAAACGAAATGTGGTGTGTCTTTACATCATATTTACTTTTCATCACATGCTTCAACTTCTGTTGTATATAAGGATTTACTACACGAATGAAGCTTTCAACTGTATGATATAGACGCGGCATTATATTGATAGCAACTTTAGATTCTTCATAAGACTGGTAAATTTTCTTGATGCGATCACCATAGATGTCCACCCACCATTCATCATTAACTGAATCAGCTTTAGTGTGATATTCATGAGAAGCATACACCACACCGCTTCCAATAATAGGTGTATAATGTCTTACGAAATGACGCAAGGTTGGAGAGAAATAAACTGTAAGTTTGTCATTATATTTCTGAATAACCAACTTATTTTTGTCCGCCATAATTTTCTCTCCATACTTCTTACCCACAGTCTCATTCCATCGTTTTACTAACTCAATAAGTGATAAAGGTTGAACACCACGCTTTTTCAAAATGATGCGTTCTTCGCATTCTACAACATCTTCATCAAATATTTTAAATCTATAATGAAATTTGTTGATTCGATTTGAATAAACTTTTTTAACATTTGCAGTAGCAATTGACGTTAGATGTAGTCCATGACCAAAACCAAGATGTGGATAGAATTCACTATCCAACCTCAGCGTAAGACCTTTAGTAAAAGAATGAAAGCGGAGGAACTGTCTCCCACTCCAACGATAGATAGTAAACTCATAAGCTTTCTGATTTTTATTCTTCATGATGGAAGTATTACCACTGTTGAATGCCTTAATAATTTTCTCATTCCCAAATGGTTCATAAGAATCTGATTTTATCTGAATCCATTCATAGTTCCACTTTCCATCTGATGTTAAATTGTATGGGAACTGAAATGCATTATTCATCGTTATTCCATCATGGGTGCGAGGAGTCAATATCATTTCTTCCAAATCATTCACATTCTGAATATTGCTATCATAGCAAATACTAGAAACGCCAACCTCCCATTCACCTTCTAAATGCAGTGGCCGATTTAATTCTACTCGATAGTCTGATGGTTTATTTTTGGGAAATTTATTCATAGAAGCATTACTGGGCAAGTAGATTAGAAACGAGTCCTTATTTTCACTTTCCATATTATTCACATTGGAAAAATATATTAGCATACGTTTGCATTAACTCTTCATTCGGAAATGGAGTGTGATACTTGTCACAGCATCTTTATGAAAAGGGATCAACGCACCAGCATCGTCATAAATGGCAATATCAATTTGTGGGATGTAGTTTGATTTCAGCTTTGTATAATGCACTTTCTTGAAAGTATGCTCAGATAAAATACTGCAGCTTTTTGGCTGGTATGGTATCATTGCTAGCAATGGAGCTTCAACATCTCCCACACGTACATCTTCACCAATATTGGAATATATCTGAAAATAGTTAATACGACGCGATAGCGACATGTATGCGCTAGCTTTGGTTACAGTACCACTTTTAAAGATATTTTGATCAAAACCCAAAATGTCCATTAGAGTTTTATCCATAATTAGTTCAATACCTTTTCCACTTATAGTGAGAGACAAAGTACCTTCTTTTTCAGAAAATGAAATATGTTGGTCATTAATCACTTCATTTAAATAATCTACAACCAATTTAACCGAAGTAATAATGCGAGGCATCAACACTCTTGTTTCATGTAAGATACCACCTAAAGGCTCTACACACTTTCTGTATAAAGATACGGTCCATTCTGTATCAAATTGATTTGACCTTTCACATGGTAAATGTTGCATATCAGATTTTCCATGAACAGCTGCAGAACGATGTCGTAAGAACTGATGAAAATCTTTTGAACAAACTAATACTAGATCATCATCATTTAATTTGCTTATTGCAATATGATTAGATGATTTGATATAAGTCAATGTTAGTAATGGGCAAAAGACCGTTCCAGGACACCATAAAATTCAAAAAAATAGTATCTTTAAAAACGACATAAATTCATGAATTTGAACCCTTTTTCAGGTTATTAAGGCTTAAATACATGAATTTAGTCCATTCAAAAAGTACCATTTTTTCAAAAAATGACATTTTTAAAAACGACATAAATTCATGAATTTGAACCTTTTTTCAGGTTATGAAGACCTAAATTCATAAATTTGGGCGTTTTTAAAAATACCCAATTTTCAAATTTTTCAAAATCTCAAATTTGAGAATTACAATCGGGCGAAGCCCTAGAACCTTCGGTTCGATTTTCACCCTTAAAATCATGACCGTTCCAGGACACCGAAAAAATCATAAAAGTTAAGAATCTCAAAATTTGAGAATTACAATTTTCATTGCTTAAATCATGACCGTTCCAGGACACCGAAAAAATCATAAAGTTAGTTTTTTTAAAAACGTCTTTTAAATCCATCTTTCAGGTTTTTAAAATATATCATGTGACTAATAATATTTCTTTAAAAGTGGAAGAAACAAAAGTGGAAGAAGCCGCAAGAATATATCCTTCAATATCATATGAACGTAGTTCTACTACCCCCTCCCTTCTAACTTCTAGGGGTCCCTTCTGACTTCTAGGGGTCCCTTAAGAAATTTTTTTATTATAAAATGAACAACATAAATGAGTTTTTAAAATTATATGGAACGCAAACTACGACAAATTTCGACCTAAAGAAAATCGCAAATGAATTAGGAATAAAGAATTTTCATGTTCTAATGAGAGACGAATTACAATTCCTAAAAAATAAGCCAACAGGAACCTTCAGTTCCCGGAACAAAGTTCCATCAATAACTGTAAATTTCGTAACCAATCTTCACACTTCAGACCAAAAAGGCGTACATTGGTCAGCAGGCGTTAAAAATCATCAGCAGAACTATTATTTTGATTCATACGGTTTGCCCCCTACAAATGAAGTAACAGAATTACTTGGAACGGGAACATACAATACGTTTCAAATTCAAACACCAGGCACTACCTATTGTGGACAATTATGTTTATACGTTTTGTACAAATTACAAAAAGGAGTACCATTTCTAGATATTATGTTAGAGTTAAACAATCTATAACTCAAGCGAAGCTAAAGCTCTGTTTTCTGTAATTCATTTTGATAAAAACGGCCTCTGATATCCTCATTATCTAAATCTTTAATTTCATAAGTAATCGGATAACTTTGATTTATTTTGCAAACTTCAAATATTTCTTTAGTCCAATAGCCAACAAAGCCTTTTTCAAATTTATTCTTATATTTAAATATTCTAACTCTATCTCCAATTTTAAATTTCGGCTTAAGTTTCTGCAAATTCGGATTACTCTCATTCAAATTATTATTCTCGAATATTTTCTTTCGTACTAGATCAGGGTCGTCAGAAGCATTCTTTGGAGTTTCTTCAATACCAGAATGAACTTTATTATTGTACTCTTCTACAATTCCTGGTAATATCTTCAACCATTTCTGATTTCTTTGCTCAGTAAATTTCTTGAATAATTTATTTTTTAACGTCCGATTGAATCTTTCTATCACTACAGCTTTTCCTGCATTTTCAGTTGAATAAACTGAGCCTTGGCGATGACTTTCGTCTGTTTCAAATAGTGGCTGAACGTTTCTGTTATAAAATTCCGACCCTTTATCAACAAACAATTTTTTTGGCTTTCTATTACTTTCTTTAAAGATTTCTTCAAACGCATATTTAACTGATAGACCACTTTTATTTTTTAAAGGTTTTACCCAAGCGTATCGTGTATATAAATCTATAACGGTCAATGCGTATTTATAATCTTTTTCATTCGGCATATGAATAAGATCAGCACTCCAAATATCATCTTTATTAAATACTTTTACTTTCAATAGATATTTCGGCTTTCTATATTCCTTGTGAATTTCGGACGCGTAGGTTCGAGCGTTGCTCTCAGAGTTATTAGTTCGAGCGTTGCTCTCAGACAGCTTAGCTGTCGTTTCATTTAAACCCTGGCCGAATAACATTTTAGCTTGTAAAGCTTTCTTAACAAACATTCTTTCAATTTTTTCTCTAAATGTAGGATTCTGAATACTATCTAATTCTTGAATCATCTTCTTATCAGCTGCATGTCGAGAACTTAGATCATGATTTCGATAAGCTAAATCATGCCTGTAAGCTGCGGCATCTACTCTATTTATCGGTTCTTCACCTGGTTTCGGATTATTATTCTCATCTAGTCTTATATCTAATCGAGTTCCTGGACCGGTATATGAATGACCAGGAAGATGTTTTTCTTTCGAATATTTACTCCAAATAAATCCAGGAAAGTTTTCTAATGTTTTTTGTATGTCACCACCGTAGGTAGTAGCCAAACTTTGTTTGTCGTCGTTACCTTCATAAATTTTACAATTTGAGTTTTTATTTTTGTTTAATAGATAATTCAATAAATCTAAATTAGAAATTTTTAATTTAATTAAATTTTCGGAATTTTTAGAATTCATTTTAAAAGATAAAAAAAATTTAAAAGATAAAATAAAATGAATGTTTTACCGAATCATACTAGGACTTAGATATATTCCAGAACCATCTTTAGTTTCTTTAATTTCAATTAAATCATCAACATTGTGGAGAATATTTTTAAGAACTCGTTTTCCTTCATCAACTAATTTTAATTTACTAATAAAATTATCTACTATTCCGTCACCCCTAGCAACTTTCTCTAACTCTCTGTTATGACGTTTTTGTTCTTCTAATGCTGCCTTCTCTGATTTATTTTTATTTACTGCTTGGACAATACCAGCTGTCCCACCTGCAACACTTCCTGCTGCAGCTATGCCACCTATTATTAGTGGAATTAATGGGAGAATCCCGCCATTCTTTTCTTCTTGTAATTGTATATTCTCTATCATTGGTTTACTTATGTAATACTTTTTTTGTTAATCGTAATAGTTTTAGGGGTATTTTTGTCAACAATATTACGTAATTTTAATTCAACAGTTTTATTATTATTACCTTTCGCTTGCGACATTTTTAATAAAAAAATTTTAAGTTACCAAAAAATTTTAATCTATTCTAGTTATTAAAAATTTTAAGTTACCAAAAAATTTTAAGTTACCAAAAAATTTTAATCTATTCTAGTTATGAAAAATTTTAAGATAAGAATTTTTAATCTATTCTAGTTATGAAAAAATTTTAATTAACTTATCCTTACCATCTTTCCATTAAGAATTTCAATAGAATATTTTAATTCTTCTAGCAATAAACCATAAGCCATCAATGAAGGTGTGGAATCTTTCTTTTCAATATTAATTGTTACATCACAACCATTTTTAATAATATCTTCAGATTGTGCACTTAAATCGAAACAGAAAATTGGATATAAATGTCTCCAATCTCCAGGAGTTAATTGTGGTTCAACTCCAAATTCTATACAAAGATTTCTATAAGAATCATATCCTTCCATAAATTGATTATTGGTATCATCGAATCTTAATGGATCAATTGGATATCGAGTTTGATTTAATGAAACTTGTAAACTTCGAATTGTATTAATATGAAAAATATTATTGTTCTTATCAAAACTTGGAGAATTATTTCTTTGAAATGTTAGTAATAAATATCTTGGGGTATTCGCAGTTCTAGTAAAATGCCAGTTAAATCTTTGTTCGGAAAAAGTTACTGAACTAGCAGTACGCTTTAGAAAATTTACTGGAATTGGTTTGTTAGTATTTAATCTTTTTGCAATAGCTGTTTCAACCTCTAAACTAGGAGTAATATGCGTAATCCACCATTCAAGTCTATCAATTTTTAAATATGCTTTTTTTCCAGTTTTGCCAAAAAAGATTAATTCATTATTTGCCGTACGATGAATTATTAATTTAAATTTAAATTGATATGATATTTTGTCATAATCTAAATATCCGAATAATGGAGACAATGACCAATTTACTGTCTGTTTACTTTTCTTGTTAAATTCACGTCTTTCTTTATATGCATCATTATTTGTTTTATTTAAATGTTTTGCAATATTTTCTACATCTTTCGCAATTCCTGCTGCATCTGTTCCAGCGTGAGTTAAATCATCAATAATTATACCATCATTAGTATCAGGAAACCAACCTTCGATTTCATACTTTTTATTATTTTCACCAATTGTTACAAATCTAAGCATTGTATCAATTACACCTGGGGAATCACTTATTGTTTCTATATTTTGAGTTGCAACATCTAAACGCATTTGTGTAAATAATCTTGGAAAAAAATTATTTTCTAGTGTAATATTATCGGTATCTGGTAATGGTGTTGTAAAATTAGCATCACTATATAAAGAATATTCACAGTGTAAAAATGAATCAGGTAAATATAAATAACTCTGCTGATTATCAACTTCAAAAATTAAATCACCTCCAGTATTTACTCTACTGGAAGATCCGGGATTCATAGCAATTCTTATATAGTCATTCTTTTTTTGATTGTAACTGACGAACGGAGGATCGTCTAATCTAAATTTATTTTCGATAAGCGAAGACATTTTTATAAAAAATAATTTGACTTTTTGTTTTTTCTCACAGACAGAAAAAATTCTGCTAAAATAATTTTACTTAAATAATTTTACTAAAAAAAATTTTACTAAAAAATTTTACTAAAAAAATTTTACTAAAAAAAATTTTACTAAAAAATATATTTTAGAATTTTGCTAGACCAGCTCCACTACAGCTTTGCTGGTTAAACCGAAGGTTGCTACTCACGCCATTTCCTCTTATTTCTTCAATTGTTTTTTCATTATGTTTACTATCAGACGGAGCTCCGCTCCTCAAGGTTTCACCCTCTACAGCTATGTTAGCAATTTTATTTTTTGTTTCATCTGAAAGTTTTTTTAATTTTTTTAGTTCTTCAGAATCATTCCTAAGTTTACGAATAGCTTCTAGTTGTTTTAATTCGTTTTGAGACTTAACAGCATTTGATATTGCACTAGCTGTACTACCTATAGCAGCTGCTCCTTTTGCAGCAGATGTAATCAAATCTTTATTATTTTTAATTAAGTTAACGATACTTCCAATACCAGAAAAGATGCCAGCGGTGCCTAGGAACTTTTGTGTTCCGACAGTTTCTACACTATCATAATGGTACACAGGTTTCTGAGATGGTTCATGAGCAATTTTATTATTTGATGCAAAATGTTTAAGATTGTGTTTATAAATTATAGGCATTTTTTAGGATTAAATTTGACTTTTGGGAAAAATATCTACGTTCGGCTAAAGCCTCGAGGAGCTTCGCTCCGATTGGTTAGTAACCAGAGGACCTTTGGTCCGTTTAATATTTACGCTAAAATTTACGTTTGTGAATGGACAACAACTTCGAGATAACTTTATTAATTGACTGTTGCACTTTATCTATTGCGTCAAGCAGCGTGTGATGTACTTTAATTTCTTTTCTATTAACTTGCATTTTCTCCTGATTCATCTTCAACGCCGTTTTAAGTGCATTTAACTTAATTTTAAGAACATCTAATTGTCTTTTAACAGAATCTAACTGTTCTTTATTTTCTTTAGAGTTTTCTTGTAAATTTTTCTTTAATTCATTTTCTAAATTGATTTTCAGATTTTTCATTTTATCAACTTTTTCATTAAGTGAGTTTACTTCATTTATTATTCTATTCATCTTTTTCATTTGTTGAGTAATTTTAGAACTTAATTCATCAACACTTTTTTGGAATGTAGTTTGTAACTGCTTTAAATTTTTTTTAATTCTTTCAGGAAGTTTTTCTATTTCATCTTCTAATTGTTCTTTTACCATTTTTATCTGATGTTTATTTTTAATGACTGCAGATTTTAACTTTATAGAAAGTAATATTAAAATTTTTGATTGTTCAGAAATCTTTTTAAAAAGTTTTGCTATATCTGCTTCTAGCTCTCTATCCTTTTTATCAAGTTTTAATAATTTTTCGTTTAATGATTTGTCATTAAGTTTAAGCAACTTTAATTCGTTCATCAGTGGAACCAAAACATCGTTTATATATTTTCCTTTAAATCATTGATTTGTGTATCAACATATTGTTTATTTGTCAACTCTGTATTTTGTTGCGGAAGAATAGAAAGATGCAATGGACCAGATAAAACGTCTCCAGTTTTCATGATATAATTTTCTATCTCTATTTCTAATTCACGATTATTCGGGATATATGCACCTCCACCAACATTTGGTAACATCATTTTTAAAACAATAAAAAAGTAAAATTTTTTCTAATAAAAATAAAAAAATAAAATTTTTTCTAATAAAAATAAAAAAATAAAATTTTTTCTAATAAAAATAAAAAAATTAAATTTTTTCTAATAAAAATAAAAAAATGGAAAATCCAAATTTAAAAAAATTATATTCGTCCGCATCATCCTGTTCTTCTTATTCGACGAGATCAACGGGATTTGAAAATAAATGTTTTGATAATAATAATAATAATCCATGTATAGATGTTAATTTACTTTTTGAACTTCAAGCAGAAATATTCAAAGAGCAAACGAAAGGTTTACCTTCTATAGAAACTAATTATTGTTTATTTCCGGGGGATCCATTTATTAAATTTATGGATATTGTTAGTAAATATAATGATGTAGCTTATGTGGAATTAAATAAAGAAAATATGGTTATAATAGGTCATAATAATGTTTATGGATTTATTAGAGCAGTGTTACCAATTAGTAATACTGATTGGATAGAAACTAAAATTATTAATTATATCAATATTAAAGAATTAGTTAAAAAATTAAAATCTTTTTCGAAAGAAAAAATTAGATTATTTGTTGACGATCAAAATCAATATAACATTCATATAGAGAGTAAAAAACATAATGAAGAATTATTATGTCAAGTTTATTATAGAGACACAATTTATAAACAAGAAACATTAGAAATGCCGCAAAGATATGATGATGATACGTATATAGGATTATATTCAAACTTAAATATTAATTTGTTAAAATCTTATATGAATGGTTTAGCTCAACAAGAGAAAATTTATATGTGGACTACACCTTATACTATTAACAATGACCATAATCATATTCATAATAAACGAACTGAAGGTTCTAGGGCTTTGCCCGATCTTAAAGAATCTTATGATAATAATGATGATTCTGTAACATCTGAAAAAGGTGTAAATGGTAAAAAAGATTATAAAAATATTAGTAATTATAAAAATTTATCAAAATTTCATTTTCTTACAATTGAAAATAATAATGATGGTATAGTTGAAGATACTGTTAGACAACTATGTGTCGGGTCTACAAAATTTAAATTAGGATTTACATCTAATCAATTTAAAATTTTATCATCTTTAACAAAAACTAAAAGTGATTCAGATTATAGTGGTGTTATTAAATTTTCCAAAAGAGATCAAAGACTATTATAAGACTCTATTATATTATTATCAGATAAAAGATGTAATTTAGAGTTAGATATTCCAATAAGAGAATGGTATCCTATCATGGAAGGGCATCCTATACCAAAAAGTGTAATTTATGATGATGAAGAAACAATTTATGATGATGATGAAGAAACAATTTATGATGATGATGATGAATCAATAGTTGGTGAAAAAAAATTTAAATTATCTTTTGATAAAACATTATATGATGAAACTTAATAAGATAAAACTTAATATGATAAAACTTAATATGATAAAACTTAATGTGATAAAGAAAAAAATAACTAAAGAACGTGAAATATATAATAATATAAAATAACACTCAAGTCCTTGATATTAGAATGTTTATATCTAAAATTAAAACACAAATTTTTTTTCTTAAATTTTCTCTAAAAAAATAAAAAAATGGAAAATACCAAGTTTTATTGTGTCTTACGTAAAAAAAAGTTGCAAACAAAAAGAAGTTATCAATCTCATTTAAATAGTAAATTGCATTTACAAAATGTAGAACGAGTTGATGAAGGAAATATATTAAAATTAAATAGTTATAAAAACTATCTAGAAACATTGCCTACTGATATAAAAGTTAAAAAAATGTTTGATGATTATTCACATTCGGAATATAAAAAAGTTTTTAATAGTGAAGATGAGACCATACAAACCGAAGGTTCTAGGGCTTCGCCCGTACCAGATGGAAGATATTTATTTAGCGATACTGATGAATTTGATGAAGCTGAACGTAACGATGAAGCTTTACAAACAGAAGGTTCTAGGGCTTCGCCCGTAACAGATATAAAATATTTATTTAATCAGTCTTTTGAATATAATGAAACCGATAAAACTTTTTATAATGTATTAACAAACTTTTATAATATATTTAAGAAATCTTTCAAATGTTATATGAATGTAGAAGTACTTTATACAAAAAATGGACCTGATGGAATTCCTGAAGAAATAATACAAGGACATTTTACAAATTCACAAGAAATTCATAATGTAAATGATATACAACCCATATTTGAATCGATGATACTTAAATTAGAAAATTGTATAATTGAAGCCCAGTTACGTGAATCTGGTTGGAGATTTGTTAAAATACTATCTAAGAAAATAGTAATTGATAAATATAAAAATAATACTGGTGGTAGTTACGTGTATGTTCCTTTGCCTTTCAGTTCACCACAAATAATCAACATAAAAAATGAAGATGATTATTGTTTTCTGTGGAGTATTATAGCACATTTACATCCTGCAGAATATCATAAAGAAAGACTAAGTCATTATAATAAAGAAGAATACATAAATGAATTTGATCTCTCTGATGGCTTAGATGAATTTCCATATGATTATAATAGGTTAAAAAAGTTTCATAAAAAGAATAAAAATTTAATAGAAGTAAATGTTTTTGAATTAAATGTGAATTATGTTTCTATTGGTAAAATTACTCCACTTTACTCAGATTCAAAAAAATTTTATTTGAATAATAAAAATTTATGTCAAGCAGAAATAGTATATAATGATAGAGGAAATTACATGCATCATAATATTTTTTACCAAGGAAATATAATATGTACTGAAAAATTTGAACTTGTTAAAACATTATCACCAATAATGATTAATCATAATAATTATAAAGGACGTACTGATGATTATAATTACAAATATTCATCTTTATCTTCAGAATATCAACAAAAATTAGAAAATTTAAATAAAAGTTTACAAAAATGTAAAACAGATTATCAACAACAAACAAAAATATTAGTACAAGAATATGGCCATAAATATGAAAATAAGATAGAAACGATTCAAAAATTAAATGAAGAAAATAATGAATTAAATAATGAAGAAAATAAAGAATCGGCTAAAGCCAGAGGAGCTTCGCTCCGATTAAATGAATGTTTAAAAAAATGTCTACAACAATATAAAGAACAATATGATAAAGAATATATTTATCAGCTACAAATATTAAATCAAAATTATCATCAAAATACATTTAATATTACAAAAGAAATTAATGAAACACATGAAATATATCAAGATAAATTTGTAAAATTAGAACAGTCAAAACAACCAGCACAAGCGAATATATTATATTATCAGGGTCATTTTATATTGTGTAAAGATGTTTCTATATTTACAAAAACTTCAGATAATAAAAATTTTCCTTGTCTTCAATGTATGACAAGTTTTAGAACTAAAGAAGAAATGAATAGACATTTGGAGAATTGTCAACAAAACGAAGCAGTTCAAAATACTTTTCCTAAAGATGATTATTTAGAATATAATAAATGGTATTTTAAAAATAAAGTACCCTTTACTATTTATTGTGATTTTGAAGCATATAATGTTAATATGACACAAAATCGAACGGAAAGTTCCAGGGCTTCACCCGATTCTGAAAATTATAATTCTGAAAAAAGTGCACCTGGAAAAAGTTCAGCTGAACAAAGTAAAGAAAAATATTTATTTGAACAAAAACCATTATGTTGGGGAATGTACATTCATTCAAATTATCCTGAATTATTTAAATCAGAATATTTTCAATACTATGGTGAAGATAGTTCAGAAATGTTTACAAAGAAAGTAGAAGAATTACAAGGACGTTTTTCACAATTGCTTGAAACAAATATACCGATGATGCCATTAACAGAAAAAGAAAAATTAAATTTTATTAATGAAACAAAATGTTATTACTGTGGAAGAGAATTTACAAAAAATTATAAAAATGGCAAAGGTAGATATCTTGATAGGCGAAGCGACGGCTCTGCCGTCAAGGTAAAAGATCATGATCATCTAAATGGATTATATAGAGGTGCAGCACATAATTCTTGTAATCTTAATGCTAATAAATTTAAATATAACTTTGTTCCTTTATATTTCTATAATGGTTCTAAATATGATTTCCATCTAGTAATGAAAGATTTATTTTCATCTGAAAAATTACAACAACAACAAATAAATGTACTATGTAAAACAGAAGAAGAATATTTTTCAATGCAATTAGGTTGTATTAGAATTTTAGATGCATTTAGATTTTTTACTCCTTATTCATTAGATGTTATGGGAAAAACTTTGAAATCTGAACAATGTAAAATATTAAATAAATATAATTTAAAACCTTTAAAAGGAATATTTCCGTATGAGTACATAGCCTGCGGCTCACAGTCGAAGACTGATATAACTGGAGATAAAACCTGTGGTTCACAGTCGAAGACTGATTTTAATTCTGTGAATAAAATTATGGAAGAAAAACAACTTCCTCCAATAAATGAATTTAAATCAACATTAAAACAATCAAAATTATCTGACGAAGACTATGCAGAAGCTGAAAAGAATTGGAGAGAGTTAAATTGTAAAACAATGTATGATTATACAATGAAATATCTACAGATAGATGTATTAATACTAGCTGATCTTTTCGAAAACTTTCGTGACATGTGTTTAGAATATTACGGAATAGATCCATGTTATTGTTATTCTACACCAGGTTTAACATGGTTAGCAGGATTAAAACATACTGGTGTTTAAGCCGATGGCTCTAGGACAAAGTCCGTTAAACTTAAACATTATAAAGAAAATACATATGATAAATTATTATTTTTTGAATCTGGAATTAGAGGTGGAGTTTCATCAGTTTTAGGTAATAGATATGTTAAATGTTATAATAAGAAAGTAAATCCACATACATATGGAATAATGAAACCTTTATCTCCAGAAGAAAAAGAAAAGATATTAGAAATTTTTCGAACGAAACAAGAAGGAGTAGAACGTGAAAAAGCAATTGATGAATTCATGAGAGAAAACTATTTGTTATATTATGATTTTAATAGCTTATATTCTTCTTGCATGATACAAGAATTACCAACAGGTGAAATGACATGGTGTAATAATCGAACCGAAGGTTCTAGGGCTTCGCCCGATCTAGATTATCAAAGAACATATGATGGTGAAAATAATTTTGGTTATGTATATGAAGTTGATTTAGTATATCCTGATTATATAAAAGACGCAACAAAATATTATCCTTTCTGTCCAGAAAACAAAATTCCTAATATAGAAGATTTTTCAGATTATCAAAAATCTATAATACCGAAAAAATACAGACCAACAAAAAAACTTATGTTAACACAAGGTAATAAAGGAAAGTATGTTGTTGAAGGAAGAATGCTAGATTGGTATTTAGATCATGGCATGATTCTCACCAAAATACATCGAAAACTATTTTATCAAAAATCTAGGTGGTTAAAAAATTATATAGAGTTCAATATTGAAAAACGTAAAATAGCTAAAAGAAATAAAGATGATTTTGGAAACGTGTTCTTCAAATTAATGAATAATGCATTTTATGGTAAGACTTTAGAAAATGTGCGTAATAGACAAAATATTGAAATAGTTTATGATAAAGATAGGTTTCAAAATTTAACAAGGAAACCTACATATAAAAGAACTACTAGATTTAGTGATGAACTATGTGCTGTACATTTACGTCGAATTAGCGTAAAACATGATAAGTTTAATTTTATTGGTTTCACTATATTAGAATTAGCTAAACTATTTATGTATAGATTTATATATGATTATTTAGCACCTGCTTATGGCAAAACTATAAATTACACTTTACAGATACCGATTCTGTTTTCTTAGAATTAACAATACCGTATAATTCTACACTTGATGAAGAAATTAATAAAATAAAAGATATCATTCATCCTTCTGATTTATGTAAAGTAAAAGATGAATTAGAAGGAAATGAAGATTTCATAACAGAAGCTATATTTTTAAAATCTAAATGTTACTGTTATGATACAACTAATAATATTAAAACACATAAAACATTAAAAGGAATTTCAAAGGCATCAGTGGCTAATCAAATAACATTTCAAGATTATAAAAATGCATTATTTAATAATGAAATAAAAACAGCATGTAATTATAGACTTAATTCAAAAAAACATAACATGTATTTAAAAGAAGAACATAAATTAGCATTAGATCCATTTGATGATAAAAGAAAAATTTTACCTGATGGAATAACTACTGAACCTTTTTAATTTTCTAATTTCTAAGATAGACAAATTTGATATATATATAAAATAAAAAAAATATTGTAACACTATATTTGTATATTTTTATCACTCCGCGAAAATATTTTCGATAACTGTTTCATGAATTTTTTTATCAATATTAATTGTAATGAAGCCATAATCTTTTGACCAAGCATTATTACACGATTGTTTAAATTCATCTTTATTTCTTACGCATAAATCTCTTAACAAATCACTTAAGTTTCTTGCATTTATTTCAAATAGTATAAATATATTTGCATTCTTTCTAATAACACTTCCGTCTAATGAATACATACTTTGTGTTAAATAAAATACACTACAGTTATTATGTCTACCTCTTGTGAAATAATTTCTCTGAACTGACTGATTTCTATCATTAACACAATCATCAAAAATTACACAATGTTTCATTGTTTTATCTAGTTTACTAGGATCTTGCATATTACCACTATCATCTATTAATTGTATCTTTATATGGTTATTTTTATTAGATTCTACTAACTGATTATTTTTTGCTGCTTCTTCACACCACGAACTTATTTCTTCTTCATCTTCAGATTTTTCATATTCTTTGAATAATGAAGCAATTGCTGTTTTTTTAAGATTATTTTCAAATCCATATTTTAAAAATTGATAGACGGGTTGTTCTGCCGTTGTTGTATAAATTATAAGATTGTTATAATCCAAAAAATTTGGAGTCGTTAAAATTTTAAATAATAGATACGTTTTTCCGCAACCTGATCTTCCACAAATAACTGACAAAACTTTATTAGATAAATTTGGATGATGATTAAATTTAAGTTTTTTTTTATTTAATGGTAGTACTTCACTCATTTTTTAATAAAAAAATTTATTTTTATTTTATTTTTGTTTTTAAAGAAGAAGAAGAAAATTAAACTTCTCTAGCTTCGCGTGGGAGTTTATACCTCCCGAACCAAAAGATCTATCATAATCTCTTCACCTCCAAAATTTATTTCTTGTCCTTTCTCATCAGTGATTCTAATGCCAATGTTGTTAATAGTTTTTCTTGTAATAGGAAAATATATTAATGTTTGTGGAATTACATTTAGTCTATAACCAATGGGTACAGTAAAAGCTGGAAAACTGAATATTAAATTTGATAATTTACCATTTATATATCCTCCTTCAATAATGTCACAATGTACAACAATTGAATTTATTTCAGTTATTTTTGGAATCTTCTCACCTAAATGATAACCTTGACTATAGGTTTGTTTATTAAATCCTAATAGCTTTGACAATGATCTATCATGATTAAAATCAACTTGATGATTTTCGTCTAAAGTAAGAGAAAATTTATTAACTGTCGGTTCAACTGCAAAATGTAATTGTTTCTTATCTTTAAATGGTATACCTAAATGCCTCTTTATTTCATTTGATATTGATTCAACTTCGTAAGAACCAGGAAGAAAAGTTAGTATTTTCCATGTTTTGCCTTTATCAGTAGAATATCTAAATTGATCATTCACATCTTTGATAACGTTTTGAATAGTGTTAAATGTGGAGAAACTAGTCAATGCAATTTGATAATTTTTATTTTGTTCCAAATGTAGAATGGGTTCTAAATTACAAGTGTGTGATGAAGTAGTTGTTATAATTTTTAACGTCGTACTAAATTTTGATGAACCCAAAATCTCTATCAAATTTTCTAAATGATTATTAATTTTGTCTAAATCTGCTGAACACATTTTTAAACTAAAAAAATTAAATAAATATTTTTTTATGAAATATTTTTTTATAAAAAATTAAAAACAACAACATATTTCAGCTACGGGCGAAGCCCTGGAGGACATCTCTGATGTCCGGTTCGGGCGAAGCCCTAGAACATTCGGTTCGTTATACTTTTATAATCCTCTTCATTTAGAATCTTCTTTTCTAACAGTCTTTTCAATATAGCATGAATTTCATTGAAACTAGAATTATGTCCTTCTTTTATTGCAGATATTAAAATATTTAATCTATTTAGTAATTCTTGTGGATCATCTGGTAAAAATACAGTTGTTTCAGTTTTCTGTTTTTCAGATAAACCTTTCCCTACTTTAACTCCCGTTGATAATAAATTTTCTAATTGTTTATAACGTCTAAGAGATTTTACTGCACCAACTCTATCTAACATAGCTTTATATTTTATGAGATCTTCTACAGCATAATTATTTAAATCTGCTCCTCTTAAAAGATTAACAAAATTTCTATCTAAATTAAAAGGAGATTTATCTGGTGAAAAAATTATACCTCGAAAAGGTTGTGGAAATATTTCTTTTTGTCCGAGATAAAATCTAGGTATTGTTTTTCCATCTATAAATGAAATAGAATGTTCAAATTGCATAGATTTTGGTAATTTCTTATTAATGTTTGATTCTAGTAATCCATAGTCATCTAATACAGTTTTCTGCTCTGGATCTGTTATATCAATTTGTTTATCATTATTTGTACTTTCTTTTTCAAGAGTTTTAAATGGTTTCATAGTTTTCTCAAAATCAGTTTTTACTTGCTCGGTTTGCTGCATTTTTTCAAACATATCAGATTGAATACCAGCTTTTATCATTCTATGTTGAAGATGATTTTCTTTCATAATATTTCTTTGTTTTATTAACTCTTCTAATTGTTTTATTCTTTTAAAATTATCAGCTCTAATTTTATCCATTTTTAAAATATAATATTTGAATTTTGTGGTAACATTGGAATACAGCAAAAACATTTTACTGAACAAATTATTTTTTTATTGCTTTGTTGTTTGACATCTTTTCGTTTAAAGTTTTCTCGGTTAAAGTTTTCTCGTTTTAAGTTTTGTTTAATAAAGTTTTGTTTAATAAAGTTTTGCTTAAATTTTCGCTTAAAGTTTTTAGCTCTTCTAAAAAAAATTTGTCATTTTCTTCATTAGAAATTTTAGCATCACTAGAAATTTTGCCATCCTTTTTATTTTTATCATCAACTTTTTCTGTCTGTGATTGAAATGATATTTGATTTACTTCATTAGCTATTTGATCAAATTTTTCAATCTCATCTAACGTAATAACATTATCATCACATACTCTTTGAAAGTAGTAATGTAGTTTATCATAGACTTCTTTAATATGTAAATGCTTAGTTTTTAATGATTTTCGTTTCTTAGTTATTAAAGATTTATCTAACATTGTAACAAGTGAAGTTGCAAAAACACCCGTACCTGTTAAAGCTGTAGCAACTACTGGAATTACTAAAACACCTGAAGATATAACAATTGTCAAAGCACCTAAACTTATTGTTAAGAATATGCCAATTCCTTGTGTTACATTCTTAACTTTAGTCCATCTCTTTCTTAATTTTTTATAATGCTCTAATCTTAATAATAATTGAGATTCCTTATCTTTCATATACCTAACTCTATCTTTGTGTTTTTCTTTATTCATTTTTTCAATGTTAATCTTTTCAATGTCCATTAAAGTAGAACTACGTTCATATGATAACGAAGGATATATTCTTGCGGTTTCTTCCATTTCTGAAGTTCCTTCCACTTTTGTTTCATCCACTTTTGTTTCTTCCATTTTTAAAGAAATATTATTAGTCACATGATATATTTTAAAAACCTGAAAGATGGATAAAATTCATGAATTTGAAATTCTCAACTTTTATGATTTTTGGTGTCCTGGAACGGTCATGATTTAAGCAAGAAAATTGTAATTCTCAAATTTTGAGTTTCTTAACTTTTCTGATTTTTTCGGTGTCCTGCAAAGGTCATGATTTTGGCGGGGGTGAAAATCGAACCGAAGGTTCTAGGGCTTCGCCCGATTGTAATTCTCAAATTTTGAGATTTTGAAAAATTTGAAAAATTGGGTATTTTTAAAAACGCCCAAATTTGTGAATTTAGGTCTTCATAACCTGAAAAAGGGTTCAAATTCATGAATTTATGTCGTTTTTAAAAAGTACCATTTTTGAAAAATGGTACTTTTTTGAATGGACTAAATTCATGTATTTAGGTCTTAAAAACCTGAAAAAGGGTTCAAATTCATGAATTTATGTCGTTTTTAAAGATACTATTTTTTCTGATTTTATGGTGTCCTGGAACGGTCTTTTGCCCATTACTAATGTTGCCACTTGTTTACCATCAACTCGAAGGAGATAATTAAATTTCTTCAATAATGTTTCAGGAGTCATGTTTGTCTTTCTTGGCTTAATCACAATCTTCTTCACCAACGTCTTCTCATTTCTTGGAATAAGATCTACATAATAAGCTTCCTCTCGATATATTAACTGTTTATGGCCACTTATGTGGTAATTAACGTTAAAATTATCATAGCTTGTCAAGGCGCTAGCGAGGTAACCTAAATCATTTCTTAAACTTGGACTTAAACCAACAATCCAATCTTTCTCAACTACATGATGTACATAATTATAATCATCATTGTGCGGAGTAAATTGGACAATATGTTTACTCGCTTTATTCAAGAAATCATATATAAACTTTTTACATGATAAGAGATCTTTCTTTGGCCACTGTGGAATGTATACTCGGCACCCCTTTTCACATTGATAAGCAGCTGTACGCCTCATATTAATAGTCATCACCTCATGATCAAAAGTATAGACACAGTTGCTATAAACAAGTTGAGTGACACCCACTTCCCAATTCCCATTTAGCTGTTGTGCATGATCAATGGGAGTAGAAAAGAGTGCAGCTCGATTACTAGTAAATCTCTTTGTAGCCGCATTGCTAAGCAAAATATGATAAAACGACATTTTTATATTGCTAATCTGCAACTTTGCATAACATCATGAAGACTTGGATTTTGGACTCTCTACAATATATCAGAGTTGATCGTGATGGAAACGTACATTTCATACATCAAGAGGAATTACATTAACATGGCGACAATTTGTCAACCTCAATGATATCATGAGGGATTTGGAATATTTTGAAACATTAAGATTCATCTCCTTGGGTGATCAAGTTTGGCTTCAACATTACAGAAATGAAATTCAAATCTACCATTCTCATTCCGCAAACTGTTTCTCATTTCGCAAATACAATTGGGAGAAGTATAGAAGATATATACATCGCTCCATCATGACATTTATTCGTCGTGAGTTCATCGCCCTACTATGCAAATCTTAATCAGACATGACTACTACACATCATGAGTTAGAAATTAGATTCCCTACAACGTATTGAAACGGATCATGATCGAAACGTCTATTTCAAAGATTCAACTGGAAATGTGAGAAGAGAGTTTGCTTTATCTTATCGTCATTTTCAATCTCTACATCATATCATGAAGGACTTGAAATACTTCTATATGAAAAGACATTCACGTATTGGAAATCGCATCTGGCTGCGCGTCAACAATCGGCGAATTCAACTCTATCATTCCCAACTTCATACTAACTTCACATTTCATCAAGGTAGTTGGGAAAAGTATAAAAGGAAGGTACATCGCTCAATTTACTCATTCTTTCATCATGAAGCGCCATCACTACACCATCGTCAACATTCTCCGTCGCTTCAGACTCTACACCAAAATCGATCTCACAACATTACACCAACAGCTTCCAAACAGCAAGTATTACCCGGGCCGTCCTCAAATGTTAGTGGTGAAGATGAACAATTCACGGAATCTTCAACTCTTCCCAAATGGGACTGTACAGATTCTCGGCGCCCTTTCTCATTCATCGGCGCAGTCAATGCGCTTAGAGCTACAAAGACTACTACGTCGGATATGGAAGAGGGAGAGGTGTGTGATGTCGAATCTGACTGTGGACAATATGGTGATCTCTACTCAATTGAGTGACAGTCTATCATTTTTGAAGATTCGTACCAGCAGTTACAGTTTGTGTTATGAACCCGAACTTTTTCCTGCAGCTCTCATTAGTTGTTGGTTACCTGTGCATGTGGCAATCTTTCATAATAGTAAAGTGATCATTACTGGACTAAAAATATCATGTACAAGCAAATATGATCCTAGACTATCTCATTGAGTATGTACGTACCCAGCGGATTGTAAAATAAAAAACAATTTTTCCAACATGATGTTTTTATTTCAAATCATGATAGAACTTACAAATCATTTTTTCATTAGAGGATGGATTACATGAAAAGTTTTGAATAACAGATGCAAATCGAGATACATGTAAACGTCTTAAGATGAAGTACAGTACAAAAGCACCACACGTTGATGAAAGTGGATGTTGTAGTATGCGTTCATTTCGCTGATATTGACGCGTATGTTTTCTCAACCACTGCTGTGTTGGTATATTTGGAGGTTGAGCAAGAGAGTCAAATAGTTCACCACGGCGGTCTTCTCCAATAAAGATCGCTTTCCAATGCTCACCGCCTAAATTCTGCGAATGAGTGTTTAGCACAATAAAGATGGGATAGTGATTTACTGCAGGTGGTAAGGTATCGAGTGAATAGACATTATCGAAAGCTTTCAACGTCGCTTCGTCTGCATTACGCTGCACTTTAGTCTTAATATCGTCAGCAGTCAACCAACTCATTAACGATTATACTGAAGAATCACGTCACGATACTTTGTAATTTCAATATTTGAATCGAAAACTGCATAAATTAATACATTGATCGTCTCAGCTAGTGTTCTTTTGAACGTCAAATCCAAACGAATATTATGAGGCACGTTCGCTTGACGATAGGGTGCACTAATATCGCTGTCAGCAGTCAAATCAAATGCATAAATAGTATATCCACTCTTAAACTCTTTCATAGTCAGTCCGTTGGTGTCATCCGTATTGTAAAAGCCAAAGACATCCATAAAATCAACATAACTGCGCATAAATTGATCCGAAGCAAAATCTGGTTTGTAGGGTGGACCAGGATGACTCACACCATTTACACGTAAAGCAATTTCACTTAACTGATTGTGTTTAAAATTGAAAGGATTCTTCTTTATATTACCATTAAATGCATCATTTTCAACCATTGCCACCATGAGGAGCTTCGGTGCTTCCGATGGAAAGAGGCCATCTTTCATGAAACTCTTTTGATCTTTCGGAATTGTAAAGGTGAGAAGCTTTGTATGCTGAACGGGGTAAATGGCATTTTGGCGGTTAAGGCCTTCAGCATGCCCTCTAATGACTCTTGGATTCGGTACTACTCGACGAATGTAAAGTGCAATATCTTCCACATGAATTCTAAAATTGTCAACTTTAGCAAATGCATTCAGCGCAAATTCAGGCTTATTCAATGTCAGCTCGAGTCGCATGCTGGTATTACAGAGTAAAAACTTTGACTGTCTAAAGAAGTCTAAATTCAGCGGACCATATAGCTGACATACTCTACTATCTTTAATAATAGCAGATCGCTTTACAAAGCCACTGTTTGTTTCAACATCAAATTTTCCTGCTTCATCTCTGTACCATCCCATGGCTTCCATATGACTTTTTTGTGCTGCTGGATGAAACTGTGATACATGATTGAAATATGATTTATAGGGATAATCGCTTTGATCACCTTCCACCTGCTGCTCTCCAATCGTTAGAGAAACATCGCGAAGTAATGTAGTCAATGGTAAATTGTTCAGTCCAACTTTATGTGCATCGTCAATAGCAGTTCCATCTGCTTGCTGAATTCTAAACCTCAAATCAAGCATCGCATAACTCAAATCTATGTAGTCATCACTACCACCAGGAATAACAAATTCAATGGGGCCAGCATTCTCAGCTGTTCGAGGATGATAATCTACAATACTTGAACTAAGAATATCTGTCTGTATGGCTTGTTGATCGAACAAACAAAAACCGGAAGTTTTACACTCCATGATTAGAAGTTATAGCAGCGTCGTCGTTTAGCGCCTGATGAATGATTAGAGCCTCTACGACGTTTGCGTGAATGCCTTTTGACTGAAGATCGCACCTTACCAGCTCCGCGATGTTTCCTCCTTCCTTTTTTCATTCGTTTAGGTGATTTCTTTCCTTGAGTAACACCAGCAATGGTCTGCTTCAATGTTTTTAAACCGCGTTCCTTCCCACGATTCAACAAACTGCTCTTAAAACTTCTACCTCTGGAAAGATCACTAGCAACATCACCAGCAAAGCCAACGGCATTACTTAAAACATTTCGTTTTAAAGATCTACCGACATTGGATATGAGAGGTGCTACAACAGATTTCAGTGCACCAAGTATGCTACCTCCACGTTGGCGGCGAGCGCCGATGTAAATTTGTCCTCCACCACTTACATAGGAGGGTCGTGAATAAAATGAGGCAGTTGGATTCATAGCTCAAACCCTAAACATTGTTAGTTACAACTTTGCATGAATCACTGTCGATCACTTAGATGAAAGATGTCGGCACGACGCATCCAAGAGTTCATACTTGAAGGATAACCAGTCCATTTAACAAGACACCATTCTTCACCTTGCCGTTTTTTACATCGAATGATTTTCTCTACCAAATATGTTTCACTTTCAGTGACTACCTCAATCTCATCGCGGTAAAAGCTACCCTCAATTTCTTCATTATCGTAATCTTTCAACTTGTAGGTGGTCGGAGAGTCTTTTTGATTAATCCTTGATACTGTAAATACCTCCTCTGTCCAATTCGGGAGGTACCCTTTAGCAAAAACACTTTTCACTTTTGAGATACGAACTTTATCGCCAATTTTCACATCACTTTTCACATGAGTGCGTTTACGTTGGAATGATTCGCGCACTTTATCTACATTGTCAGCATTTACATCTACTGGTCTGAGTCCAATAGAACGATGGATAGAGTGATTGTAGGCATGGAGTGTATCTTGTAGAACCTTTGTCCAATTTTGTGTCAAGTTGGCAGTAAAATGTCGCCACAAGCGATTTTTTAATGTGCGATTAAAACGTTCAACGAGTGCAGCTTTATAAGCGCTCTTTACACTAAACAACTCAATGTCATGCCTCTCAAATAATCTTGTCACATGCTGATTTTCAAACTCTTTTCCTTGATCACTCTGAATTCTTTTGGAATGCGACCTTCTCGAAAAATTGTTTGGAATGCTTTTGCTACTCCTTTCCCTTCTTTAGTTTTTAAAGGTTGAGCCCACGCATAACGCGAGAAAATATCAATGACGGTTAAAATAAAATTATTGCCCGAGTTATGTTTTGAAATGGAGGCAACATCACACAAATCTGCTTGCCACTGTTCATCGATGTCATGAACAATATAATGGCGGGTGCGGTACTTCTTTTTCGCTTGTTTGTGGAGTGTATAGGTAGCCTGACCCTTTAACCATCGTTTCACTTGTGATTGTGGAAGACCACTCGCTTTTGATAATTTCTTGATAGATGCAAATCCTGCCGGATGTTTTACATCATAATAGATTGACTTCAAACGTTCAGTCGATGACGACTGACTCTTTTTCCTCCTTCTCATCTTTTTGTTTTCTTCCCTTTCTACATTTACAACAACTGCAGCATTTAGCTTTAGCGGTTTTGCGATCGTGTTCACATTGCTTAGGGGTTTCATTATGAGAGCTGGCGCAGCAAGTGCAAGTGACAACGACATTCACCTCTGGCGGCTCATTACATGGCAAGCAACACATCTGCTTCATATTAATAGTCTGAGAACATGTATTTCCTAGGAGGAGCTGTTTTACGTTTTCCTTTTACCAGTTTTAGTGGCGATGTAGATCTACGTCGAGTTCTTCCTCTTGTTTGCTTAGTGAGTTGTTGTATAGTTGTGCGTTTGTGGTTGAAATTTTATGATGGTTGTGGGAGTGTGTGTATTTTGGGTGGGGTTGTATGTGAGGGTGGGTGGGATGTGGGGTGCAGGTGACGTCTAAACCCTATTTTGTTGCATTTTCATCGCTGTGGCATGGAGGTGTAGTAGGTATAAATAAAGTTGTTAGTTAAGTTGAGGTAAGGTGAGAAAATAAGATAGTAGGGTAGTTAGTATCCAAGAGTAGATTTTTTGTAGTTAAGTATCAAGTGTTTGTAAGGAATAAGTTTCATATAACAAATATTAAAAAATATAGGTAAAGTAAGATAATATATTTAAGTAGTATAATTAAAGTTGTTATTATAATGTATGTTTAAGAATATAAATTATACCTAAATTAATCATAAAATAACAGACGAAAATGACAATAATCTTAACACTTTAACATAATAAATAGTCTAAAATTATCTACTTTTAGAAATTATCATATTTAACATCTTTAGTATTTATACTTAAATTCACTTAATTATCTTATTAAATAACTCTTCCTATATCTATAATAATACAAAAACCTTATATTCTAGAATCTCACTAAACACTTATCAACTACTACCCTAACTCATCTATTAACCTACCTACCTACTCCATAAATCCACCTAACAAACCCATAACCAACAAACCCCTCCCCCAATTTCCCAACATCAAAAACCCACTAAACCTCACTACTCCCCCCCCTATTCCCCAACTCCCATCCTTCTCAACTATACTCCACCATCACCCTAAACCACCCAATCCTCCAACCCACATAAACATAACCACATACCATACAACCACCACAACCAACCCCACTCTCATTTTACCACCACAATCCCCTCTCACATTCATACACACACTCTCATCCCATAAACTCAACCCACCCAAAACCACCTCAAACAACCCAAAAAAACCCCCTCCCCCCCCCTACACAACTACCCACCACCCCACCCCCCACAACAAAAAAACCACACCCACAAACCTCACCACCAAACAACACCACCCAAAATCCAAACCCACTAAAAAAAACCAATAATCATACCTACCCAAACCCACCACCAAACTACACCCCCCCCCAACCCCATACATCCACCTCACACTAAATACTCACCACATTCAAAACCCCACCCCAACACCCCAACCCAACAACTACCCCACAATACAAAACCCTACCCATCCACCCTACCCCTACTTAAAAACTACTCATCAATCCCCAAACCCACCTTCAAAATCACCAATATATCCCCCCCCCAATATCTCAACCCCAAACCCCATCAAAACACCCACTACACAATCCCCCACTCCACCACTATATACAACTTAAACTATACTCTCAACAAAACCCCCTCCCCCCAAAAATATACCACATCATCAACCCCCCCCAAATTATATCCTCTTCCTATCCCACACATCCACAACACCCCCCCCCAAAAAACACACCCACCACCCCCCCCCCCCCACCTCAACCAAAAACCATTCCACCCAAACCCTACTCCACCCAAATCTCAAAACCCACCCCCCATCCCCCCACTCTAACCAATCACCCACCCACCCCCCCCCCCCATCACTCACTAACCAACCCCCCCACAAAAAACCACCCAAACACTAATCCCCCTAACACCAACCCCATCTCAAACCATCACAACCTCCAAACACCCCAATACCTACATCCCACCCAAAACAACCAAATTCACCCCCCAACTCCACCAACCTCAACTCTCCCCCCTCACAAACCCCCACTTAATCCCCCTTCCTTCACACACCATTCTACAATATCCCTCCCTCCCAAAATTACTCTAAAACCACAAACAAATCCTGAAACTTACTCAAACCCCCCCAATTTCCCTCCCCTCCACGCATATACCCCAATTACATAACAAATAGTACGACTCACTATACTTCATATTCTCATGTCCATCTTTCAAGACTAGCTCACCATAACTCTGACCTGTACACCAATACTAATAAACTATATGCTCATTCCAAAACACACTGCTGACACCTCATGATCTACCCCTGACTCTCCTCACCAGAATCACACACTCTCCACAGTCATAATAACACTAGAAAGTCACCAAGAACTACCCAGCCAATACTACTTTCACAAATCCAAGATGAATACTTCTCTGCATTCTACATTATCGCTCGCTCTATCCCCCAAAATCCTCAAGAAAAGACCTGAATCACTACATCGAACGTATACCTAGAATCTCCCAAAACTGACTATAAATGCATAAACTCATACCAGTGTCTACACTCTCAAACCTCCCCCTATAAATCCACTTACCACCCCCACAATCTCCCACATATTCCCCACTCCATCTCCCAAACACCTATTAACCCAATCCCCTAATCCATCCCAACCTACATCCCCCTCTAATCCCCCCATCACTATCAACCCGTCAAACTCCCACTGTAGTCCCATACTAAACACCTATGTATATCTAAACTGTCAACTCAACCCACTCTCCCCCCCCAGTCTAGAAATACACCTACACTCACATCACGTACACACTTCCTACTCAAATAGTACCATATCAATAGACCTCAAAAGTCATACTTTAAAACACTCACAACCTACTCATCTCACCAGTAGATACCCCTGTCTGTCCACTTATACACCACACTGTCCCTCATTACTCCAAATTCCACACACCGAAGATGTCTCCGTATCCATCATGTACCTCTCTCGACTGCACACCATCGTATATGAGAATTCATCCCCCTCCTACACCCTATCTCTCCCCAAGCCCCTAGAGAAGTATAGTCCACTAAAAGAGACAACAAGATGCATGTGACCCTCAATCTTCATATGTGTATGCGTCATCATAACTCTCATTAACACTCACTCTGTCGCTCCTCATGCACCCCTCTCCAGATTGAGTGACCTATAACCCATCTACTCTCCCTTGTCACAATATGTACCTAAGTAGTGTGTGTCTACATCTCACCCTCAAAATAGACTCCACATCGTGTGACCTGACTTCGCTGAATAGACTAAATCTCGCTCTCTAAACCTTAACCATGTGTAACCTTGTCCTATCAACTGTCACCGCCCTATGTACTTCCCTGTTATATCTGTTTCCGTAACTCACCATACTCTCTCTAATATCATAAACCCTCGCACACCCACGATTAGACCCTTACTCCAACTACCGAACTAGAGTATCGCACTCTCTACTGCCATTCCGATCACCAAAGCTACATGCCATCAGCTGACTCCATAAAGAAGACTCAACAAGCTCTCATCACACTCCCCTCTAGACTCACCACTCCCCTACTACACAACTCATACAGTAGTGTAACAACAAAACAAGTGTCTCCCATCTCGTCATAAATCTCACCCGTCACTCAATCTGCGCCTGCACCGCCTAATGATATAAACGCAGCAACTAGAATGTCCCTTCACTCCACCTACCAAGTAGACTACCAGACTCACTACCCATTGACTGTGGATCCCATCTCTCTACCAACGCCTCTCCATCTAACGTTCCGAACACACCACTCCACACGTCAATCCATTCCAGCCCCCCCGCGTCCCAATAACAACTCTCAACTAAAATCCCAAGAGTCAATAGTGAGTGCTCCCTGTACATTACCCCCTCATCAACACCCACTCATTAAGATTGTGCCTCTCATAGTCCCCTAATCACTATCCACTGTCAGTTCACCTCACCTCATCCTCACCCTTCGTCGTTTCAACTCACCCACACCCCACTCTCTTCGCTACAGTAGTACTCCGTCATCATCGCCCTCAAACTTGAGCCTTATCTATTTATCATCTCCATGAGTTACTCTATTTCACATGCACTACTACACTACCAGCTCCACCCACCTTCTCAACTCACCGTCCCTCTCCCAAACCAGATCTCCACACACCATCCCCCACCAACTCGCAGCTAATACTATATGTACAATCTCAACAAAAACCTCTGTCTACGTCACTTAATGTGTACCTAACATTGACACCAAAGGATCCTGCCACCATTTACCGTTTGTCTCACGCTCCCTGACTTTAGGTTGTATCTCACATCAACGTCAATTCTCTTACCCCTATGTCCATCTAACAAACACCCAGAAGATTACACCACCTGTGTCCATCTCTCTCACCCATCATCACTCCTACCCATCTCTACTATACAAACCACACATATCCAAGTCCATCCTGTGTACATAGCAACACCACACCTGCACCACTCTCAACTAACACCCGCTACCTCACCTCTTCCTCGTTTCACTCCACTCATAACCCACCACCTTGTCTCCACACTATAACCAACAGTACCCTAATCCTCGTATCTCTAAGACCCTCTCCCTGTGTGTCAGACACCTAACAATCACATGTCATCTATAAAACTATCTCACTATACTGTACCCCGCACCTACATGTATGTTCTACTGCCTGAGGTAAGTACTGTGTGTAATCATATCTATGATGTTACGCCACTCCCATCCTTCACGCTACTGCCCAACTCACTACTCATGTTCTACATCACATAACCCTTGACTACCTCACACCAGATCTACCATCTCACATGAACGTCCTGTCTTGAACCCCCTAGCCTCCTCCACCTACCACTCCCAGACCTCTCTGCATGTGTCAGTGTACTCCTCCATGCACCCTCGTTGACACAATACCCCACACCTTCCCCTATAGAACTAACTCTCATCAATATCACTACTCTCTGCTCTCGTATAATGTACCCTCAACAACCTCACAACACACACGCGTGTACTATACAAGAAGTCCACCGAACACTCCTCTCTCTACACCTCCCCCTTTAGTGAGACTGATTGTGTGTCCCCCACTGCACGTCACCATATCACCACTTACTGTGTCGTCACATCCCTAATCATCCACCTTATTGCAACCGTTGCTAATATACACCACTCACACTGTGTCCGTAACTGACTCCTCCAAAACTCACGCTCTAGGACTGTCTCTCCAACTTCCCTTTGTGTCACACTGTCTCCACAACCAAGACAAATCATAAAATCTCAAGTGTGTCGAGAGATAAAGCAACCCGTTATTCCAGTTACAACTAATTCCAACTTCCAAAATTTAACTACCCCCATCTAACCTATACAAATCACCCAACATACTACCCCCTAATTGTAAAGACCTCTGCTTTATGACATTCAAACTCTCTTAACGTCTAATCACTTCATTCAACCTCAACGTCATCCCATTTCTAATTTGTATCATAGTACATCTCTACGATGTCTCACACCACATACTAGCACTAACTCTCGTGTCCTCCACTCTTAGACTCCACTGCTCTGACCACAGTATCGTACTAACTATGTGTCTCCCATTCTCAACCACGATCACACGGTCCCTACCTCGCAATCACAACAAAATCTGAGTTCACAAAGTATATATATCCTCACTCCTTGATCTGGATCAATCAATAGACTAGATGTCCGCCACATACATCAACATTGTCTCCAGTTACCACATCGTCTAACCAATCTGATGATTACGTGTCCTCTAGCCCAACCACGCCTCCACTATACTCCACTCAAAGACCACAAACTGCGTCCAGCCTGAACGTCTCTCACTTTACTAATCATTGTGCGTAATACTCACATGTGCTTACGCCTTACACAACATCTTCAAAATGTATGATCCCGCTCATCTAATCGCTACCTCCTGACTTATACACAATACTGGTCTTCCCATTACCCACAAGTCAGATACATACCTAGCACCCTTACCACCCACACACCCTTAATTCTTTCTCAAACCTTCCACCCTTTTTCACCTACATCTACCCAGCTTCAATATCACTAGCACATAGTACTCATCAACTCTATGTCTCTTTCTCTAGAGTTCCATCATAATATGTGTATGCATAAATCACCACTTCTAGTTGAGACTAACATGCCCAATCACTCCATTCTCTATTTAAGTTAAACCCTAGATGCACATTCACTCACATCATCAGTAATAGACACTCCACTCTGCTGTACATCACATCAATCCCTATTGATCTCAAATAATAAACACACAAACGCTCTGTCTATCGTCAACATTTAGACATCCTATCAGCTTGTCAATCATGTACCACCAATCCAGAATCCGTCCCTCTAAGAATTCTCTTAGAATAATGTTACACCGCCCTGAGTCTTCTCTGCCTCCCCAATTTAACCCTAATCGCTTATCACTGTAAATGTGATATTAAAACTCATCATCGATGTCATGCACATATACTTACTCCCGTTACGACGTGTAACATTGTCAATCACATGATAATAATCCTGCAAGACCCAGTGTTAGTGTGTCACCTGCCGATAAGTCTTTCCTTATAGAACCTCTCGTCTTCTCTCAACAATAATCAATCAAGATAACATCTAAAACGTCTAAATATCTACTGATAGATGTAAACCTAGACCTACCATCTTCGACGCTTTGTCTACAGTCCATATGTCTGTCTCTCCTCCTACGTCTCCGTTATCCACTAGAATAACCACTACTTGTCCATCTTCTGTCCTAACCCACATCAATAGTAGTTGTCCTACAGTCTAAATCATTCCTCATCTCGTCTTACATCTCGCTACCTCTCTAACGCCTCCATCATGTAAGAGAGATCTACGTATTACTTTACCTTGATTCAAGTCTAGACCCAAATGCACAATAGATGATTCACAGACGCTCGCATACGTATGTCAGATCTCGTCTCCAAAGCACTTACCTCACTAATAATACCCCCTCTGCACGTCCCCAAGATCTCTAACTAAGAAAGTGTACTATCTTCTTTCGTACTCTGTCTCTTCACCACTCTCATGTCCACCCCCCCAAATCCACATACTAAAAACCTCCATACCACTCTCTCGCCCGCCCAGTACCAAGAAGCCTCTCACTCTCGTTATGATAATACCGCCACAACAACACTATCTCCCTGTGCACTACTCTCCACCACTCCGTCTGTGAACTCCTTCCTCAATACTCCGACCCATAACTCATATATGTATGTAATCCTAATGTGAGTCAAAATCCTGAGACACAGATCTAACATAAGTACCATCACCTAGTTCTCTATCCGAGTCCATCCCGCGGTGTGCCGATGCAACCATGTCACTTGATCCCTCTTTCCCCAACACTATGTCCCACTCTCCATGTGATCCCCGTCTCTCTCTCGCTCTATTCTTTGTGTCTTCTACTCTGCTACACATAGTGTCCTGTTCTACAATCAATACCACCCTACGTCAAGTCCTAATCACCTTCTCCGACATCACTTACCTCATCCCTCCCAAACTTGTGTTCACACTACACCACCCACTACACCACAATCCCCAGATCCTCTGTAAGAACAGACGAGACTCGTCATCTGTTACGCTCACAATTAGCCACTGACTACTCAACTGTCTATCCTAACCATCTCTACTCTCAGATGTTGTCCCGTCTCCTATCTAACCTACGCCAATATCTTGTCTTGTTCGCTACTGTGTCCCACCTCCCCATACCCACCCCGACATCCTCCTTCATCACACCCATGTCCAGTCACCACTTGCTTGTTTTCCCCTAGACCTCCCTCGTTCTGTTTAGATATGTCTTCAACACCATCCCCACCGCTACCGTAGACCCCCATAGTCGAACTCGTACACATGGATGAGAAGTCCGTCACGATCTGTTTGTTTGTATTCTTGAACTACCTCTCCCCTTAACCTGTATACCTTGTCTAGTTCTGTATACCGTGTTACGTCCATCACCCTCCTTCCTAGTGCCATGTTCACTACCTACTCCACAGTGTCTGTCTCGTCACGCACTCCTCGACCCCCCATTGATAACTGATTACCTCGTGGATGCTGAGTATGATTCTCACACCCCTCCCAAACCACACTTGTCCACACAGTGTCCCCTTCATGCCCATCTATTCTGTTCCTGTCCTCTTGTACAACTCACTCAACTGTCACATCTAGTTCTGTTCGTGTGTCTGTTTTGGTTGTCCTCTCTCTTGATATCACCACTACTTCCGCATCAATTCTGTCTCATATCAGTGATCTCCTCAGTGCTTACACCTAGTTATGCGTGTGTGTTCGCCTCAGAGAATAAACCTCTCTACTACCCCCAGACTATCTATGTCTGTTGAAAGAAGAACACAATCACACCAATTGTATATATTCCACAAACCGAGACTAGATGACCAATTTACCATGTACCTGTAAATACTAATCCTAGAACAGACTCACTCCGCGCCTATGTGATTAGTACTCTAGCCAATGACAAGCGCTCCCCACACCTCTAAGTACTGTGATCCTCACAACCTATACCACATGTAGACACATCTGACTATGAACACTTCATGTTACTAATACGCTTCACCCACTTCTCTCACTGTATTCGCCTTAGTCTCAACTTAAACTATTGACTTGAGTCTGCCTGACGTGTCCCGAGTGTTTATCTGCACTACTCAGTCCCACTCTACACCATTTCCCCCGTGCACGACACAATCCATGAGAATAGACTAACAGAAGAAACTTCTCAACTAGTTCGTTCAACTAACTACACAGTACTAAGATACCAACTACACCTCATCCTCCATATCCGTACTTGAATCTCCTACACGTGTACTACATCCTTCCACTAAGACGTCACGTCCCCAATACCCAAATTAATTTCAAAACCCAAGTTGTAGTGTGTTGCTCAACTATTAATTCTCCTATGAGCGCAGATATGATATTAGTAGTCCTGATTACCTGACACTGCCTGCTAATCCTTACTGTGTACTCATAGACGTAGATCATCTTACACTAATCTGTGATCCTGTAATAATCACGCGTAGATCAATCAGTGCTCAGATAACTGTGTCTCTATAATCGACCTTAATACCACCATTCCTTCACATCACTTAACGACACACTCTAACTCGCTCAGATGTATACTGATGTACGCACTACTTGTAAGAGATTGCATCAATGCAAGTCCTCCATCCTTCTGACGTACTCTCGTCATATCCCAACATCCTGTCCATGTGAAGGACCCTACCGCAAAAGTCTAATGTCTACAAATATAGTGTGTGTCATAATGATGTACATACAGAAAACTTAATGACAATCTCATCACTAAATATTTGACCTCCCTGCTCTTAGATTCTCCGATCTACTTGTGTCCATCAATTGTGTAATACCCTTGCATACCACTACACATTGTCCGATGCTCTATCTCTCATGCGCCTGCATCTAGAAACTCGATCTAACTGAGCTTTACCTCTATACTCGATATACGCCACTCCCTCGTCACACCCCCTTGCACATCTCCCTCAAGCCGATCTATAATGTGATTGTGAACGCATAAGTGATTGAACTTCTTCCGAACTAAGGCGAAGAACATCATGTTCATACACAACTATAGTGAGCTCGTGATAAAATCCTGTCAACTCGTCTAATAACGATCGTTCTGATCTAATGCACGATCACTTGGTGAGTCTCACCAATAGAAGGGAGCGCCATAAGTTCCAAAGTAGCCCTATATGTCTCTAGCCTGTGTGTCTATCGCCAGTCACGCCGCGTCTCAGCGCCGAACTCTAGTACTCACACTGAGATCTATGACATACCAGAGCTATTCTCACCCCTCTCCGTGATGTTACAGATTTCCGAGGTATTTTATTTTATGCGTGAGTTGTCATAGTTTGAGACGATATCATGTGAAGTGGAAAAAACGACTACTTCTAGTTCATTTGATGTAAATGCGATATAGAGCGTAGCTAGTCAAGGTATGTGTACCTTATAGCCGCATATTCGTCTATGAATGTGAGATCAATCGATAGAATCGATGTCTGTGAGACTATGTTGCTGTCTTGCGTATCATTCCTACTGGTCACTGACTCATTGTGAGAACCGTATCCTCGTTTGGTGATACTTAGTCAGTATCGCTCGATGGAATGAGATAAACTTCTGTATTCGCATCGCGTGGAAGCTGATGGATGAGGACAGGTGCGTAGCATGTGGTACTGTAGAGCTTAAGTTAGGCTCTTTTGCGTTTTCCACAAAGATGCGCAGGAGCTTTGGCTAGTTGTGTGCTTTAAAGCTTGATTTTTTTAAAATTTTGTCATATTCTGTGTAGGGCTGTGTAGGGCAGAGCACCTGCATGGATTTTGATGAAACTTTGTGTGATGGTGAGTGAAGACCTGCAGAGCTCAAATTTGGCTCTATTGGATTTTCTGGCAAGATGCGCAGAAATTTTGGCTTGATGTTTTCTCTTGTTATTTTAGCTATATAGTAAAAATCAATAACCATGCAACTTCACCTTGCAGCCGTTCGTGTCTCATAGAATTGTGTGCTTTCACGGCACTGAAACCATTTTGAGCAACCGGTTCCATCTCACTGTTCTGCAGAATAAGTTCAGAAGACATTCACATTTGCTGTCGACAACATTACATTTCTTAGGTCGTGATTTTATGTTGTCATGCTGAATCCAGCGATAGTAAAGATTGAAAAACCTAAGGAGACAATAATATTTATCACAACTAAAAACCAGCACTTTATTCTTTACTGCAACAAACGTGAGCGTGTATACGGATCATTAGTTTAGTGAGAGCAATGAGGAGATTAATTCTGCACTTTGACATGTATGGTAGTATTCGTGACGGTCAGATTATGTGTTCCAATTTCTCTCATTAGTCAGTGCAACATTGATCGCTTTACCTTGCAGGCCATCCTTTAAGCATCAGTGCTAATTTGTTAGAGTTTTCGACACCGAATTCGCAATAATCCTGTTGCATAAAACGAGAGACCCTTATCAGACTTGACAAGCAAAAGCACATTGTTACAAAACAACAATAGCTGAAGTTCATGACGCAAAATTCTAACCACTTTGCACTGAATGAAATGCAGCCGTGCGCAGTACGGTCAGTTTCAGAGTTCAACAACAGATGCTGTCACAGCGGGATCGTCAAGCTGTGATTCATCTATGAATTTCAAGGTCAGCATAGAGAAAAGCGAAGTACAGAATGCCGGTGCCAAACCCTATTTCATTCACTTATAATAATAATGGAACATTGGTTCTTTGAATACCAAAAAACGACACTTAATTACCCAAGTATTTCTTACTACAGTTATACACAGTTGATCATAAAAGAACGGACTACCTAAATTGTGTCAAACTTCAATCGATTCTCCTGTCTTTCAATCGCATTTTACATTGATAAGCTATACACCATTCAATTTCTTCTCTCACTTTCATTCTCAACTTTTCATATTGTACATTTGTATCAGTCACGGTTTAAGGTGGACAGAGGTCAAAATGTGAAAATCGCCACTTTCAAAAATCTCAAATTTTCCATATGGAAGCATATGAACATGAGAATGAATCGAACACGAGCTGAAAGGGCTTTCTCTCAGAATTCTTTTGATGTATTGCTCGTCGAAATCGGCATATTTTTAGAGAAGTTACGATGTCCTAAATTCATTACACAATTTTCTGCCTCTATTCATTGTTGAAAAGTTGTTTTCATCTTCTGGCAGTAACAAGGTCATTTTCAGGCTTTCAATATCTATGGTGTCTTGACGTCTACATAGCCAGATCAAAGTGTGGACCCCACAGAATTAGATTGTTTAACTGTATCACTGTATCACAGAAGAAGAGATGACCTAATTCTGTCTAATTCTGTTAATGGTCTAATTCTGTGGTGGACCCAGATAAGTTGCAAACAAAATTTCCATTCGGTTTTGAATTTGCATCCAATTAAGAATATACATGTAGTTTCATGCATTTTATGTAGGCCTTAATGGGTCTACCCAGATCACTATACAAATTGATAACCGCCATTAATATCCAAATAAGGCTATTTTGCGACTTGTGAAGCTTGTGCAGCCCAATTCGCTAAATTGAAATATGTAAAAAAAACTATATTTACCGGCTTTGATGCTCTCGCAGGCGCTGCAGATTGTTTACCCTGTATGTCTGTGTACTTTAGCGGTGGTGAGAAAAATGTTGAAGAAGTTTGAAAAAGAACTATTGAACTTGTCTGAATAAAACTTAAATATTCGCGCAATCCCTACATCTGAATGATTCTGAAGAAACAAAACAGGAACACTTTTGATGAAATAGTGAGAATAAAGCATTTTCAGTCAATAGAGTCATGATTTTGTTACAACTTCACGATATCATTAATTTTTTCCTGTTGTTCAGCGATTTTGATGACCAATTTATCAAAGGAGAGCTAAGAAAATGCTCGCTCTCCCCGTGCCTGATTCATGGTCATACACGTTTTCCTATTGAAAAATTGCAATTTACAAATTGAGCGATTTTTATATTGTGAGCACTGCTCAGCCAATACAATAACTGATACACGTTTGTCGTAGCTCATTTAAAAGCTGAGACTGCAAGCTGTCGAATGATGTATGGTACGTTGTTGTGCGATGCGATTGGAAGGTATGAGAATCGATTGAATTGCAGCGAAATTTAAGTGGTTCGTTTTTATGATCAGGATTGTATGTTTTACACACCAGGTAGTTGACCAAACGACAGGAGACCATGGTCATAGTCGAGAAAAGTAAAAAAGAAACTGTTTTATGTTCGAAAGTTCTATAAACGTTAAGTCAGCAAAGTCAGTTAGACAGTACTTCGGCGTCCCGTGACTTCAGTGGTTAATGTAATTAGGTGAACGAAAAGAAGGCGCGGGACGCCGAAGTACTGACTTTGCTGATTTAACGGTAATAGAACTTTCGACCATAAAACAGGGGAGTTACTTTTTTTACTTTTCTCGACTTTACACACCACGTTTCTTGCCAATGTGCAGAGAGGCTTGAAACAATCTTGTATGTTAAATATGCCGCTATTTGTTGATGCGTATTTCGAAACTGTGATCAACTTCATTAAACTTGTTGAAACTTCTGTCCTGTAAGATTGCTGTAAGGAAAATTTGGAAAGTCATCACATCCTCAATAAAAAAATATTTATGCCTAAATCAAACAACATTAGAAGTTGTCAGAAATATCAATACCAGCTTTCATTCGATGCTCAACACGAGAACTATATACAGTTATTATCGTTATAACCTATTGGTTATATTGTCATCTCATTGAAAGTTTTCAGAAGGTTGATAAACTAGGTTTGCCGAAATGGGCGATTCCACGGAAATCAGAACATGACGCTCAAAATTTCAAATTGATTATTTTTGGTTCATAGACAATTATTCCAATGTGAAATTAACTAAATTTTTCTGATCTGACAAGTCACACTAAAAAACTGCATGTCTTCTGAGTGCATTCTTGTCTTTAAGAAAAAATTGATTTTTTTAATTTTTTTCTGTCATTTTTTGAGACAGACTTTCCATTCGATGTATTGATGCAATGGTGGAACTTTTTGCAAGCATAGATTCTATACACTAGTTATTCGAAATATCAATTTATATTCACATTCAACAATGTCTTGATTTGACTGGAAAGCTTAAAATATGTCCAACTAAAAACCAAACGAACGAACACTGTTTTTCACTATTTTTTATATGTCTCGAAATTAGAGCATCAGATTAAGTTGAGACTTAATCTTCGCTTTAGTTGTCAGATTCACTGTAGTTGTGTTATTGGTAGTCGAGCTTTTGTATGAAAACGCGCTGAAGTAAACGTGCCGAGCGATCATGTGTGAGGTCTGGTTTTCCTCATGTATGACATTCACGTCAACAAGTGTACCGGTAGATGCTTGTAGTTGGATTTCTATTATGGCAACTATTAACAACGGTGTCCCCATCTGATTCATCTTTTGCCATTCTTTGCGTAGTCTTCGTTGACTTCGGTCTATTGGTCCGATCTAATGGCTTTGACATCTTCTTAATGTGGAAAGTTTTATCGTGCCAAAGAGAAATACGACCCTAAATTTAGGGCAAAAGAAGCCTTGACAGAAGTGTTATAGATTATCCTTAAAATCGAAATCGGAGAAGTATCAACATGTGAAACTTTTGAGTCGTCTACGTGGGATAAGCTATCGCAAACGACAGGCTAAGCTGGATAGGCCTACTTCCATGGATTCAAGCATCTACAAACAATTGTTGACTAAAATGAAAGCTGTTCATCGCGTTGTGCAAAACTTGCCCAGATCATCTTAGAAGCAGATGGAAGTTGTTACCCATATTGTTGAGATGTGCGAAATTAGTACAAATGAGACTGCGAAAAGGAATGGCCGGGAAACTCCAGAACCTTTGATAGAAACCGTCGCCGCATAACTGTCGCTATTGGGTAAGGATGTTGTTGTTTGCCGTTCTCAGGGATTAGAATTAAGTCTCCAAATAAGACATTTCACTGATGGAAACACATTCTATGTTTATCGAGGAATATATAGGATGCAAAATCGGACTTTCTAAATTCTGCCAACTGCGGCCTCAACATGTGCTAGGTTTCAATCCCATGGACGCTTGTTGCTGCAAAATTCATGAAAATTTACTAACAATTAGCAAACTAGTAAATCTACTAAGTTTAATACAATTTTTATTTATAATTCAGTTGATGTTAATTTGTAAGTTGTCTCCTTAATAATTTCTATTTTAATATAGCCTCGTCAATTCACTTCATACTACTTGTATTAGCTTATGAAATGCTACTTAAAGATAAGCATCTCTAGATTTAATGACTTAAAGTAGGGTTACTCACGTAATGCATTTCAGTTCCTGAATCACAGTTATGGCTTTATATGGATTATAACTTTCAACATAAATACAGGAAACGTACAAACTATTTTCAAAATGATGCCGAGGCTTGCCTAATTATTCAATTCTGAAAATTCTACTTCCATAGGCAAGAGCTGGATTCTGAGTTATTCTTTTATAAAAATCTCCGTGATTGACCACAAAGAACAGCTGAGTTTTGTAGGCGCGTCAATTCATCTAAATCCCATTCCCGACGTGAGAAAAACGTGCGAACATGCTTGAGGCAATTTTTCTCATCGATAAAAACCGAATTGAATGCATATATATTGAGCCTATATTACAGAATTGAACCTATATTGCATATAGAAACTGCTAACGATTTTTGGTTTTACTGTGGTATTCACTTTTAGGGCGTGGATCTTGAGTCCTAAGATACAGAACAAGAATAGTCGTACTTTTGAACGTAGGAACAAATGGAATGTCCCAAATGATTGTGGCTAGAATGAGTAGGTTGCGATGGTGACAATTACAAAATTTGTATTACTTTTCAAAATATCAACTAATGTAAATTCGGCGGCATGTCAACTTCTATCCAGGGTATTTGCAAGTTTTTTGCTGCAAGTGCAAAATATACTTACATGCATAAGCCACCATTGAATTTTCAAAATCAATTCTCGAAGTGCTCTAGATTTACATTGACAAGATATAGTGTTACTAAATATAACTTCATTTTCCGCAGTGTCTGGAGTCTTTCGCAGTTAACGGTTAATATTAAAGCAACTTCGATTTTGGTTCGGATTGATAGGCATCTCTGCGGATTTCATCAAATCGAGATTACAACAGAAGTTTGCGTAGCCATATGAACACAAGCAAGACGCGGATCGGGTTAAGCATTTATTATCTCTTGTGTGTTCGCTCTAAGTGTTTATATCTTTTAGCTGGTGCGTGTTTTTTTGTTGATCTATCATTCGTTAAGGTTGCTACACGTATACTAAAATGTAATTTCAGAACTCCTCCTTTGTTACGTTTTTGCTGATCTCACTGATGCATTGATGCAGGTCATATGGGTCGAATAATAGAAGGCAAACTTTTTCAATTCATCGAACCTTGGTTTGATTTTATTAAAGCGATTTTACGGGTGCTTTATGCCATGAATGAGTAGAACGGGGTAATGGCACGTTTGAGAGGTAAACGTAACGAAGCTCAAGGCAATTCTAAAGTGATTAAAAAAGGGAACATTCAGTTGTCTTGACAATAATCGCATCAAGAAAGAGCTCGAAGGTGAACGACTTACTTATGCTCTATCTTTCTCTCACATCGCACTGTTGCACTCAACAACTTCAAATGATCAACGCTCAATACGAAATATCTCCATCAGCGTCATAGACAGGCAACTTACAGAAATCTTCAACATTTATGTAAGATTTCTAATGAATGTCACAGGAAATGTTGAAACTTATGGGCCCGGCATGATCTTGCATCTCATTGATTAGTTCTTTTTCCTCGTGCTCATCAATAATAGACGACAAGTTCTATTTTAGCACACCCGTCTGTTTGTTTACTCTAGAAAAACATCATTACTGCACTACTTGATGTGATTCGCACGCCCACCTATATAATGAATGCATCGATTTACATAGTTCCTGCTACATTGATAGGCCTAATAGTTAATTTCTCTTGACATTCAACCTGTTGCCCATTGCCAGCATTCGCTGTTAGGCCAATCTTGCTTATCATATTGAGGATCTTTTTTAATGCTTTGCATTTAGTTAGCCAATTAAATACAACGCTACTGAAAACGCCATGCGCATTAGATGTGGTAGTGTGCACGTGTTCCGGCTTGTTACATTTTCTCGATGTTCGTCAATTAGAGCATTCATGTTCATCAGTGGTCAGACTTATATATTTTTATGGTTATATTGAAGCATTGAAAAAATGGCAAAGATGAAGGCCATCAAGCTGTCGATGTCTCTGTCAGAAAGTCAGCATGCAATGAAAACTTGCATTTTTCATAAATGAAAGAAACTTGGAGTGATTTTTCATTTGCATGTATTCTTTTTCTGAGAATATTTTTATAAATAATTTTCATCATTCTACTAGCTGAAGGAAATGTGAGGCAGCTGTTGCAGTTTTTGAAATTTTTTTGAGATGCTACAAAAGAATTTGTGCAACATCTGTTTGATTTTGCTGTCACATACGTGGTGTGATCCAAAATGTCCCGGACTAACCTACTTGCAGATAACCTGTGATAACGAATACTACTTCAGATGTAAATTTAGGTCTTTAAGGCATGAGAAATATGGTTGCCGAAATTTTTCCGGTCAGTTTTCTATTTTTTCAAAATTTTCAAACATTTTTGTCTGAATTTCAAGATTTTCCTATAAATTCTAGCGATTTAGAATTAATATATTTAGATTAACTTGACAGTTAAGCTATCACTAATAACCTGACTAATAATTAACGGAAAAACAAATGTTTTGTTCCAGAAAACAGTTTACTTTTCAATGTATGAGCCGTTAGCATTCGTCACTTTTTGCTAACGAAGTCTCAATTCACAAAAAGCTTTATGAAAAAATTCCGGTGTCAAAGAATCAAAAAACTCAGTAACTGCATCCCGCAGTTCAACTGGCGATTCAAAATGGTGTCCACGAAGATGCTTTTTGAGGAATCTAAACAGATAGAAGTCACTTGGGGCCAAGTCAGGTGAATAAGGAGGATGGCTCAATAGTTGAAATCCGTTTCTCGTTAAGGCATTGGTTGTCTCCTGCGAGGTGTGAATCGGAGCATTGTCATGAAGCAAGTAGAGGGGAATGTTTCGTGGCTTTCTTATTTTCTTCCTCGCTTCAGATAACAGATTGGAATAATATTCGCTATTGATTCTTACTCCTTTATCCGCAAAGTCAACCAGTTGGATTCCCGAAGCGTTCCAAAAGACCGTCAGCATCAACGACCGGCGATGTGATGTTCCGGATCGCATTTTCAAAGGGGCAGACTCGCCTGATTTTCGCCACTCTGCAGATTCTCGCTTACTTTGAGGCAGATACAAACTTAAAGGTGTTTCATCCTCTGTAAGGATGCAGTTCAGAAACTGATCTCCGTGCATTTCGAGGAGATCCAAATTTGACTGTGCCGCCAGAAGTCTGTTCTCCTTCATTTCAGGTGACAGAAACTTCGGTACGAAACGTGATGCCAGTTTGCGATATCCAAGTCTTTCGATGATGTCATGACAGGAGTGATAACTGATTCGCAACTCTCTTGACAACTCACGGATGGTTATCCTTCTGTGTGCTGTAATCACTTCATCGCACTGACTCGATTTCTCTTCCGGAATCTCCTGCGGCCGACCAACAGTTGAAAAATCTTGCTCCACAGATTGTCTTCCGCGTTTAAATTCGCTTATCCAGAAATAAGCAGTAGTTCTCGATGGAGCTTTGCTTCCATATGCCAGGCTTAATTCCTTTAGAATGTCACCATTAGCGAAGCCGCGGATCAGGAGGTATCGTATCACACTGCGATATTCGACTGAAGACACGCTTGTCACATCCATCATGAAAACTGATAGAACAAAGAACCATCGTTGACACGGATTTCTTAATGAATGCGTGCTGAATGAACTTCACTGATTGATATCGTAACACATGAAGCAATTAACAAAAGACGTGCAATATTCATGGCAAAGATATCCGTCAAATAAGGTACAAATCAAAATCAATCTAACTATAACAATAAGACAAATCGGATCTCGATCAATTCAGAAAATACAGAAATTCATGTTAAAATGTAAAAATATTTTTTAAAAATAGAAAACTGACCGGAAAAATTTCGGCGACCATATTTCTCATGCCTTAAAGACCTAAATTTACATCTGAAGTAGTATTCGTTATCACAGGTTATCTGCAAGTAGGTTAGTCCGGGACATTTCGGATCACACCACGTATATTTAGGTCGCGAGAGAAAATTACGTGCAGTATGTAAGACAAATTATGCTGTTTCTTTGTGTAAATATTGGGAAATCAAAATTGTAGCAACATGACCCGTGCGGCAGGAAAGGAAGCGCAAGCTAAATAAAGTCTCCTGGAAGCTACAAGTCTCGAAATATCAATAAGACCTATTGCATTTTCAGTTCCAATCCTAATAGAGTTGCAGAAAGACTAAAACCTGTGCTGTCGAACAAAGAGAAGTGAATCTGAGACTCTTTATAGATGACGAAGCAAAAAGTAAAAAAAATTACCCGAAGCACGAAGCGTCCTCAATCTGCAGTTCACCAGATAAGCTTGTAATGAATTGAGCTGCGTGTAGAACTTCCATAGTGAAATTATTATGATTCATCATTATGTGTGGGATATCATTCAGCAGTTTGAATCTTTGTTGGCCCGATGTAAAAAATGCCCTCGTTTCGTTTCAGAACAAGGTTGGGCAAAAACTTGGGTTATGTTTAACCCCAAGTTTTCCCATTAACTTCCGCAAGCAAGCCACGATCCCAAAGTCTTTTGTATCCTGGTGATATGCCGGGTAATTCAAATTAACAATAGTGTGTCTGTCATCTACATATAGGCCTACTATGACTCTTCGACTGTTATTTTTCATGCAAAATAGACATTTATCTGAAATACAAATTCCTTGGTCTTAATAAAATCACTTACTTTGGCTGTCAGATAGCCATCACCTAAATAAAGCATTAAGCCACCAAGTCATTACAAGTTTGTATTTGTAAGAGAGTAGTTTGTGTCTAGCGTAGAAAATAGCATGCTGTATTTTTTCATGTCAAACACATCGACCCTTTTGGCCAATGAAAACCTCAACCTGTAAATTTGCAGTTTGATTTTGCTAAGAACTGAAGTTACAGATTTGAATTAAGTCTAACAAAGTTGAATAAGAGTTATGAATAAAGATGTTTGAACCACTTTGATAAAAAATTTCAAATTCAAATTGTGAGAAGATGAAATGTCACAGAAGCATGCAACTCAACTTTTCATCTGAGTTTGATTTTAACGCAGTTAATTCAGTATATTCAAACTATTGAGAAATGTTCAAAAAACATGTTCAACAGCCCTCTCGCAGTGCAACTGACATCTTAACAAAAGTAACCAACTTAATTGTTTCATGGGAAGATATATGTCTGCTGCCTATCATATTCAAAATATCAAATCTCTGACTTGAGGCTTGGAGAGACCTTCCATATCGTACATTCGTTATGGTTGGCCTGGCCCCGCCATGTGGTATAGGTTGGAGGTTATGGGCCGAAACCTTGCTTCATGCAGCCACATGGTTCCTCCCTGATGACTCCATACATAGCAAACCTAATTTTGGGTTTTTTAGGTTTCTAATTTTCACCTTTTGTTATTTTTAGTTAGCTTCTCGTCAGGTCCATGACGAACTCTTGTTACAGTTCTTATTTGATAAAAATTAAATCGTTTATAAGTATTAATTTATTTCCCTTACCGTCTTCAGTTGAGTAGACTTGCCTTTATACGTATTTCAGTACCTGCTCTATACTAGAGTAGGTTACTCTATGTTGTCAGTATTAATTTATATTCATTCATTCATGACTTTTAATTACCTAATTATTTACAAGATTCTCCACGGCGTCTTCCGTTTCCTGGATCCTTCGAATTTTTTTGACCGTGTCGTGTCTTAATTTGATTGTATTTGAAAAATTTGGACTAATCATGACATAGGCTACCTCGTGAAAAAGTCACAGGCCTGATGCATGAGAACTTCAGTCAAAGCAATAGAAACGACTAATGACAGGATCGAAGTCGAAGCCATGAACGATTTAAACTTCCGGTAAACTTTTATGCATCTGCAATTTACTCAAATTTAAAAAGAACATTCCTCCGGTTAAACCGAAGACCTGCGTCCATACAATAATAATAGGCCTACTTCACTCCCGGGTTTAAAATACACATATGCCTAATATAATAATCAATTCAGGTTACATAAAACTGGGATATACCCCTACCTATGGATTGATGACTTTCATTGAGTTGTATATAGTGATGAAAATTTTCCGTGGAAAATTATGGAAAAAATGGAAAATTATGGAAAATTTTGATTTTTTTGATAGGCCCTACAAGTTGAGCGCTTCAACTGCCGAGGCAGCTGCGTACCAATAAATTGGGTTTAAAACTCTTGATTTCATCACTATTTGGATTAAAGCGATCGTAGCAATACGATTTCCGTCCGCGGATTTTTGAACATTCCTTTGCCACCGCAGTGGCGTACTACAAATTATTAGCATTTTTAATTATCACACAGACACCGTTTGGGATAATGTGAATCTTGCTTTACAACAGGGGTATAATTTCATGCAATGTGAAAGATCTGGAGCTAAAAGAACGTACTTTATTTTGGAGTTTGCTAATTGTTAGCTTCAAAGTTACAAGCTTCATTATGCAGCGTTGATCATAGTGATGTAAATTCTCCATGTGTTGATGAACATGTGATGAAGTAAAAGCACACAGTCCACGCAGCATTCATGAGCGACCAAATTGGAAGATATAAAGACTGTAAACTCGTGAGATATTTGGAAACTAAAGATATCTGTGATGAGTAATGATAGCTTCAAACTTCTGGCGCATTGTCCGATATCTTCGTTGAGGATACACATCTTCCATTTCTAGTTCAGATAGTTCCAAATCAATTGCAGATCTACCCAAATGAATTTCAGATATGATCTAGATGAGTTGGAGATCTCCAGTTGAATTTAAGATCTTTTCAAAGCTGAGCTTCTGACAGATATCTGAAATTCAGCTACAGAAATCTATCTGATGTCTGAAATTTATTTGGAAAGATCTGAAATGGACATGGTAAAGGTGCAGTTGGTGCCAAAAGTTAACATACAGGGATGATAGAGAAGTTTTCGGACATTGAATATTACACAGTCCTTTCAGTTCCATTTGCATCACTAATTGTATAGCCTAAATATTGGCTAACCAAATCAAAATCCTTAACTTAATTTCTTAAGCACAAAATTATGTTACGGAGAGGGACGTGCGTGAAGTTAGCGCAACCATTTTTTTTCGATTGTGTCTCTCCGAAAAATTACCTCAACCACACAATTCGGGATCGCTGAGTACCCGGTAATACATCGTTACTCAGTTTCACGAAATTCAGCTTCCTTTGGCCATGACCTACAACGCAATTCAAATTGGTTGCGCTAACTTTGCGGATTTCTGCTATCTTGCAATTAAGTTGACTGCAGTGCCGTCTTCTTCCAGCGTAAGAAAATAAGATTGAACGACAACGACAACATATTCATACTAAGCTAACTTGAGTGACAGCTTCGGGAGTACTCAAGTTTTAACATCGGCTATAATGAATTTATCAAACTCCAAGGAGCCGGCGAGACCATTTCACAGAACCGGACCTTAAACCCCTCTATTAGAGCTTCGCCAGAGGTAACTTCTTTGGCAATAAGTCAATTCCAATTGACTGAGAAATTATTAGAGTATTGAACTTCAGCAGCTTCAATCATCTTACTATCATTACCTCATACTTCAAGAAGCCACATAAATGAGCTCATGATTCAAATGAAAATGATTACATGGATTGTTAAGGCGTTCTTCAAATTAATCCTAAAGGTCGCATCATTACTCAGAAATCAGCTTAATCATTATCGTAGAACACGAAAACAAATATATCCACACACATTTTTATATTTCTAGGTCATAAACCTTCAAATTAGTGCAATACAGAAAAGGAAATCAATAATCATGTCCATGTTTTCTTCAATTTCTATCTTCGTATTTAAGATATGAGCAACGAAGTTGAGGTGTTGGACATGACACGCCAATTCTGATCTATTTACGAGAATATGTTATGAAACCGACAATTTTAATATGGTATAATTCTATTTGGACAAGTATCTTTCTCCTAAGTTGACATTCATGAAAACTGACTCGTGTACACAATTAAGGCAAGGTATATCTCAACACAAGGATACATTCTGTGCAATAAAATTTCTGAATCAAATCTCATGTTACTACAACAAGCAATGAAAACGGGTAATAAATTCATACCACAAAAACTATTTCAAAAACTAATTGATTCAAAACATCCACATATGGTGACTATAAAGCGCCCATTGCAAATGGTTGAAAAAGTTTGGAAATCAAAGTACTTTTTGGAAACATAAAATGAAATTCTTTCATATGATTGGTTTGCACACATTCAACATCTTCAACACAGAAGTGAGCAGACGGGCTCGCACGGCCCAAGTACATTTCGATAGTTTTAACAAAATTGACTGGTTGCAAGCATTGTAATATGTCTATCCACGAGTATGAGCTTCGTCTTCGCTATGAGTAGAAATAATTCAAAATATTGCAACTGGTCAGTCGAAAAATTTTCGGTAGAGTAGCTGTTCGGTTTAAGTACTTCAGTTGAAAAGCATTCTAGTGACGATGCTCGTCGTACTTCAATCGTTGACTAGTTGATCCATGGAATGCGATCGTATAAGTTCTACTTCAAAACTGTCTAAACTGTCAAACCTTCTGAAAAATAACTACGTCAAAACCAGTGCAGCAGCATCGAGAGAGGATAAGGGTGAGCTCTGTCCACATATCTTATGTTGGAATTGAAAGTTAACAATCTGACAAAAAGAGCATCCATTATCCGCCCGCTTCCTATCACTTAATCCATCAGCATTTCTAGACGCACCGATAAGGATTCGCCTTTCAGTCCTCGAAGATAGCACCTCACCATAACCATTACATTCTGTTTCAAACTGTCGAACTGAATTGCAGCAACAGGAGCAATGTATCCAGGTTGATTCAAATAAGGAAAGAAAATGTTGCTGATTTTCCCACTGAAAAAAGAAATCGTATTTAAGTGCAACACAATTATTCAAAATTCGATATATTTCTTTATGCAGCAATGCAATTTTATTTAATTTTTCAACGTAGTTGAATTTTAAGAAACATGGGTCTTCTCTTAAATATCATAGCGACTAAGGCAACATCATATACAGTGTATATCCAACTAACATGTAATTTATGATAGAAGGTATACAAAACCAAGCTGGATACAGACCTACATTTTATAATTTGGATTCATCATATAAAAAAATATCAAGGAGATAGCTGATTCCATCATTAGGACGTTAAATACTGTATTGATGACTAAAGCAATCATCGGGCCTACTTGGCTACTATAGTCGAGCAAACAGAAATTCGCATGCATGCTGACTTTGAAGCATTTTCAACTTTAGTGAAGTAGGATGCTAGTTTGATCCATTCCTCAATTGCCATCAAAAAGCAGAAAAACCAAAAAATCAAAATATGTTCGCTTTGACAATGACGATTTCGTCCACGAGGGAAGCTAGGCTGCTGGAGTTAGTAAAAAATATAATGCAATCAAAGCAATGACTTTTCATGACAGAAGTGGGCTATCAACAAATTATTGTAGGCACTTAACACTATAACGACCAGACCGGAGAATTGACTGGTGCTGATTATCTTTCGTGCTATTATTCGTGTAAATTATAGCCTTTAGAGCGTCGATACTAATTGATTTCATCTAAATTTATGCGATGTCATGCTTATTTCTTTTATGACTGCATTCATTCTTTGTTTTGATATTGTGAAAGGTCTACCTAGAATGATCAAATTCGTCGAATGGCAAATGTTCAAGAATCAACCGAAATCCACCGATAAATCTACTACAAAAATATAAATGCGAGGGTTTCAGACCTTGTGATGGCTGTGCACATTGTATGCATCGTCAACATGTGAGTTATGAAAACTCTTGCTGCGACTGGAGTTCGAACCTCGAAGCCTTGGGTCACCGGACACGGTCTGGTATACACGCTACCAGCAAGGCTATAGGGTCGGATGGGTCACTATGGATAACAGCTTCCGTGTAAGGCAAGATGTAAATTTACACAGTACATCTCTATAAACCGCACAGCTATTATTTTTCGTAAAGGATTATACGAAAATCAATATCTATTGTTTAGGAAATACGCCTTGACTGTTGTACATAATTGAAAATAAGGTCTTTCCTTGATATTGGCTATGGTGTAAATGGCTGAAATATATTGACTTTTTGTACGATATAGCAATATATATCTTGACTATCTTCCGAACTCATTTTCAATTACTACCGGTGGTTCTACGACACTTATGATTAAAATAGTAGTAGGGGTTCCAGGCGAGCTTCGAGAATGGTTTATATATTGAATAAGAAGAAAATTCCCAGCAATTCTTATCTATTCGTCTGGCACGATCTGCGCAATACAAATGTGCTTCAACCATTCTGACTTGAATAGAATTCTCTTGCTTGTCATCGTCTGTTTCTAGATTAGAATATGAATTAGATTAGCACAGTTTGTACATCAATCGGCACAAAATATGAAAAACAGACTTAATAAAAAGGTTTCGTCAAGTAAAGCACGATACCCATAAAAAACACAGAAAACAAGGAAAATAAAATAGAAAACCACACATATGTTTTTGTTGAATACATTAGTGAATACATTTTTAAGGAAGCTTGATGAACTAAAATTGAGATATAATATTCCTGTTCGTTTTATATCCAAACCTGGACATAAATGGACAGCGTTTTATATCCAAAAGCTGCACATCACAATATCGATAGTAAGACTAATAATTGCTCATGTAACATATGCGGCTGCATCGGACTGAAATACTGCTGTTATGACAGCTATGAAGTGCACCAATTTAATTACAAAATGTGCAACCAATAACATCAGAAAAGTTGTCGTCCTTTTCAAGCAAAAAAAATGCAAGCCTGCATTTCAAAATGCAATTTTGAAAAAAGCAAGCCTTTCCAAAAAGCAACATGTACGAACATGAACGTAATACTGAACGTACGAATATACTGAACGTTATACTGTACGTTAAGTATACTAACGTCAGTGCGCATATGAACCTTATACTGAACGTAAAAGCAGCTTTATCAAAAATGAGAGAAAAGCGCCATAAGTGAACATAATTTAATTCTAAAAATGACGACTTGATATCAATATCACAATCAAGCAAAATGATCTTGTTCAAATCAGAATGGCTGAAGCACGCTGTATTGCAGTATTGCACAGAAAAAAGAAAAATATTGCGCGGTATACAGAAAACTTCTACAATGAGCAGTGAGTCCAGGTTCTGACTCAAGTTGATTTTGCTAGGTTAATCGTTCATTCTTATTATTATTGATGACATTGAAAAACATAATTTTGATAAAAATTCTTCTACAATCTACACTCAATCAGATTTACCTAATAAGCAGATGTGCAATTGGCAATTTATAGTTATGATCTTTAAAATAGTTCAATATTCCCAAAACTGAAAAATTCGTATAAATACCCATAAATTTAAAAATTCGCATGCAGTTGCATAAAGTTAATGTATGTGCAGCTAACCTGGGTCATATCTGAAAGGTCTTCATCCGAAGTTTCCGAATTTTTTGAAGCATATGAATCATGAAATCACATCCCAACGGCGAACTGATTGGACAGTTTCCTAACATATGAATTTGGTGTTATGAGTAATGAAACGATGCTGAAGCATCTTCAAACCTAATATTGCATGAACCTCGGCAGAGAAATTGAGAAAAGAGAATTCCGTACCCCAAACATACAGCTAAGGCCAAAAATCTGGTGACAAGTCCCTATTTAACTAAAATTCAATTGCGTTCTTTTATTTCGATGCAAATTATTGATAAAGCATATTTTATTTCATCCATCATTCAACTAGTATATTTTTGCAATCAGAATATATCAACAAACATAGCAAAAAAATGAAAACATAGTAAATATTTGATTCTCTGTTCCTTCATTCTGATCACTTCACGAATGAATTCGAGATGGCATACCATGCACCATCTTTCTGCACAACTCAGGCGTAATCTCAGTGTACCAAACGTTCAAAATAGCTTTCTTGAGATCGTCAAATCCTGTTGTGGCAAAATGAGAGACCTTCGATTTCAAAATGTTCCACATATTCTCTATTGGATTAAGGTCTGGGCTGCTTCTCGGCCATGGTCCCGGATTTCCAATATTTTGCGATTCCAGCCAGTTGGTGACAGTCTTCACTTTGTGGCACGAAACGCCATTGTGCATGAAGATACTTGTGCCACGTATATGTGCCACGTAAATGTTGCAACACCCAGATGATGACATTGATCCCCATGTCATCGTACTGACTGGATGTTTGACGGTGGGTTAACAGTAGCGAGGATGGAAGCGCACACCTTTCGGGTGTCTAACAACGGCACTACCAGTATTAGCAAATTGTCGCACTGTCGTTTCGTCACTGAACAAGACATTATCCCGATCGGCAGCTGTCCTGAGTTTTTAATTGAGACAGAATTTCGATCTATCCCAAATATTTTTGAACCTCAGATGAGGTTTCTTTGCTGGTCCTCGCAACTTGAGGTGAAATTTGTCGCTCAAGCATCGATGAATGATGCGACAGGATACCCCTGATACTTCAGGAGCCATATCGCGCGATGATATGAAAGAATTTGCTGTGACAAGTCGTTTTATGACCTTGTCAGTGGTTGCAGATGTGATTCTTGGGCGATCACTACTATTGCCCGATGCTACGATTGCTACGATGTGCGGCTCACATTCTGCCTTGACGTTTCCAAGTGACGAGAAACAGCAGACTGTGTCGTGGCGGACTGGACGAGTGCAGCAATTTGTGCTCGGAAAGTTTGCGACAGCTCCATGACAAGGAAGTCGATTAATTTCATATTGACTGACCTGCACGCAATTGTATTGGTTAGTTTACATCAGATAAATTCGTTGGTCAATATTAATCAGTATGTAACATGGGAGGTCAATTTTATCATATAACACAAAAAACGGCTATAAAAATACAAAATCTTACTTGCTGAATGTCAATTGCTGAATTTTCATAAAAAGGGTACCGGTATGTCACCATAGCTGTAGGTTTAATTTATGTAGAATGCGGAACATTTTTCAGATTAATACGCACATTCCGATTGAATAAAAGCGAACTTAGTCCCTTAACCATATACGTGATCCCGATTCATCAATTCATCAGTCATGCGAATTCAATTTACATTTCGAAAATCCAGGAATAAGGCACTTAAATACTTACTAAGTGGTTCCGTTTGAATCCATTGGAGGGTAGTATTTCAAACTCCCAACGTTTTCCCTGTCAGCAGGAGTCTGAAAGCAAATTAATAAGTAATATGTCATCTCCATGTTTAAGAAAATAATGAACTGTATGAATAACACGGAGTGAAAACACGCACAATCTTGTAGGACTTTTTTAAGATATCTTAGTTTGTTTGTTTGTAGTCTTAGTTCTTAGTTAGTTTTTTATCACATATTTCAACAGCAATGCAGCTGAAATGTAGTAATTGTGGAAGTCGCTAATCGAAATTATTCTAAAAATCGAGGTATTCATTTTCTTAGTTACATCTCACACTCCAAAACCGAACTAATCTATCATAATTGTTCAGATCATGTCAGCATCAAATTCAGGAGGTGAATATAATTGATCTGCATAGTGTTAATATGTATTGCAGCCACCATAGAACCAAAATAAGGAGCTTCAGTGACCAAAATTAGATAAACATGCAATGCAATTGAATACCTGCACAAAATTGTATGTGACCAAATAATATGAAACGAGTCATTCGTAGGCATCACACTTGCCCGACAACATTACATTAATCAATGTAAGCGAACACTTGTCGAATGGCTACTCGATCGCCGCTTAATTTCGCATTGATGGAGGAAATTTGAAATAAATAACACAGAACATCACTAGAACCGCATAAGCTTTCTGAGACCAACTATATAATAACCAGTTGCTGGCCGGGCTCGGTATGAAGTCGTTGTGATAGACCCTATTTGTCACAATTCAAATTGCAGGAAGTATTGATCTAGCACTAATTTATTTTACTTTGGAATTTGGCTCTTTCCAAAGAAAATAGAATTTTGAGTCATAGCCAAGGAATCTTTCCGATTTGATCTGGCACTAACAGGCTCATGGTTGTTTAAAAAGATGCAGCAGCGAACACTAGCATTAGTCAACAAACGGAACTATATTTTCATGCAAAAAGGATATTGGAAGGGCTACAACGCAAGCCCTGCATATCAATTGGAACTTATTTTCAAATAGACAGTTGAACAACTAACTGTTGTCAGAGGGATAGGGCTGAACCACTATGAATACCGGTAAATTGTATTTGTTTAGAGAAAAGACAGTAAGTTAAGAAAAATCAAAGCATGTGAGAATGTACTTGTAATAAGAGAAATACAAATGCAATCTGCATCAAGACCCAGAAAGAATGAGACTCAAGGCTACACTAACGCGTCACTGTTGAACACCCTGATGGAAACAGACGTCTACTTCAAAGTAAAAACTGGGATCACCGTATTAAATTTTAGATCAATTTAAGATTCAAATTTTCACGAATTCAATGCCGTGGAGAACAATGATGGGTTAAAACCTAACTCAATATAATGTTTAATAAAATATAATTAACCTGGCTAAAATGATGACATCCAAACATGAACAGGAGATGATGGGAACCCAAAAATTACTAAACAGGATATTGTTGTATAGTTGTCACTTCAAGCGAAATGCAAGTTTGCGCTACTTCTCAGTATGTATGTATTCTCAGACAGTATGTGAACACAGGAATAAGCTGCAAAAATTAACCTCTCAAAATTGATCAAATACTTTTTTTTGATACCCCAGGAACATCGGCCCTATCTCCTTTTAACTGAATCCTTTGCTACAACAAATTTTCATTAGAGTTTGGCCAACAAGAGAGTGCGCGAATGGCGCGAAATTTTTATTTAGCATTATACATTTTCCAAGTAGCAATAGCAATTTTCCATTTTCCAGAATAAATATCAAAATTCCCTGACTTTTCTCTAATTTTTCCAGGTTCCATCAAATTCCCTGATTTTTCCAGGTCTTCCAGGTCGTTCGATACCCTGAAAGTATTTACGCGCATTCTACTGCAAAGAGCACTACCTGCCCTACATGCATGAAGACGACTGGAGCAGACGGGTTTTATGCCAAATCGCTCAAAAAGTGATCATATCTGCGCTATAAGAATCCTAATTGAGAAGACCCGTGAGTTTAGAAGCAGTTCGCAACTAGTAACGGCTTTTGTGGACCTGAAATCAGCCTTCGATTCCGTCGATCGACAATGTCTTTGGCTGGTTTTGAAAGCGTCAGGTGTGCCAGAGAAAATTATCCGCCTATTTCAACAGTTGTACGACGGAGCAGAGAGTTGTGTTCGGGTAAATGGGGAAGTTTCTGCCTTTTTTCCCAACAAACAGCGGAGTACGACAAGGCTGTGTAGCAGCCCCAGACCTTTTCAATACGCTAATTGATTTCCTCATGACAACAGTCACACCACAGATGGAAGCTCTAGCTTTATGAGTAGACAACCAAGTGCTCAAAGACCTCGAGCATGCCGACGACACAACCCTCCTCTCCGGTAGTCTAGAGTCTAGCCTACAAGCTCTTCACGTGTTTCAGAGGCAAGCAGAGCAATTTGGACTTGAAGTCAGCTGGCCAAAGATCAAGATAATGAGAGTTGCCGATACCGAAGCCTCACAGTGTTATCCTTGATGATCACAACATTGCTATAGTGGATCAATTTGTCTACCTGGGTTCCCTGCTGACTAATACCGGAGATATGGCCTCTGAAGTGAACCGCAGACGACCTTTGGCTTCTTCAGTCATGAAGTCCCTATGGAAGCTTCATAGGGATGAAGCCTCCCTATGAAAGCGCCATACCAACATCAGTTTGACCACCAAACTGCGAGTCTACCAATCAGTGGTGCTATCAGTGATATTATATAGTGCAGAAACGTGGCCTCTCAACAAGTCTCAAACGAAAAGATTAAGTGGTTACAACTCCAAAGCCCTCCGCACTGTTTGTAACATCCGATGGCCGAACCGCATATCAAATTATGACCTGTGGCAACTAACAGGACTCCCACCACTCGAACGGACACTAGCTCAAAGCCGTCTTCGCTGGTTCGGTCACCTCATGTGAAGTAACTCACAGCTTCCAGCAAGAGCAGCCTGGGACTTCAACCCATCAGCCGCGGGATGGCGCAGACCGAGAGGAGCTCCTCGGAAACGGTATCGGGACGTCCTCCTGGGGGACTTTCGTTTTCTACATCTCACTCCCGATGAAGCTGCGGACGGAAGAACAGACAGAGCGAGCTGGAGCAGGGTCGTGTCGAGTGTCGTCTCTACGCCTGCCAGGCACGAGATTTAAGAAAAAAGCTGAGACCTCAATGCCGCAGCCACCGCTGTGTATGGCTGCCCTGCCTTATTGTCACCGTATCACAGCTGACGTCATCACCGAGAATTGTTCGACGCGTAGCGAGAGAACTGTGCCTGGAGTTGCAAATTGACGGCGCTAAATCAACTTAACTGATGCTCTAGCATCGATGTGGCCAAACTTAAAAAATTAACCGGAGTACACCTTTAACTGTGACATGGAAAACAAGAAAATTTACTTATTCGAACACTTCATTGGTGGATGAAAACGTCTGTGTGAAGACGAGGACGGAACTGTATCAGTGTTTTTGGACGACCCAACCAACTACAACTGATAAAAAGAGAAATATCAAGAGGGATATTTGTATGATTTTTTCAAGCAGCTAAACTGCTGAAACCTGTTGCCTAGTCTATTAAGGTGCTCGAATAAGTTGCTGTCTCATCACAATACGTCCATACTGCGATAGGTCCATACCGAGCCAGATCCAATAAAGCGAGACACCATAGTTACCAAAGCCATGGAAAATGAATTTGTAGCGATGCTCACGATAACTTAAAAGATGACCGGACTTTTGGGTCACCCAAAGTAACTTGAATAGAATATCATTCATAATCACTTCGATGTATTCCGAAATGCGAACAATGTGACCTATTGTTTTCCCAGTTGTTAGATAGAAGAATTCAATACCTAAATGATGAATGAATTTCAATACAAGTATGCATTTCTCCTGAGCATCATTTCATAGTCTAAGTATTTCAAAACAATTTTCCTCATTCAACCACATATGTCTGCATTACAAACAAGTTACATTGTTGAAACGAAGAAAAATTCAACACCATGTTGATTAGAAGTAATGAATCTCTTGACGACCGAACAGCATTCTCATTACTCATGATACATAAACTGGTCAAAAAATTAAAATGTGGGAAGACCTGATGGCCTGATGAGGGAAGAATAGAGCTGAAGTGAAAATAAAACTTCAAGAAATTAAAGAAACACTTAAATTCCGAAATACCGAGAATGCCTTCTTCCCTATCTAGTTCACATATGGTGTAAAATATTACTCACTGAAGATGCGATCAACATAGTCGCTGATGACAAGGATTTAATTGATCACGGAAAACAATCTGAAATAAACTGAACAAAACACGATATTATCATAGCGTTCATCACACCATTGAAGGAAATGTTATTAGACTTAACAATAGAAACAATATATGATGTTCGATCCAACACAACTGCTGCACTTATACCGTAAGATGCAGCGGATAAAAAGGCGCAGTATCGGTGAGCAGGTGCATACAAAACCTCAACGGTATATCAGGAGCATGAAACGAAACAGGATTTAAATAGTCGCTAGAAATAACTGTCAATATTGAGTGCTATGCAAGCGAAATACAAGTAACAGATTTACACATCGATCTGCATTTCACTTAACTGCTACCAATTGGTGTTTTTCGTCATTGGTGCTTTTTTCGTGGTGTTTTGGTATTTTCGTCAAAATTCTAATCTTGGGTCGGATTATAGAATTAAGCACGATTTCTCATGGGTTCAGTGGGTGAAAGAATGCGTCACATCATCATCCTTTGACGCACTCTCGTTGCTTGAATGGTCTAAGATAATTCTGCCCTGCATGTAAGCTCGGACGGCAGTTGAGAGAAACACCCTGGCATAACCTCGATGAATCACTGGCACATATTACCAAGAAGTTATAATTACCACAACTATATTTATAAGTTCGGGCTCATCCTATGTCATCTACTATTTCCATGCGTGAACAATTAATATCCTGTTGATAATAGTTCCTTGCGGTTCAATATATTTGGTAATAATCTAACAGTTGCGATTTCATCAGTCTATTAATATTATTCATAAATTTATTTCAACTATTTTAAATTTTCATTCATAATTTCTTGATCTTTAGATTCTCTCAGTTCCTCGACAAGTCTGTCATGCATCATTCGTATTCATTGTAAGTGATTGTATCTGTTCAACGCTCCATTTCGTCTGTAACTTCGACTGTGTGTAACCTGTGACAATGACCTTGCTTAAATATTTCCATAAAGTTTCTCTTCTGAGTAGTCCGACTCTAATTTCAGTTTAGAAGTTTGCGACTATATCAAGCCAGTGGTAGTATGCTGGAAATCGATAATTCGGATCATTTTATATCGAATTTTTGTATAGTTTTATACTGATATGGCTCTTTTTGTGTCGCTTTCTCATTCATGAATCAGCACTTTCTCATTCATGAATCATGTAAGCGCATGCTAATCATGTTAGAATCAGTAACTCGGAATCCTTCAATTGAGAAATATCTTAAAATCAATCGTGCTTACCTCTCCTTGACAGAAGATGTATGGGCTTTTAATTCCGTCCTCTACGTCAGGTATCCATCCATAAATCTGGAAATGAAGATCATGTTTCAAAATTGCTACCTCTTTAGAAGCCGTGATAAATCCTATCCAAAGATAAAGTAACAACACACATTTACGAATACAGGTGGGTCCGCATCAGGTTGAGCAGTTGGAAAAAATATTCGAGCGTGACATTTTTTTACGACTCCGGCTGATCCTACCTCAAATTTCACCATACCGGCATTAATGCAATGAAATTAGTGAAAAACAATCGTGTTTGCTTTTGAGAAAGGCACGTACTCACGATAACCTACAATAGGATATTATAACAGACGCTTTTGAAATGACTGAATTGCATTTTCAATGGATGTACTTCACATACGCACAATGCAAGCTACAACGTTTGAGAATAACTGATTTAATGTGATTCAGTAGGTAATGATTATACTTCTTTTAGTCCAGGGCTGTGGAGGCGGTAGGAATTTATCTGATTCTAGCCGCTACCGCATTTGACCGGAAATTTTCGAATATAACATCCTCCATTGATATTTGATTTTTAGATGAATTCAGCGCACAGTAGATACGGTACTGAATTAAGGTCTCTTAAGGCCTACGTTAACTTAGTGTCACAAATGAAAGGATAGGACTATATGACTAGCAAAGTTCAAGAAAACATGACATTACAGGACTTTTGATATTTCTCTAAGCTTTCCATTTGCGCATTCCCTCATTCCTTTAAAAATATAATTGTGAATATTTGCGTATGATGCATGAGTGTGCATGGAGAAAGCACTATTTTTCACATATTGATGAAGAAAAGTTTAGAAATCGTTTGAATTGAATTATTATCTTCTAAATTATTTAACGATGAAGTTAAAATCAATCGACGTGCACTTGTGTCACTTTAAATTAAGGAATTAAAATTTTCTTATTATCATTATTTCACACATCAGGCCACTTCAACTGAACATTAAGATTTTCAACATTGCAATAATTAAAGGTCTATGAAATGTACTGGCAGTGAATTTTCAGATGCCACTGTCATGTCCATCTACCAATTAATGTTTGTCGTTCTCGGGTACATAGTGATGGTGATAGGTACATAGTGATAGAATCATAGTGATGGCACTCTCCATGACTTGCATGTAGTTGGTTGACATTTCAATTCGTTTGACATTTAATCTTTTAAGTATGGATTTAAGCGACCTTCCAGCTTTCTCTGCATTTTTCACTTTAGTCTCAAACCACTTTACGTTATCTCTACCTTCAGTTTCTTCAGTAATTCTGATTTGGGAGCTGCTGGCATGAATATCACTGACTCAAAACGACTAGTCGTGCACCATCCATTCTTTTTCTCCTCTTCGTTATCTCCTCGCTCTTGCCTTTTCCAACCTCTCGGTCTGCACATTGGGTGACTGCCGTTTATATCTGTCGCCTATCTTGCCATATGCTAAGTGTCGAATCTACAATTTCTTTTCTGAAATTCTGATAAATTCTGAATATCCAGCAAATTCCTTTCTCTTTATCAAGTTGCTACATGACTGGCCGTTTCTTGCCAAAGAAGTAAACTGCGACAATTCAGATCAATTGTTTTGGGAGTGGTCAAGTATGTAGATTTCAGAAAATATTTTTGATTAGCCGATATATTTCGGGATGAAAGCACATCCCATCATCAGGGCTGATTACATAATGGATTTCGATTTAAGAAGATAAACAAAATATTTAACAATTGAAAAATTTATTATTGATAATTATTAATAATTGAGTAAGATAAATGACAGACAATTAACATTAATGGGCCTGCATAATACACACAAAAATGATACACATACCTTGTTCATTTTCACGAATATACAGGGCTTTCCAATGTTGTAACCATAATGTGGTCCTGAGCAACTTCCGAGTAGTTTGGAAGCATTAAACCGACAAACATCGTTGGGTGTATTCGGAGTCTTTGTGTCCTTGTCTACATTGCACTTGGCATAATTGTCTGGTTTTAGGGTGCTGCGCTGCAAGCTGTTTAGCTTTTTGTTTATGTCGGAAATGTACTTCTCATAAGATAATTTCTTATCTTTGCTGAATCTGACTAATGTGGACTTGTAATTCGGCAGAGGAAAGAAACTGAGCCCTGAAAGGAAATTAATAAAGCTACACTGAACAATGAAACCATGGAAACTGACTTCAGTATTCTTTCTGAAATTTTAGCGCTGGCATTCGATCCTAAAACTTACCACATTACCAATCTGTTTCAGTGTTGCCAATCTGTAGGGGGAGGGTAGTGTTAAGGTCCATTCCCAAGGCAGCGGGCGTTACGCGTCCAAATACCTATTCAAATCGAGCCGTGCGGCAGGTGGCGGGAGAGGGGTATGTCACAAAATGAAGAAACAAACAACTACATATACCATACAACTATGACACTTCCAATAGCTTATTATGATCAAGGAGAATTACGTTTTACTTCTAATATTTATATAATGAACACGTTCATATTCCTTGTGCTACATTCGAATGAGCCCAAACAAGCCCCATGACAAAATTTCCCGAGATAGATAGGTTGCGCTATCAGTTTTCAGAATTTGACATTTTTTACAGAATTTTCATCCCTAGCACAGCTATGAGACATGAAGGAAGCATGTATCAGATGACATCGGATTTTGAACCTTGATAATTATGCCTCACCGACACACTTGGGAACACAATCAGCTTTCGAATTATCACGCATTGAATGAGGCACACGCTTTATGATTTCAGTAGTATTGAGCCGATGGATTCCTGAGTACCAATTTTACGAGCAATTATTAATTGGTACTGATTGCAAATAAATGTCACCATCATATTCTTCATGAAATTTCCATTTAAATGAAATGCTTTAACTAATTTGGACAAGAATTCTACGATCTGTATCAAATGTACGATTTTTAATTGCAATACTTAGACTAATTACGTCTTCATGATAGAGGTGGGGGGCGGAAGAGGAAAGTTGTAAATCACTGAAGCTATTTTTTCATTTTCATATGAAATGTCGCATGGTTTCTCGTGATTGAGAATGCAAATTAATCGCAAGAACATGAAGATTGCCATGACCCACATGATTTTGAGAAAAATATTCATTTAGTATTTCAAGTATGCAAGTTAAGAGTGCATAATCTCATAATCAGACCTGCCAACATTCACATTTGCAAAATCGGGACATGGTCACTATCATCAGGTATGCAAACTAACCCATATATATTTAAAAAATCTACATTATTTTGAATATGTTATTGAACATAAATACATTAAAGTACGACGTACTACTAACTCTGAATACATGTCATTTCAATGCACATATGATACACTGGAATTAGAGATATCATAATCAATGAGCGAGAAAATTATAAGTTAGAAACATACACATTCTATTGAATCAGGTAGAGAAGAATTTCCTAAAAACTAACCAACATCTCATTAAAAGCGTCAATTTTTCAGTGAAGAAAACTGCAGTTGCACAGTAGCCACAAATATCCCAGTTAGCTGTAAAGACGAAATAAACTTACTTAGTCACAACTGTCGTTTTAGAATAGTTAAGATCGCATGTACATTAACATTTGTATCAGAGCCAGGAAACGCTAAATCAACACGAGCTTTCTAATTCCCAGAGATAGATAATTTAAAAATACTGTTTCTTTTGACTAAGGTGACTTTTTGCAGGATCGCATACCATTTTGCAGGTCTAACTATTTTTCAGGACTATTGCAGGTCTCGAGGTTTTTGCATGATGTTAGCCAACCTGGAGGTTGTATTCAGAATGAACAGTGCAATACAATTATCGAATGCATTCGTTATCTAATCGGGAATATCTATGGTTAAGGATTATTACATGAGTTGAGAACAATAACAAATTTCTTATCCTGGTTTCCAATACTCGTTCTGCAGTAAATAAAATATTAAAATTCATTAAATCTTTAAATGCATTCATGAATTCAAATCCATGGTTGATGCAGTATGAAAAAAACATTGTAAAGGGACTTTGATTTTCATTAGATCAACTTTTCTCAGAGTCAATCGTTTCTCTGCACGACTATCTGAAAACATTTGGTGTCATCAAGCCGCCTCACCTCTTGACGCGGACTAGATTTTTCAATCTTTTAAGTAAAAGCTCATTTCAGATTTTTTTGAAATTACTTGGTTGCATGGTTCCGCGCGTCCCTATGTGAAGAGACCCATAGGAGTATTAAGGTTCTGAAAGAAAATTCTGGACGCCTGAGGACGAGCCGCGTCCGATGTGAATGGACATCAAATATCTAAGAGAATTCATCAGCAATGATTTTTACTGAATATTCTGAAGCAAAAATTAAAACAGTTGTAAGCTTTTTAAGCTAGGAGATACTCAGTTAAACAGAAGAACGGTTGAATCATAACTTGTTAATCTATATAAGCTGACGTATCTGTATACACTGATATAACCTGTAATATCGCAATATTGCCGTATCAGTCATCAGTTGGATTTGATTTTCCTGACTTTCTACCCCTAGCATAACAATAAATAATCCATTATATCCACGGGTGACTCACTAGAAAATGAGAAATTTACATCGAACTAAGTTTGATAAACGTTGGATCAAATTGCCGTGCCAAACGTCTGCGGCTAGTGGGACGAGAACCTACGACCCCCAGGAGTCTATCCTTTGCGGCCGATCGCCTCGTGCATAAATAATCCCACGGAAAAAGTAGACTGGTTATTGAGCAAAATCGTGTCTCAACTTATGACCTTAGTCCCTTCACACATCACAAACACTGAAAATCTTATTGAGCGGTTAAACAGCAATAACTTCCCAATAACTGAAAATTCAACTTTTATATCCTTAGATGTGAAAAACCTATACCCAAGTATACCGATCATGGATGCTATTGTAGCAGTCATAGAGTTTACGAAGGAAAATTGGAACAAAATAAATAACTTTGGCATTGATTTAGAATCAATTGAAAAAATGCTCAAGTTTGTATGTTTTAACTACGAGATCGAATATAATGGCAAAAATTACCTTCAAATTAAAGGCTGTCCTATGGGAGCCCATTTTAGTCCGCCTTTTGCGGTTTTGTTTATGCATAGCATTGAAAGTAAAGCTCTGCAACTTTTGAAATCACAGCACAATATATCTCCAAGCATTTATGCTCGATACATTGATGACGTAATTATGGGTCCCTTTGACAAAGACTTCGACTTTGATGTAATATTAAGGACTTTTAATGGCATCGATGAGAATATTGAATTTACTCTGGAAGTTCCAAAAAACCTTACACTTAATTTCTTGGACATAAGCATCACGGTGAAAGAAGGCAGTATGAATTATAAATGGTTTGAGAAAGAAATACATTCGGGTATTTCACTGCGCAGCGATAGTTACGTGCCTAACCATATCAAAAACAATTACGTAAATAACAGCATCAACTACGTAAAGAGAAGATGTAGCAACGAAGCTAATTGCAAGGTAGCTTTTAATAAACTTGAAACTAAATTAAGTAAAAATGGATTTTCAATGAAACGAAAACATAAGAAAAATAGTAGAAGATGCAAGGAAATGCGTAAAAACAGTACGTATTTGAAACTCGGATTTGTTAACGATAAAACTGATCGTGATATCCGCAAATTAATTAAAAAATACGAGTTACCGATAAATCTTGTTAGCTCCCCTAATAAAACTTTATATAATGCCTTGAAATTCAAACAAAAAGTAGAAAAACACGAAGTTGCCTTGTTTGTGAGAGTTTGCCTAATAAGATGAAGTGTACAGATCGGTTTTTGGTATACAAATTTACATGCCATCATTGTAAAGATTTCTATATTGGTCAAACCTCGCGTCCTTTTAAGCATCGTTTTAATGAACACAAGCGTGCTGTAGATAAAGGTAATGTTGATTCGAGTGCTATGGCAGAACAATTGTCTGAAATGTAGATTAAAACGTTTGACTGACTTTGACCTTGAAATTCTTGATAAGTGCAAAGATGCATTGGACACTAGACTGACTGAAGCTCGTTACATTAAACAGTTGATTCCAAAAATCAATCGAAGAAAAGAGTTGACGGTATTTTAAACATCTCTCGACCGTTAGCACTGTACGTATATAAGCAGCCCACATGAGCGGCCAAATCAGTTGGTTTTTAGCGAATTACCCCCTGAGGAAGAGCGAACGCTCGAAACGCGTAGGGGTTGTACATATCTTCTAATTAACTATTTTAATCTGGTCAATAAATTTCAAGGAGAGACGAAAGCTGTTTTTAGCATCAACTGAAGACCCCCAGGTTAACTATAGCTGTTAAATTGGAATATTTTTGATGAAAAAGAAAAGTCAGATCTTCGTACAAGATTGCAACTTATGTTATATATATATTTACTACGTTGCCATATTTTATTATGCTATTTTTTTTTTTAATTACTTTATTAGCAGTGGTAGGGTCTGAAAAGGTCACGATCTCAACTATGGCGTCATACATTGTAGAATCCAGCGAACTTGACAGGATTATCTTGAGTCAAACCGAAGCATTCTTTGGCCTGGAACTATTACGTCACAACAGACTACTGAATATTGCGCATGCAAATTTAAATTTGTTTGCTAAATTTAGTTTTAATATTCTATGATCACATCTACCTTATTCTTATGAAAGTACAGTGTTCAACAATTTTATCGATATCAAGATTCTGTCCGTGCAGGTACACCCTCGAAATGTAAGCATCTTTGTATTACATCATGACATGCAGGCTTAGAGGCAACTATTATCAAATTACCTGGTGTGAGCTTCAGAAGACTTTGCTTTCCTGTCAATTTTGGCTTATTGGGTTCGATAACTGTATTCAGAAAAACAGCTAACATTCCAGCGAAGAATCCAGCCAAAGCAGAATAGAAGATCAAATAAAATACCCCAATGAGAGCTGAAATATTAAGAAACATGAGATAAAAGTTTGATTAACAACACATAACATGCTTTAAACATACATGTTGTACATACCTATTAAATGACCCTGGTCAAACATGTGAATAAAATAGAGGTAAGAAAATGCATGAACATATAACATTCATGTCAAACATATTAAGCTTCCACCGAAAGAATCTAAGAATCCAAACTAACTATTTTGTCAGACTCAATTTGTCTGTCAGTTGAACTTCCAATATGTGCCAAAACCAAGAACGAATTAGGCAACGTGACAGAGCGAAAGTCATAGAAGATATATGTGTACCGATTAGTGACTTTGTTAATCGGTCGATTACCGATAAATCGGTGGAAGCCATTCAATTCATCGGCCGATTATTTATTTAAATTCATCTGAAATCTGACGTATTCGATACACAGAAAGTACCGATTTAGCGAAAAGTATGTTAATGACAATAAATACACCAAATAATAAGTAAGACAGGGCTGAACTTTGCATGCAAATCGCTGTGATGTTAGTCTAATGCTACATAGAAATGACTAATTTTGAATTTTAGCCAAATAGTTTTGATAAGATTCCATAGTAGGCTACAAAGTATTACTCGTTAAGAAAAATGAGCAAGAAATATACAGCAAGAAGTATTTTTCAATATGATTACTTAAAACATTAAATTCCAATCAACGATTCCCATCGAAAATCAGCATATAATCGACCGAGCACCGGTATAGTTTCCAGATTGCATTATGACAGTTCATATTGTCCAAACTCTCGGGTAAAGAAAATTTCGTTCTCGAAGTGATGAAAATTTATTGCTTCAAGGAAATCGCGACGGGACTTCGGCGTCCTCCGCTTTGAGGTCGATATAGTATAGAGGTCCGCTATATGGATCCGCTTATATGGATGGTGCATTTCTACTAAGCAGTATAAATTGAAATGATCCCACGAACTGATCTGTCAGCCGAGTGCCGACAAAAAGTACAATGATTATTGAGTGCTTGTGAGTTTTTCACTGCAAAATTTCAGAAATGCTAAAAACTGCGACTGGATCGGACAAAGTGATTCAAGAAAATTCACCCACTAAGGATTAGATGACTTAGTAAATGTATTGGTTTAAATTCAAAAAAAATATGCGGCCATGTACTCTGAATATGTACGATGTGTCAAGCGAACATCGTAAAAAAATTAATTTTGTTGATATTTTCTTTGATGTTGCAGGAACTAGTGAGACAATGGGTTAGGTTAAAGGTGGATGCGACACATTTTAATTTAGTCACGCAAATCAACATTAGGAATGCTAGATTACATACGGTAGGCAATATGAAAATCTTGATTTTAGACAACATTTTTGCTTTTTTCGGTTTCGAAATACCAGGCACGCTCCACAGAAACTCAAAACTTTTGAATACAAATTCGAATGCGACCGACTCATAGGTCTTGCTGCAAAAGTTTGAGAAAATATATGATAGAAATACTGAGATGTGTTTAAATCGTTGGCCTTACATCACAAACCGGAAATAGACAAATCAAACATTAGCTTGTGATTTTTCTTTAGCTGTGATGGAATTTCAAAACAATGAGATACAACACACTCTTTCAACGACGGAATCGACACCCTTGCTAATTGTTTGGAATGATCACATGGACATGAGTACATTTCTTCGGTTGAACCAATGTTTTTACTACTCGCTCACCTGTTACGAGATAATCAACATAATAAAGCGTCCATGGCGACAATGTTCCTAATAAGCCAATCATTATTACTGGGATGGGAGACTGACATGGTTTAACAGAAGTTGATTTCTGGCCAAAGGCATGAAGAAAATTAATTTTTAATGAGGCAAAAATATCATTACAGGAAGTTGTTGAAAAACCGCATGGAAAGTCCATTCAGAACGGCGAATCATTAATGATTACTTGGCTGCTCTACTGAGCATAGTAGAATAAAATCTGACAATTCAATATACCACGGTAATCCACCTTCTCATAGTTCAGATGAATGCTCAGCAAACCAAGTCCAAAAAATGCAATAAATTCTTCTTAAGGTTTTCTTTGAAATTTAAGTTTTTACTTTTCAATGTTTCCAGAAGTATCGGATTTCAAAAGTTCAGGCGAATGGGCAGCTTGCTTGTTGAATGAGCCACAAAGGGGCTAGCATAATTGACAGGTCCTTGCAGGACGAAACACATGCAAAACAACTAGGTCATCAACGCAATTCCTCACAGTAAACAAATCAGAACAAATGAACCCTGATGTCCACCTTTTTGCCCCTTAGTGAATCTCAAAAACATGGCACAAAAACGAAGTGTGCCCTGACACGCATCAAGCCAACTAGCACTGTGAGGTACAGTTGAATTGATGCTTCTAAAAACTCAAGTAAGATTAACAAGGGCTAAGGTACTTTCTCATCAATCTTGTTGAACAATGTGGCCCATTGCATCAAGCTTTTTACCGGTCCTTCTTATCAATCGTGTTGCCGAAGGGTACTTTCCCATCACGCGTGCGTACCATGGGGCCCCTCTAATCACTCTCGTTGCAATTCCATCAATATTCGAGAAGTGATGTAGAAAACCAAACGTAAAGGCTGCTCGCTTATAAAATGCGCTTGATTTCTGTTTCTTTTATTTTGCTGCTTACTTTTCGATCAGACGAGCATGCTTATTTCCTATTTTGATGTAATGCCATGTCGGACTATCTCTAATATGCAATAAAGCTATTATTGTTGCCGAGGGGGCCCTTCCTATCATGCTTGTTTACCAAGAGCCTTTCTCATCAATCTTGTTGACCAAGGAGCACTTTTCATCTTTCTTGTTGCCGAAGGGACCCTTCTCATCACGCTTGTTGATCAAGGGACCCTTTTCATCAATCGTGTCACCGATAGGACCCCTTTCGTCAATCTCGCTGCTGAATGGACCCTATTCATCTATTATGTTGACCAATGGGCCCTTTCAAGCGAGCTACTTAACGGGGTTCCCTGCAGTAAACCTTGTTACCACTCAAATAAGGCTTTATGACAAGATGTCATTTCGAGTGTTTTGGACGTGCTTTTATCTGTTTTTACTTCAGGAGGGTGTTATAGAACAGTAGTTCCCAGTGGCAAATTACCCTACAAGGGGAACACCTCTCACAATTTATTCTGATCTTTCTTAGACTACGTTTCTATAGGATATTCACTTGTGGCGAAGTGGTCATGTTTACTTCTTCCCTGTTCAATTTTGTTCCGCGTTTAGATGTGAAGATGCACGATTTCATTAGCTGGCTGAACAAGGAACACGAACACATTGAGTTAGTACTTGTAACGCTGTCTTGTTCTGTCATGATAAAAAAACGAGCACCCTGGTTTTCAGTAATCCCTCCACAAGCTAGCAAAGCAGCGAAAGCTGGCCAGTTCACAATTCAGTCAGGCTTTTTTTGGTGCTGTTCTACACAACTCGTACAGTTGCAAAATCCAAATGTGCAGTTCCTTTTCCTTATTTAAGTTTTCTTCATTTTGTCTAGTTTTCATCTTATACCTTGATATGGACTTAAGACTGAATGTCGAATATTATACTCCAATAACAATAAATAAAAAAAATTGTCTACTGGCTAACATCAAATAACATAGGGCCTATTTAGCAATTTTAATGCTTGTTAAAAGCAGAATTTTGAAAAATTCTGAAGTTCCAAATTTTTCTTAAATAACTGGTTAATGGAAATGGGTAGGTAGGAAGCTATACATTCATTACTGGAACAGCGGGCTCTTCGGATACTAACATCGTTGTGAACAAGCCTTCTCTACTGTCATGGGCATGAAAAACAAGAAAATGAATCGCTTGGAGATAACTAACGATGCAAGGCTAACTCTTAGTGTGAAGAAGCATCGAATTGAAAGACTGTCGCAGGAGAAACAAGCCCAACGTTCTCATTGAAACAAAGCTTTCATAACATAGTTGATTGCATGTATTGTACTCGTTTTCATTTTTCGTTCATATTAATGAGCCTGGCTAGCTACTTGAAGCAAATAAATTAGTTCGATTAATCCTATCTTCCGTTTCAAGTTGAATTTTTTTGGGGTATTTCACGTGACCTATCTATCAATGCTTCTATCAACACGATTAAAAATATTGAAATAATGAAAAATTTGAAATAATAATAGATAGTAGGGCTGCCACTCTTATCAAAAATAAAAACCGGAAAGTCAAATTGAAATGGGCCCCTAAATTACGTAGTCGTGGGCCCCCTCAAAGTAAGAAACTTACGATCATTCGATATCACACAACCCGCTAAGTTTTGAAAGCGTTCAAGCAGCAGTTGGGTCTGTTCTAATAAAGATGCTTCTGAATCCTCACAGTTAGCAAGTAAATGTATAAAATGATTACTGATACTTATTCGATCATCAGTTTCAACAAGGTGCACTAGAATACATGACTCGAACAGTTACAATTTTCAGGAGTTCCGTTTTCGAAGGTTAGACAGAGTGTACTACAAAGACCCCTCTACCTGCCCCCAATGCAAAATCAGCATGAAGTTATTGAACGATTGACGATTTCAGCTCGATATAAAGACTGCATATTATCGAATAATCTACATGCAGGCCTATGGATGATTTTACTTTACTGTTTCAAAGACAACTTTTTTCATTTCGTTCAAAAATTTTACATTCAAATTTATAATGCACTATTCTCGTGCAACTTTGTCATTTTTTAATAATCGTGCCATGACGTCACACGGTGCAATATCCCGTCTTTATTGTGAAGAATTTTCATGAAACCACTAGGAAATTGATGTTCAGCTGTTCGACGTTTGGAAGACTGCTTCAGCAGAGCGGTAATTCCACAGCAAATATCTTCATACAAAGATCCATGGTCAGCGCGGTCAAAATGCATGGGCAGACATTTCTGTAAGCCATTTTCTTTGGGAGAGCCATTATTCTTTCGAGAAATCGAGAATATAAGGTAAAATCTTCCTTTCTATGCTGCATGAAATATACGGTACCGAATGTCATGAAGGATAGGAACATCTTCATGCAGGATGGAATGCCAGCGCACTACTACAGACCCATCGTAAATTATTTGAACAGCAATTTTCCTAAATCTTGTAATGACCGCAATGGGAGCCTTTGGAATGGCTTCCGATACCACCAGATTCAATGCCTTGTGACTTTTTTCTTTCGGGCACGTTTAAGAAATGGTGAATCAGAGTCATCCTATGCATTTGGGTGAGCTGCAAAACAAAGCTTTTCACCGTTTTCTGCAGATCGACGAGCGATTGCGTAGAGATATGCTCCTGCGCTGTTGACCGAAGAATTGGATTGCGTTCGGTCGAGTGAGCAAGTCGAAAATAAATGTTATAGTTGTACTCGTGTTCCGAATCATCCGAAATGAAGACATGTACAATTAATGAAAAACATGCAGTTCAAATCTCATTCTATAGAATTCGTTTCCAAAATTTGAAATTTGCAAACACCAATGCAAACTGCTAATTCGTGCTTGCGCTTCATGCACGACGGTGAGCTGCCGGACTTCCAAGCACACCCACCTACTGATGGTTACTGGATTTACTGCACTGATGGCGGCTAAAAAGTCAAAAGCGCTTGCAGTTCAGCCTGAAGAAACTTCATCAGTACTTGTAGCTCCGGCAATTATTGAAATCAAACTTGGCTCTCATCTCTTGTACTTCAAACATAATAAAAAACAATTACATCTAAAAACAATTTTTGGATTTCAAACAAGATTATGACAGCTATTTGATAAAGGTTGAGCCGCCATGGCATAAGTTAACGCAAAATCAACACGAAAAAAATCCTTATCACTTCTGCGGATGCTTGCGAGATTTCAATTTTCGCTAGTGTCTTCGCCAAAATTTAGCCGCTTTTGCAACATGTGATCGTACAAAATATTCTTTCGTCACTCCCTTGTGTTCCCGAAACTTTTTAGGTTTTTCTTTCATATTTTTATGGCAGACGCTTTCTGAAAGTCACGTTTTGGAGAGCATCAAAGCAATCAGAACTCAATTCATAACAGACTCCATAATAACGTATTACAACTTTTTCGTAAAGCATTCCCACCTAAATTTATTTCTTATTTCAAAACCTTGATTACTTGCGCTTCGTCCAGTTTCTTAGGATTGACGAAAGGATCACTGACTTCCTTGTAGAAGAATCTTCTGCTCCAGAGTCAAGCGGATTTTTAGAAAGCAACTGCTTTGAATTTGATCACCCTTAAAAATTGCAGGGTCTTTAAGGTTCCCTAAAAATCTGCATAACCACATTCACAATTTTAAATAGCCCTACGTCATCTAAAAAGGCCCCACAGGCTCTTATCTTTAAGGGTGCCGGTCTCAATCCTATAGACCCTCTACAATCTCAAGAGGTCTTTTCACATTTAAAAAGAGCTCTTCAAAAACTATAACAGTTGCCGTTCACAATCTCAAAGGTACCCACAAAATCTTATGGGTCCCTTCAAAATCTGAATGTGACCCCTTTCACGATCTAAAAGGGCCCTTTCACGATCTCAAAAGGTCCCACTCACATTCTCAATAGGACATGTTCACAATCTCAAAGGGGCCCCTTCGCGTTCTTAAAGGGGCCATTCCGCAGTCTCAAAAGAGCCCCTTCACGATCTTAAATGGGCCCTAACGCAGTCGCAAAATGGCCCCCTTACGATCGTTAAGTGCCACTGCAAAATCTCAAAAAGGGCCCCTTCTCGATCTTAAAGGGACCCCTTCGCGGTCTCAGAAGGGCCCCTCGAGATCTTAAAAGGCCCTTTCACAATATTACAGGGCCCACTCGCAACATCAAAAGGGCCCTTCAAAATCTAAATTAGTTCAAGACCCAAATTATTTTTTCCTTGGCCAAACATTTTCTCACTACTTAGTTTATTCTAAAAAAACCGGAGGAGTGGCAGCCCTGTAGATAGTGATGCTGGTAATAATTTGATAGTGATGTTGGTCCTACATGGGTAATGAGACAATTTCAAACAATATGTTATGGTTAGCAAATCAAACAAGGTTGGGAACCACTGGTCTGGAAGTGGAACCCATCATCTTCATGCTGCTTTATCAAGAGGGGACCCCGGCATTGACAAACGGAATGCAAGCACTATGAAGACCGCCTGATCACAAGAGGGTCTATACAGCGTGGTCCAAAGAACGTGCAACATATGGAGTTTGGTCACTTTGTTGATTCATCACCTTTTACGGTAAGGAAAGTGTAGGAAAGCCAAATCTAGTTCTTGTTAGCTCTTGGTTTTGCAGCCACGTTCGGTAAGATGCATGTGATGCATTGTGCATGTCCAGAAGCTCTTTATCATTCATACATTTGAGCTATCAATTTCCTTACTTCTCAAGACGGAATTGTTCTCGCTAATTGATCTATGTGCGAGTTCCATTTCAATTCAACGTAGCAAAGTGCGTCAAGGTAACAAAGTTAAAAAAACAAGCTAATGACTAGTTAATTTTCAATAGGTACAAAGTATGATTTAAAAGAAAATTTTTATATCCTAAAATGTCTAAAAATTTTAAAAATACTTATTAGAAGGACAAACAACGCTTCTCCTCTCCTCATGTGTAATGAATTGGCGAGTAAGTCGTTCTGTTCAAAATTATGTTTATCACTTATATATTGAAAGGATCCTATTTAACAGTCTGCCCATTCAGATGATAAGAGGACAGGTCTGTTTCCAAACAAAATACCAGATCTAGCTAATAACACAGCGGGATTACGCTATCTAAAATCTATCAAGTGTGTAAGAGAATTAATATTAGTTCCTTAAGCTAAAACGTGAAATAGAATTGTACAAAATATGTATACAAATTATTTGACTATTTTTAATGAGGTCATCAGCAGGAACTTGGTCAGGACGATCGCGTTTCGACCGCTTAATCCTGGACGCTCAAACCCGACCAAGCGCGGTCCTGTACATTTAAGATGCACAGCCTCAAAAATTTAATTTATAATAGAGAAAGATTAGCATCTATCAAAAAAAATAGAGTCACTATTGACTGAAATGTACCTCAGGCATTTGAAAGAAGGACAGAGTCCAGCCAGTAGTCAGTTGAAAGGTTTTTCAAATTCTGTGATTTCGTGGCAGCTCAATTAGCACGAAAGGCACTGTATCCTGACCATCTTCTATATATTATTTATGATAAAACTCCTCTGAGATTCTCTGCCCTCAATGGCAACTCTTACAGAAAGTTCAAAGCCCAAACAAAACGTTTCCAACTTCATACATAATTTCCTCGTTCTTGCTTTTTTGTGTACTTTTATTATTGGATTCCCATGTCCCTGCATCTGCAAATCGCAAGGACTCTCACGGTTTCAGGTATGAGCGACCGCCCTTTTTTCGTCAACATGTCGGATAGGTTTGAAAAACCATCTTCACCTCTGCATTCCGTGCGGAAGAACAAAACTGTCTTCGCGACTTTAAGGACTTTTTTCCACCAACTTCGACCTTCTCCCGAAATACAGACGCATCGCCACGATCTTGAGAGGATCTTGACAGACAGCTTTGATGAAGTCGGATTTCAACTTTCAATTCAGATTCGTTGCTGTTACAAAGCACAGACGGTATTGATCGCGCAACTTGTAGAACCCATTTTTCGAAATTTTCGTGGTCTCGCAATCGAGGGTTAACAAGTCCACAAGACTACGACAAATGCCTTAATACAGTCCTGAGTAAAGGCCTGCTTTGATTATGACATGCCACACTGAAAATTCTCCGAGACCAAAATTAAACCTTCGAAATTATGGAATGATAAATTTCGCGTAATGTCATTATTTTTCTCTTAGATTCGCGTATTCGCGTTTCGTCCGCGTAATACACGAGGTTTTCGCGCCGCCACGACCACTGGCTCTGACTGCATTCAGCTAACCTGTATGCAACACTTGAAGGTCTTCCTATGCTTGCTTGGGCTCAGTATCATAATCACCCTACGGATGGGACATATTGACTTGACACCACTTTAACGTCCTTATGTCATTTAAGCTCATATGAATGTTACTGTCATCGATTTTCTGACTTTGTTGAACATTTCCTTGCAATCGAATTTGGGAAATCGAACAAAATGGGAGAGAATAATACCTTCTCTACACAGACATCAGTGACTATGTGAAATACATTTGTCATCTAGATGTGGTGTAATGTACATGAGCATCTAGGTCGAATAGATCTGCTTGCTGAATTCAATTGAGATTCGATGAAAAGGGAATAAAATTACTATGATCAATTATTGTTCTATTAGAAGTGGTTTCAAATCAAGAAACTGTGTTAATTCAGCGTTGTGACAAAATATCACTAAATCGTCTTCCCGTGCTATTGAATGACTAATTGCCTATTTTGCTCAAATTTAATGACACTTTCCGGTCAAGAGCTAAGTTCCAGGGCGATTATTAGGCTCTGTCGCCAACCTGATTAGGTGATTTTAAGGTTATTTGCTACTTTGTAGTGTAATTGCTTGATCGTATCTATGTCCTGTCATCAGTGATACATCAAGGCTTTATTGTTAGCCCTCTCCTTCACTACGTGATCAAGATGGAGGGAACTCACCGATCTCCAAACGAGCAGAGGAATACCGAGGAGAAATTTACCAGTCATGCTTGACATTTGTTCTATTCGGCTCGGAGACATGGTATCTGACAAACTGAGCACATTAAGAACATTGACTAAACAATGCTCCGCTCTATGGCAGGAGCAAAATGGAGAGACAGAGCCCCAGATGAGGAAGTAATAAGGCGGTGTGCTCTGAAGGACTCACAAGTGAATATCCATTAAATTAGACTCCGCTGGATCGAACATGTGAAGAGCGCGAACGATATAGGAATCTGGAGAGATGGAAGTTGACATTCGCCGACCAGCAGGACAGCAGAAGACATGGTGGGGACTGCATCAAAGAAAGATCTCATAAGGCTCGAAATAAATTAAGATACTGCCTTGGCTCGTAGCAGTAGTAGACGAGCCATCAGATCTCCAAAGTAGACAAAGTAGAAGGGCTTTTTAAGCGGTTATATTGCCATAACTGACGGAGTAATGTGAAATGACGCAAACTGCAACTTGAATGCAAATCCTCCTTCTCCAAATTGTCACAAATCAAAAAAATCTAAAAGCTTATTAAAATCCCGATTCAGTAGTGGTAATTAAAAATTTGCATTTTAAGTAGGCCTAGCTCCTTATAATGACATTACCAAATAAAATGATAAAAAATTACAATTTTTAAATCTACTGACCAGACAACATAAGCAGTCAGTCAAATTAACAAATGAATCTTAACCTTTCACATATTAGTTGTGAAGTTATAAGATACTGACCTTCTCTTTCAATGAATAATTTATTTGATTTTTTTTAATTAATTTTAATTTATTAATTTTTTCGATGAATTTTATTCGAGGTGTATATTTTAAGACATCCACGGAATCTTAATCTCAGTTCATCAGAAACTGATGGATAGGCCATGCTGTCAATTAATTTTCGCCAATAAAATTCAGTTATGTTGAAATCTTCCGTCAAAGAAACCTTCAATTTTCTTTTGTAGAGCCCACTGAAAACAACTGATACCCTTGATGATTCAAAATATATAGAAAATTCTTCTATAGAACGGAAGGTCCATATGGTACTGAGTTCGTTAAGATTGAACCTTATCTTACTTACTTATACCATTTAACGTCGATTGTTCTATCCATGTTGGGTGCCACGTTTCGCTTGTATGGCAGCAATCATCCGTGCGAAAATTACACTTGAAAATGGGTTGACATTGTAGTGAAACTGTTTATGAAACGTATAGATATATGCTTGTGTTCAGACAAGATTTCTTGAAATGATCAGGATTTAAGGATGCATTACGACGAAGGGCAAGCCGCAACAAATTTATTATGTTTACGAACTCATAAGGATTTACAACATCAATAGCTAGGTCTAGGGTCTGCTAGACACTTATGTTGTCTTCTCAGCACGTACAGATATCGCCTTAGTTACACTAACCTACTCCGTGATCGCTTTAGTAACTCACCCCAACTTTTGCCAGTTCTTCCCAAAACTGTTTTTTCCTCAGAATTATACAAAAATCTACCAAAAGACCGTAGAGAATCCCCAACTGCTGCACAACGGCCTCTGTTTTCGTCTTCCATGGTTTCTCGTAAACAAATGCAATCGATTTCTGCCTAACTTTTAACGAAACAAAAAGTTCAATATGTTAGCAAAAATTGAAGCATTCAAACAAAATATTTCACCTGCTGATGATGATGATGATGATGATGATGAATATCTGTAACGAAGACCATCACTAACAAATTTATACCAGTGAATTCGCAGCAAAATTGACAAAAAGAAGATTTTTAACACTGCGATGATGCCACCTTCAATGTATGGCAAAACAACAGATTTTGCACATTCTAGTCACTTATTATGATGTTATCGGACTGGAACTAAAAGTGCGTCATTGTTGCAATGTTATCTCATTTCAATTATATCATTAGTCACGAATAACAATTAGTCGGCTCAGTTAGTGCAGTAGACCTTGAAAATTTCACAGTGACCTTGAGTCAAGACCATAGACATCGAACATTAATCATTAAGGTTGTTGTTAAGGTTAACCTAGTTGTTGTTGTTCGATGTCTATAGTCAAGACCATACTCTATGAGTCAAGACTTCATCCAAGTATACAGATTAATTACACTAGCTAGATCATGTTCAGCAACTATCCCGCAAATTAGAAGATTAATAGCAGTATTACTTCAGGTATTACTTATACTGCTAGTATTTCACTGTAGCTAAAAAACGCAAGTGTTTTTTAACATAATATACATTGGACCTACCAAGCAGGTAAACATCCTATGTCTGAGGCATTCATTTGCAGCAAGCATCAGATGACTACATCGTCCCATGTGGTACGTTGTTTGCGTTGTAGAATCATCATAGTACATATAATCCGTGGACAAGCATAAAAGATGCCGGAGGGTTATGGAGCCTACGCGTACATTGCATTAGCAAGACTAAGCAGCAAAGATATTTAAAAAAAAAGCGAGCAGTCAAAATGGACGTATATTTCATCAAAATATGCCTTTCATATTTAAGATAAATGCGGGTAGTTAATTAATCTTTTTAATTACAGGTACTGCCAAAGACGTTGGACCATGGACGATCATTGTCGATCACCGGAAGCCGCGAGCTATCGTTGAGTAATAGCGCTTTGTCGTTGCAACTACATGTGATGTACATGCCCGTCCACATGCTTTAAATAATGTGCATTTCCATCGACATATTCCATCACATTATCGGATTTCTATGCAATTGCATCGGCGTTTTTATCCAACCATGAAGATAGCACAACAAACAATCCATGGAATGGAAGAAGACTAGGCCAGTCATTATTTAGTGGGCTACAAAAATTTGAGGTAACTCTCGCTTTTAAATGCACACAATTTGTCCGAAACGCCCATCAGTCAAGAGCCTAACTCTGATTTATGAGACAAAATGTGTTGCAGCAAGTTTTCTTCTTACGGCGCACAGTTCGTGCATGACTGATGAAGTTACCAACGGAAAAGTTTAAAAGCAAGAAAACCATTCCAATTTTGTACTAGAGGATTTGCGTTCCTTATACGGCTAATCCAAATTGCGGACGATAGACACATCTGTCGTCCATTGTTGGAGTTATGGAGCCGTGTATCTATTATGCTGCCATAAAAGAAATAAGTGACCAAGGCTTGTCAGAGTCGTTGAATTAATGATGAGACAGCCCTGTGGGAACGCATCTTGCTAATATCAACAGATTATCTGGCGAGGTAGCGATTTTGTGGATAATTTTTTTAAAGGTTCATTTTCGTGTAAAAACTATCTCCGCATGTGAAAATGGTCATCATTTATCCAAAAACATGTGTCAACATAAAAAACGACAGTTGGCGAAAAAGTTGATATAATTAGTTGGTAGATATTTGTTTACTTATGCGAGCTGATTTTTCGCCAACCGGCGAAATCGTGGATATTGTAGCAACTAATTAGTGGTAAGTAGTAATGTTCGTATATTACCTTCACATGAAAATATATTGTATACTCAGTCTGATCTGATAAAAAGGGATCTTTTTTTAATTCACGAAGGCTCAAACTAAAAAAGTAAGTATCTTCCATAAATGTCGCAGTAAATACTATGATATTATTCAAATATTTGTCATAGTTGTAAATTATTGAATGTCAAGAGATGTTATGAAAATTGATATAAGCGGATTCTCTATATTCTGATCATTATCAAAGAATGATAGTCTGCACTTACTTCTTAGATAGATTAGCCATATGTGGGGGATAGTGAGGAGGTGAGGGAGAGAATAGATCCTCGGCTGTAGAGGCGGATTACTAAAGAAAATAAGAGAGAAAGTCAAAAGTAAAAGGTGACATATAGAGCGCGAAATGTCGCCGGCGAACTTCGCCAGCGAATATCCCGCAAATATGACTGAACTTTAGCATGATATTCTGCAGCTGACATTCGCCAGTTTTTCGCAAGATTCGTTCCCACAGGGAGGGTCAGCTATAATTAACACAAACTTGAGGTAAGCAAACAGTTGTCAGATCCTCTCACTTGATGACTTCAGAGCCATTTATAAACTCCAAATTGTCCAGTTTCTAAACTTAATTTGACGACATGTGTCGAGATATCCCTCTATACGTAGGATGAAAAACACGAAATGTAGAAGATATTGTATGAAACTATTTTATAAAATTTCAACAAAACAGTCTGCTATTTAATGGTAGTTTCAGTCGACATTTCTTCATTGGGCTTTTCACAGAAGCTTAACCGGCCTCTTCTTCATTTCCTGTGCATCAATTTTATTCAAGCCAAAGTATAGCTGATCTCAAGTGTCCTCCTCAGATTCGCTGCTCCAATTGTCCCCTCCGGTTTGGAGATAAGAGCAAGCAGCTGCTGCAACTTTTTGCTGCTCATGCTTCTCATCTGCCTCCTCCTTCCACGGATGTCGGCCGGTATCCCACACCAAAATGTTATTATCACTGCTAGAGGAATACAGGATCGGACGATCAGGATGAAGGCAAACGCAGTAAACTTGATTGAAGTGTCCCTGTGGAGGAAAGTGTTCAATTCAGCACATGTAGATGCAAAAATATCTCAAAATACTGAGATTGCGAAGTGCAATTTATGAATGTCAAGAAAATACAGATTCAAGAAATCAAGAAAACTGCCATTATATGCTCACTTATTTTTTGATCAACTGACATTACTTACCATTCATTAAACGCTTATGAACGTCGAATAACATTTTCACTTAAAGTTCTCATCCGACGTCCTACGATGTTCTCAATAATGTCGTATCATACGACAAGGCTTTGTCGTGTATATCCCGATTTATATTCTATTCGAATTCGGACATATATACATGTAGTTAGTATGCCCTTCCTATACATGAGCAACTTGGGAATAGTGACTGAGGAAGTTTCGCATTCATAGATGGTGAAGCATGGAAGCGTCATAATCATCAAGAACTGACATTCCTTCGATAAGAGAGCATTCAACATAAATGACTTTTCTAATTTACAAGATTAGCTCGAAACATAAGACATAAGTAATTTGCACAGAAAGAAGATCGACAATTTCTTAATAGCGGCAAGCATTTTCAATGGGCTTTCGACCATCAACAATAGATGTTGTCAAGGAAATGTTCAACAACGATTCGTTTGAGGTTCTCTTACAGTTGCCACGTCCACAAATTAGGGAGAGACGGTAGTAAAGTCTACACATTATCTACACGGAACCCTTACACATCATCTCATCGGCTCCTTCACATCGCAATCTCTAAGTCTTCTTTCACATTCCTGTGACCACCCATAATTGCAATTTCTGTAGGCCACTTTACTATCTGTTAGGCCTATTCACAATCTGTGGACCCCTATGTTACAATGAGTGCACAACAAAAAGATACGGATCCTCGGTAACATTAAAGAAGATGCTTTTCTTACACGTCTATTTGAAACTGGCAGGACGACGTCTGGTCAACATTTGCGAGCATGGTGAGCTTCCTGTATGGCTCCACTACTTTTCAGTGTTCCTTTCCGTTTAGAAAAGAAACAAGGATAGTGACACCTCTGCTGCCTTTGAACTCTCCACTTTGGAACGATTTCAGCTTGTCGCATATTATGTAGAGAAAAAGTGAAGAGGCGTTTTTGACTCTTGCCATTTTTATACAGATTCCTCCAATGATAAGACGCACAGAACACGATCGGTCGCCGAAGAACGGAGGTAAAGGGATAAAAAATATATTACTAACTACACTTTTATCTTTTAATCATTTTTCTGCACTGCTTTAAATGATTATGATGAAGCTTTACTATCAATACGAAAGCGGTATATGACAGGTTTCAGCATCAAACATCAAGAGAATGAAGAACATTTGACAAATGAGTTTCTATACAAAGCAACTTTTCATCTTTAAGGAAGAACACGTTGGTGACGGACACTTGACACAGTGTCTCTCATAATAAAAAACTGAGAAAGGGAATGGGAATGTTTGCTAACCGCGATTTTCCTGATCAGTCGCTCATCATTACTGAACACTTGCGTCCGTTATTACGCCCATTCATAACACTGTTCGTGCATTTTCAACTTTTTTTCTGTTAGCAGAAGAAAAACGACTGTTAATACCATTGTGAAATACTCCCTCTTCACCGAGATCCATCCAATTGCAATCAATTAGTACTTCCAAAAGACCAATCTCGGGACGAATTTTTATTAAAGTTGCGAGCTTCCGAGCGCTTCGCTCGTCTTCAGGCAGGCAGAGGTAAAAGTGAAATCAGAGGGCAGCGCCATTCAATCACATTGCCAAGAGTAAAATTCACTTCGACTACATGATATAATAGTTGACACAAAGACATCACTCAAGTGCTCAATACAAAAATTCTATGTTATACATACTACTATAATACCTAATGAGAAAAGTTACGGAAGCAAGAAAGTTTAATACTGATGAAGTAGTCACTGTAGGATAGACTTCCATCTTTGATCCACCAAATATCCCTTATCACGATTGAATGTTTCATTGGTCATAATGTGCAGGCCTTCTTTGATGATTCTCCTCTTCCAGTTTTGCTCGACATCAATAACTCGGAAGCTTTGAAAGTTTGGCCTGTGATTCGCTGTATGACAATGCTCACTGATTGCCGACCTGAGCCGAATATCCCTGACGTCCACTTCATGCTCCTTCTTTCTATCCTTGGCTCTTCTTCCTGTCTGTCCGATGTACACCTTCTCACAGTCCGCACACTCCTGCTTATACACCACACCACCTCGATCTTCATGGAGGAATTCGAATCAATGGTTCTTAATGGAAATAACATTGGAGTGCGAATGTGGAAGCGGTATGTGGACGACACATTGGCCATTGTGAAGAAAGGGACCGAAGAGGACGTTTTGAATCGATTGAACCAGGGCCATCCAAGTATTGTTTTCACTTGTGAGAAGGAGCTCAACGGGAGGATTCCTTTCCTTGACATAGAAGTGCAGCGAGAAGGAAGGCAGTTAAGAACGCAAGTATATCGGAAGCCAACTGCTACTGACCGATACCTGGACTTCGAATCCTCACATTGCAAGCAAGTAAAGTGGGGAGTGGTGTCGTGCCTCAGGAAGCGAGCGGAAAGGGTGTGTAGTCGAGAAGAGGATTTGCAAGCAGAAAAGGAGAAGCTGTGTGATACCTTTGTCAAGAATGGATATCCTAGAAGACAGGTCAAGAGGCAGCTGTATTCAGTCAGAACCCAACGTGAAGAGATAGAGGACAAGCGACCGATCTTGAGAATACCATATGTTCCAGGAATTCAGGAGAAAATTGAAGCGCTGGGTAGGAGACTGGATCTCAGAGTGCGATACTCGAAAGGAAGGAGCTTGGGAGACATGATCAGCAGGAAGAAGCTGGACAAGATTGATGGCTTGGATCGAGGTGGTGTGGTGTATAAGCAGGAGTGTGCGGACTGTGAGAAGGTGTACATCGGACAGACAGGAAGAAGAGCCAAGGATAGAAAGAAGGAGCATGAAGTGGACGTCAGGGATATTCGGCTCAGGTCGGCAATCAGTGAGCATTGTCATACAGCGAATCACAGGCCAAACTTTCAAAGCTTCCGAGTTATTGATGTCGAGCAAAACTGGAAGAGGAGAATCATCAAAGAAGGCCTGCACATTATGACCAATGAAACATTCAATCGTGATAAGGGATATTTGGTGGATCAAAGATGGAAGTCTATCCTACAGTGACTACTTCATCAGTATTAAACTTTCTTGCTTCCGTAACTTTTTCTCATTTCTCACTTAATTCTAATGCTACTATTCAGTTTGATAGTAGTATGTATAACATAGAATTTTTGTATTGAGCACTTGAGTAATATCTTTGTGTCAACTATTATATCATGTAGTCGAAGTGAATTTTACTCTTGGCAATGTGATTGAATGGCGCTGCCCTCTGATTTCACTTTTACCTCTGCCTGCCTGAAGACGAGCGAAGCGCTCGGAAGCTCGCAACTTTAATAAAAATTCGTCCCGAGATTGGTCTTTTGGAAGTACTAATTGATTGTTAATACCATATTTGAGGTCGTAGATTACGAAAATGATACTTATTTTTTATTATTTTGGTTCTTCAACTCTTATTTAAAGTTTTGTTACATGGAAAACAATAAAAAATCGTAAATTTCGGCCTATAAGCATTATTGTGCTGTATTCAATAAATGTGTCTACAAGGCTCTCTTAGTTAACGAAGTTCATAAAATGCAGCCGAATTACTAATATTGTGTTTATATGTATTCATATTAACATAATGAACCACTTTCCACGTCAACTTTTGTAGTTGTTTGAACCTGTTTCTTCGTATCTCGAGCTTTCTGACTCACTGTACTTTGTAGTAAAGTTTGACACAGGGAAATGAACGGTTTTGCTCTACGAGTTGATGTCATGGGAGCATTCATGGTTGGTGCATGCGAAACTTGAGGATTAGGCGCCGAGCACAATAGCAGAGTAGCTACTGCAAAAGAACTTGACTGCATCATGTCAGGGCGCTCTTGCAAACATGATAAGAACCAGTTCTGCTATATTTGTGATCGACATTTGAGTAAAACATCACGACGCTATTCTATTGCTCTCAACGATAATTTAGGGAACGGCGCATGATTTATACTTTGGATAGAAAATAATACAAGACGTCGGAAAGGTATGGGTTCCTGAACACTCCTGCTCCAGCTGTTACTATACTTAACTGGGTTGGATGAATGGTACGCGCAGCCGAATGCCTTTCGATATTCCCAGGGTTTGGAGAGAACAAAAAGACCATCATTCTGATTGCTTCTTCTGTCTCACAAAGGTAGGTGCAGCAAGGTCAAAACCTTTTTATCCCGACGTATGCTCAAGTAGAGCACCTGTGCCCCATGCTGAATCCTTGCCAATACGGAATCCACCCTTGACAATAGCAGTAGTACATCAGATAAAGTACCTTTATTACACGATGACGAATTCGCGAACATCGACTCAAAAAGGTTAGTGCAGGGATTTTCACAGGACCACAGGTAGATAAAATTGCTGACAACGATAGATTTGTGAATGCCCTTACTTTTGAAGAGCAAGAATATTTGACGTCCATTCTTGAGGCATTTAGAAATATGCTAGTTCCAACCGATGCTGTTACCGTAAGAGAAAAAAGAAGATTGGTGGATGTAATGATTCGGCATTTTCAGGGACTGGAGATAAATTATAGCCCTAAAGTGCATTACCTTGGTTTGCATTTGCCAGAACTGTTGTCTCGACAGGGTCAAGTTAGTGATCAGCATGGTGAAAGACTGCATCAGACATTCAAGGTGTTTGACACTTGTTATTCAAAAAAATCCCTGAGAAAAATTTTACTGGACTATATTTGGATGAATGTATATGTAATTTGATATGTTGAATGATGACAGATCATCACAAGCCTTATGGAATTGTTTTCTTTTTCTTCAAGTACATCTATGAGTGTTCATATAAACATTTCATTAAAATGCAGTCTCACTACTGAAATATACTACTCATAAGATAAAACCAATAACGTTATCTACATAGTACATGTATCCTTGTCTTAGAATGAAGTACCATCACTTCTATGCTCATCCGTGAATCCAATACAATCATTGTGGCTCCATAAATTAATATAATTTTCCTCCACTGTACGATGCAATAACCAAATATAAGCTGTTTTCCAAGTCAAAATAATGGAAATTAAAAATTCAGCATAGATGCTAGAAAAACCAAATGAATTTAAAACAAATATTGTATTCATGTTTTGTACACTCAAATTGATAGGAAAAAAGTGAAATTGCTTTGCTAACAATTTAGTGCACGAACAGTGATAATCGACTTGATGTGCATTTGTAGTAGCCAGTCGCGCTGTCGGCCATTACAACACGGGACTTTATTTCTCGTAATTACAAAGACTAATGCGTGTTGGTTAAACAAGACAATCGAAATGCCTTCAACAACATCCACCTCAACCACGGTCCTGAAACTCTGCCAAGAGATATTCCACCCGACAAAACAAGCTTATGGCCAAAACAGCAACATAAAGTTTTGGGAACTTTTATATAAAATCGGCATGTGGTGTCCAACAAGGAGATCCTCTTAGTCCATTATTGTTCGCGCTTTGTGACGACGAAATACAATAGCCAGGTCCGTGACTACTGGCTTCGACGCTTAGTATTTACATGATTCAACTATTTGGGCCCTCCTGCTGTAGTCGCAGCTCCTGTGGAGGATCATCCCTAATGCTTCACACTATCGGTCTTGAGGTGAACCCGATCAAATCTGAGGTAGTCAATGTCAACATCAACGCGCTCGAAGTGACAAGTCTGGACTGCATTTTCCACATTCTGCCAGGTTCTGTATTGAAGCTCATCGTCCTACTCGAGCTTCTTAGTGCTCCGCTACACCATCAAACCATCTCTTCATCTATTCACAAGAAGACAAAAGAGTTGACATGTCGCACACTATCGATATACACACTGCATTTTCTTCTGAAAATCTATTTCGCCTTGCCGAAGCTGTTGCACACTACCCGCAGCATATTTATTTGAAAGTTTTTATACCTATGCTGAGCGTTTTTGTAAATTTGCTATCAAATCGGCATCATAATAGACCATCTAAAGCGTCTAATTGTCAGACATTTAATCAGAAAATTTGCTCGACATTTCTTTCTGAAAATCATCATTTTAAGGTGATAGCAAGGTGATAGCTATGGTGATAGCAAGCTTTTGCGTAACTCACCGAAAATTGGTGCACTCACTTGCAGAATGTGTCAAAATGCTTGAAGATGTATTCAAAATCAAAGGGATCGACGATAATCTATTATATCTACAGGTATACATGTGCAGTAACTATCTGCACGCATGCATTCAGGTATTATAATCTAAAATTTTAAACTTGTATGATACACTACAAAGCATGTGGAATTGTAGATAAGGAAAAAACGCTCAATATGTCAAAGTCGATATATTGATAGAGATTGGAGGAATTAGAGAAATTTAATGGCCGGCAAATAATTATTTCGGATCAGTTCAGTCAGTGGTAGCAGCTCGAATATCCCGCTCGCGCAGTTTACTCGTTCATTCGCTCACTGCCTCAAAAGTTTGAATGAACTGGTCTGAAGCCGATCTTATTCGTAGACTTGCTCCGAACATCAATCACAAGAATGAATTAATTAAATGAGTGCTCGATCATACGAAGTTTGTATTCAATGTTGCGGTACATGTTGTGCTGGCCGACTATGCCCCAGGGCTCGGTTGCATAAAACTAGATAAGACAATTATCTCAGCTAAGATCAGAGATCATTTCGGTTGCATTAGGGCAATCTTAACTTTAATCTCAGCACCGGGACTTTTTTCTTGAGATTTCTATCTTATCTCAGTTGCATGAAAAATACTTTGATCTTAAACTGTACTCTTAACTTAATCATATTTCGACTGCAAAAATGCCTACATGTGCGCATTTTTCTATTAGTTTTTCAACTACATGTCATGGTTAACACGAATACTTTTAATACATAAAAACAGTTTTGATATTGATTTATGTTGAAATTCAATTGTCGAAAATCTTAGGAGATTAGAAGAATACTTTAGAAACTGTGCCCTTTCAAAATCACACTTATAAGATGTGATTATGAAAAAATTGTTAAGTAGACGCTTTGCTGTCTTGTACAAAACTGAAAATATGAGATTATTTCTCCATGCCGGTGAAAAATTTGGCATTTATAAGGACAAAATATGTAATATGTAAAGTAACCATCATGATTCGTATGGTTTGCATCGCGTGTGCATGCGACGCAAAAGAACTAAGCAGCTGATTCGATGCTCATATTTAGTTAAATATGACGACCTATTTACAATTAGCATAAATGAGATCAATGTTCCTGTGAAACCCATACATCATGACTTAGAAAAGGGCCAAGAAACTTAGAGATCGGCCCTTTTGTACACACGATACAGACTATGAACACACAGCGAAATTTCGCTTAGGCCGGCAATGATTAGGTTAACTGAACCAAGAGCCAACTACTCATTTGCATATGCATGCGAAACGCAACAACACTTTGATAACCGCATTCTTGAGTTTTGGCTAGTGGAGTTAACTTTGGGTTAATCGGCGATCACCTTGGTGCGAACAAAAGCACTCTATCCAGAATATGCGATGAAATTGTTAAGGCTATCAGTGAGCGGCGCCGCGTGTATGCTTCCGAACCGTGACATCAGACATCCGCTTGCAGAGAATGGATTACTGGGAGTAAGTGGCTTTGTTAATGACACATCCAAAAGTTTTGATACCGAAGGAATTTGATAAGCTCTTAAATCGGAAGGGAGGCCACTCATTGAATGTCCTGTTGGTGACAAATGGGAAGCTATTAACTGCAGATTTTGTGTCCCCAAATGGTGTGGTGGATCGCACGGAAGAATACTTAGGAAGTCGGATTTATGATGCAGTCATCTTAATTGTTCAAGGATGTCCATTGAAGAACTAGCTATTTGTTCCCATACGAGAGCATAGCGGATTAACGAATTCAGAAACTCGATTAAATCAGAAAGAATGCGACACTTAAAATGTCAGTGTACATGATTTAACATTTACTAGCAAAGCTAAAACCCCATGCGTGAGCAATGTGCCTTGCCCCAAAGCCAAAGAATAAATCGGAGTATCGTTGATCAGTGTTCGGAATATTTTAATCGCTCGTTAATGGGTACGGCAGGTTCTGTGCAACCTATGCTGCAACAGTATCTTGTAACAAAAAACTAGATTATGATGTTGCTGCTGTTATGTTCGTCAATCCGCAGTCGTAATTTGAGACCATGATCTTGACATATACACTTATACTTGGATATGAAATTATACAGCATGTTAATCTTGGTTTGTCCGCACACAGGATACGATGCGTCGCCCTCAACAAGCCGTGAATGTGGCAGCCATGTTTTTATGCCATGCTCTCTGAAATATAGACAAATTGTGGAGGTTTCTTCAACAACAAACCTACTCAACAACCTCATCATGTGCCAACAATATCATTTATCATTCTGACCGTTCTACCAGAAGACCACCAAATCGTAAAAATGTGATAGGAATCCGAATGAAGTGGACAATTAATTATACTGTAATTCTTGCCAAGCTTCTCAGCATCTGAATTTCATACGAATATCAAAGAATATAATGGATGTCAAGCGAATTAAGGGTCAGTCGAATGCAGCATATGTCCATCAAGACATGGTTATCAAGATCATTGGTTATGATTCCTGGTAACCGCTCTCTGTTCATGAAAATATGCTACAATATGACACGTTGAATGGCAAGAAGTTCATAGCGATTGCAAAATGAAGAGCTCGAACAAAAGTGTGTCATGAGAGCATATTGAATTCCAAAACATCAGAAGACAGATGCGACGTTGATGAGGCTGTCTATTCCCATCTCTTACTGATGGCTGAGCATGTGTCGACTGAGATTAGACGTTGTCGACAAGAGATACAGGGGCGGAAATCACCGTTTAGAAAGCTCCGCGATGAGTTAAGTTTGCTGCATCCGTGCGCCAGCTTCGTTGGTGGCCATTTATCTCATTCGATGTCTCGGCAGAAGTCGCCGATATTCTGGTGCGCACACAACTTCGACAATAGAATGTAGTGTCAGTCGAATGATCGAGAAGTAGAAATTGCGTCCACGAGAGGACAGTGCATCGACGTCGCGTCCACTGAGGTAGACGAACATTGGATGGAGTTCACACGGGCGCTGTCACCACACCCGCAAGGCCAAGGCGGCCAAAGGTTCGACTCAATATCGCCCGACATCAGCAGCAAAAGCGACAGCAGAGACTCAATTAAAATATCTTGTATCAATGCTCACGAGAGAGGCAAAACATATGTGATACGGTCACCGCAATCATTCTCTTACTCAAAAGTTCGAATGCACTGTATCTCAGGCTGACTCGAATCAAAGCTGATTTCTATAAATAGTAGTCTATTGCAGTGTACATGTATAGATTTCATCTGATGAAGCACAATAGACCCACAACAGAAAGGCGTCCTTGACGGCGATTGACTTCTGATTTTCAGTCTTGTTCTACTCGTAGTAGTCCATCTCATTTACAGTTTTTTTTTAAGGATTTTACGTCACTTTTTACCCCTACTGGGGCCTTGGACGGTGCTGACTTAAGTCAGACTTTGTTTGGAGCGTTGTGGTGCTTTGTAGTCCGGATGCCCTTCCTGCCGACTTCCAATGACACTTTCCGGGTTCGACCTCTGGACCATGAGATCGCTAGTCCAAGCACGCAACCACTGTGCCACGGACATTACAGTAAAATCGAAAATATCCTCACCCGCCCGCACCCATGAATTGCGAAAAATCTTGTAGGTCATAATAGATTGAACAGAATGGTGAAAAGCAACATCAGCTTCAAGGTGAAATATCAGCTGTGGTCTCCACTGATTCCCAGTTTTTTGCATAGATGAGAAATTTCGGTTTACTATACCGCAACAGAGAAGAAGCTACAATCGCTCGAGAATTAATACCACGAACTTCAGAATATCTGATAAAGAACACAAAACCAACGAATTCGTTCATAACAAAGTCAAATCTCTAACAGATCCTCATGCACCACTTCTGGTCACAAGAAAGAGCCAAATACACGCCATGAAATCCTTATGAGATGCCATTATGCACGGCAATATTGAAGACGGAAGAAAACGTGGACACCGGAGCTGGATAGAAAGTGAGAATGGAACAGTTGAATAATAATATCTCACGGGTTACTACACAAAGCTGGTGTTCGACAAAGTTGTCGAAAAATCATGATGGCAGATTTTCTTCCCTATGTTTCCACATGTCTCATTCAGGCAAGGGACTGAATGATGATGATGATCGCATTAATTATCATCTGCATATTCTATGATATACATAAGGTATGCAATATTCTTACCTGGAGCTTTAGTAATGGATCGCCGGTGCTCATATTCAAAACGGATATGTCAGATTCACTTGGAAGAAATATCATCTCAGGGTAGTTATTCGTTGTCACACTAAACTTCAAATGAAGGGAAATGTCGTTTTCTAAAGATCCGAACTTCACATTTCTGAATTTTCCAGTTGACGATGACCATACCTGAAAGAATTCGTGACTTAAGTACTACATTAAATCATATGGCACAGTAACTTATGTGCATGCATTGCATGAAAAATGAGATGAAAAAAATGAAGCTTTTACGTCACTACTCATGGTCAGACTTATGGAGCGTCGCAGTACTTTTAGTCCGGATGCCCTTCCTGCTGACTTCCAATGACACCTTCAGGGCTCGACCTCTGGACCAAAAGATCGGTAGGCCAAGCACTTAACCACTGTGCCACGGAGACCACACGGAGATCGTGCTGATATTGTATATACTATGAAAAACATCTACTGTATATTAATATTCTCATAACTCGGGAGTACGACCTTTTTGACCATTTGCGGCCTTCCGCCGCTAAGCACACGCTGCAAGATTTCCAAAAATTGGCACAAGTGAAAACTTAAGCTGATAAAAGTATAGACACCGACACTTGAGTGGTTCCACAAAAGAAAGCTAACTTTTCTCCTCTGAGCAGCAAAATTCGGGAAAAACTTATCATTCGATGTTCAATTATGTTTTGTCAGCTTTGCCATCGTTTTCACCTCGAATATTTTCTCTATCACATTTCAATCAAGTAGATACTATTATGAATTTCTGCCAAAATCACTTAGATGATTACATGCACACTTAGATTTTGGCGAAATATCAAAGTTCCTGTAATTCTGTTTTATCAATTTTATCTTACTATCGCTTTTTTAAATAATAATTATCGGTATACTCCTTGTTGCCTAGGCTGCCGTATGGAGGTGCAAATCACATTGCAATGATTTTTCTATTTGATGTTTCAACTTTACCACATATTTCAGCGTTTTCAGTTTGGATGTACAACAGCATAAATGCGGTAATGGGTGCCTGCGGCCTTCGGGGAGGAAATCTTGCATTCCTGTAGATCAGGGTGGACTATCGGCCTTTGAAAAAAAATCCGGAAAAATTGTCCTTCCCTGTAGTTCGCAAAATTCAATCCTATATTTCTGTTTGTTGCGTTAACGAGATTGATAGATCATTTTTCATCAGTTTAAGGCATTAAATATAGAATTTATGCCATTTTCATTTTTTCAACTATCATTAATATTTGAATAAACTTAATCCGATGCAATCCTTGTGACATCAAAAAAACGTGCCACAAAAAAACTTGTGAAAAAAAGTTTACAAGTTTCATGAAATAAAAATTCATTGAACAAGTTGAAAATTTCAATACTAAATCTTTGATGAATGCTATCCTCTGCTATGAATGATGAAGACTGACAACATCAACATTTTACATACATTTAATCGTCTGCATGCGGTTCCAGAGTCCGTACGCTGTAACTCTAGATTCCTTCGAAAAGACCAATCAGCAGGTTGTCTGACGATTCACTACACATTTTGTGCATGAACCTTAATGAATGATGAAATCACGTCAATAACTACACCTTTTTCACATGTATTTCAGATAGTGTGCGTTTGATTTTCGAAAACTAAATTGTATATCAGAATACGTCAAATGAATTTAAGTTAATTCAAATGTATTTCAGATTATGTAAAATTAATTTTTGAAATTATAAAAATGCGCAAAATGAATTTCAGAATTGCAAATTGTTTTACAGAAAGCGTAAAATGAATTTCAGAAGGTTGGTCAGGCAAAAGGTCAGCAATTGGTCAGGCAAAATGGAGAGAGGTATTAGGGACAGTTCAAATTGGAAGATGTGGAGTCGGTATGCTGGAGACTCGCAGATGGTATAGCAAGGTGAATGCAAGGGGACGAAGAGATCTCGCTATTGAGGAGGTTAGAGAAAAGGAAGAGGAGATGAGAGTTATAAAAGCCGCACAACAGCCATCTCAAGGGGCATGGATCAAATGGGAGGATGTCGAAAGCAAGAAGATCAGTTGGAATGAGCTGCTCAGCATGGCGTCGGGCGCAATTAGATTTCTAATAAGCGGGACGTTCGACGTTCTGCCGTCGGCATCAAATCTGAAGAGGTGGGGTGTGTCCAGTGATGATAGTTGTCCATGCTGCAGACTGAGGACAGGTAGCCTGGAGCACACCTTGTCTTCTTGTCCTCAGCTGCTGAGAGCATATACCTGGAGACATAACCAGGTGCTGCAGGAACTGGCGGCCATTGGGGAAGAGGCAGTGCGATGGAGAAGAGAGGATGGCCCAAATAAAATCAAGGGCATCAAATTTGTGAGAGAAGGTCACGTATCAGCTTCGAAGGGGAAGGTGGCACGTGACAGTGGATTGTTGGTGGGAGCATTAGACTGGGAGATGCTTGTTGACACCCAAAGGAAGAAGACGGTTCCACCTGAAATTGTGATCACCGAACACAGGCCTGATATGACGTTGGTGTCAAGGAAAGCAAAGTCGATGGTGTGCATGGAGCTGACAGTGCCGTGGGAATCAAGGATTGGGGAAGCTCGCCAGAGGAAGTTGGGTAAATATGAAGAACTGATAAACGAGTGCAAGGAGAATGGGTGGATGGCTGAGTTGTGGACGGTGGAGGTGGGGTGTCGCGGTTTTGCGTCTAACAGCTTGAGAAGGTGGATAAGTGCACTGAGGATAGGCGGAAAAGAAGCAAGTAAGTGTATGAAGAAGGTGTGTGCTGCAGCGGAAACGGGCTCTGCTTGGATTTTTGGGATTATGGGACGCCATAGTGGAGGAGGTGCTGCTTAGGTTATCCGGCGCAGTACCGGCCAGCCAGATAGAGACGTCCAGTACTCAAATGGCCGAAACGTTGATGACATCTGGTGTACTGCTGATGATCCTCCATGTTGGTTCGCAGTGTACAAATGTATACTGTTATTATTCATTTTCAATTGAATTTCAGAATCGTAAATTGAATTTTGAATTCATCAAATGAATTTCAGAAAAGAATATTTCAATTTCCTAAATATCTGTATATCAAGAAATCTATTTCAGAAACATAAATTGAATTTCCGATAACGTAGCTTGGAATATAGAAACGTGAATTGAATTTTTGATAATGAGAATTGATTTTCCGATTATGTGAATTATTTATTGGATGACACCATTTGAATTGTGGAAAATGTAATTTGAATTTCAGATAATAAGAATTTAATTTCAGAAACGAACGAGATGTACTGTTCCAATCCTCTCTAGCAATGGGTTGCAAGAAGTTGAGTCATGTTTGGATCGGCAAAGTCTTTGGTATTGGGCCACGGCATGACTTGAAAGTTAATCGCCATTTTCTCTTTTAGAGATTTATGCCCGGCATAACAAAATGTAATGTAGCAACAATGAAAAAATGAACTCTATCAACTTTTATACACAAAGTGATCAGTTTGAGTGCAAACAATTGAGATAAAAATTTGCTCTCTTTTGATTATTATCTTAAAAGCTTAGCGGATTATCGTTAATTTTTACATGTACATTATTAGAAATGAAAGAGGTGTTCTCAAAATGAATAAAGAAAAAATACGAATTTCCATCAAGTAATTTGTTACAAAAATTATCACATTCCAACCTGTACGCCCTCCATGTTCACTGCTACAGAATGAAATGATGAAGTATGCTGTGCTGCTCGTGAACAGTCAGCATTTGTCACTGTTGCGACGGCATCATCAATCAGTCCTTCCAAATACACCATGCGTTGCTCACCAACACCTGGCCCCTCAACATTTGGGATTCCGATCGAACTTTTCACGTGAGACTTTATTTTCGTCCAGATGCTCTCAACGGGATTCAACATTGGGCTGTATGGTGCCAATCGAAGTAGATCTGCCTGAGAATGAAGGAATAGCTCCGTCAAGGACCTATGACATGGGGCGTTATCACACACAACCACGAGATCCTCTAGAGAGTTTCCCCTTTGTACCCACAGGTTCAGGGCTTCCTCCATCCATTCCTTGGCCGCCATTGAAGTAAAGCTGCCACAGGTAATGCCATCACTGCTGAAGTCATAGCTCCAATGAGATGAACGTTCGGTCCTAAAAATGAAAAGAATAGGAAAATCAATGAGAAGTTTAGTCATAGATCATCAAGAATACAGTAAATAAAAGGCAAGTTTTTTTACTCAAGAATGAAAATCGATCTACAAAATACTTCTAAGTACAGGATATGTAAATTGGGCATAACTTGCGACTCGGCAAAGAAAACAACAAAGGTAATTGTAAACTATTGTCCCTCTTCAAATTACATGTACATGTAAAAAATTGATACTTGATAGCATGAGTGCAACTTACCTCGTGAAGTTGGCCTGGTCGTATGTAGGAGTTGAGCCGGATAACATACTCTTTCCTAAGTTGTTTGTTTGAATCAGAGTTCATAGTCACCGGTTCCCAATGCATCATCTTCACCGTGAACATTCTGTTGCAGAGGTAGTTCGACACTGATGTTGTAGATATAGTGATGTGGAAGCTTGTAAAAATCTTGGCTTTCAGTTTAACCAAGGTTATGGAGCTATCCTGCTCGATCCACTGTAGCACTTGCTCTATTTGATCTTCAGTCAATATCCTAGGCTTGTTGCCACCTCTTTTTGTTCCGCTTATTTCGCCCGACCGTATCCAACTATAGGCAGTTTTGTAATTTGCTCCCAATGTTTCGGCGAGAGTCTTCCAATCCTCGCCGCGATTAGAGCACTCGACTACTAATTCCCGATCTCTTGATGAAGCCGCTTTGTACTTTCGTCTTTTGAATTCGTCTGTATCTTCTACATCTTCTCGACACAACGGACAAAAGCGTTCTTCCATGGCAAGAATTGGTGCAGCACATTCCGAATGCAGTAGATGTAAGCAAGGATTCAGCCGCAGAACGGCCTTCCTCAGCATTGTATCTTTTATTTCTGTGTCTGTGTTTCTTGTGTAAGTTTTTTTATGTGTATTTTCTTTTTTAAGTGTTCATTGTATTAGTTCGCGCTGTGAGCCATGTGGGTACAGCGCGCTATAAATTGCCCGAATAAATAAATAAAATAAATAAGTAAAATTGACATTTGACAAATCGCGCAATTCTCAGACACTTGCATTTCTAAGACTGTGGACCATGTCAGTGATCTATGATTTATATAGTCTACGGCAAAGGTAATGAGATCAAGTTGCTATCATCTGAAATTCAATTCACTTGTCAAACCATGCAATGCCTCTCTGAGCGTCGTTCTGAAGATCAATTTCTGCTTTCTGAACTACATGTTCCGTTTTCTGAAATACATTTTATGTTCTCTGAAATACATTTAACGTTTTCTGAAATTTAAGTTACCTTTCTGTAATACAACTGATACTTTCTGAATTTCATTTGATTTGATAAAATACATTTCATATTTTCCGAAATACAACTGACATTTTACTATAATTTCTGAAATACATTTTATGAATCAAAAAATCATTTTGTGATATCTGAAATATAAATAACGTCATCTGATAGCCAATTTATGATATCTGATATCTAAGTTTTGAAATTGAAATTAAAGTCATGTTTTCTGAAATTGAACTCATCAATTCCAAAATTTTCTGAACTCCAATTCATGTTTCGGAAAATTATTTTATATTTCACAGTGCTATAATCTCTATGATTATTGCTTCCATAATATAGTTTATGCTTTCCAAAGTGTGCATAAATTTCAAAGAGTGCAATAAACAGTCTTTATTGCAATCCTTCATTGAAATACATTAGCACATAGAAAGTTTTTCATCCTCTACAACGAAAATCATGCATAGAATTTGCGCGAAATATCGCGGATGCATAATTATTGACATAATAGGACAGAGAAGCAGGCTATCTGATTTCAAAATTGCTTTGGTTTGATTTTCAAATCATGTTAAGGATCATGATCATAGATTCTGGTAGTTCTGTGAAATATAAAGTTACTTACAGAACTCGTGCAAAGATATCCAGCTTAATTGCATTTTTCTCGATCAACAAACTATGCCCTCGCCCTTCGGGCTCGTGCATAGACATGTTGATCTCAAAAATGCAATAAAGCTGGATACTTTGCACTTGTTGTGTAAATAACTATTGTGTTTTCTGAAAATCAAGTCACATTTCTGAAATCCACTTTGTATCATCGGAAATCAATCGCGCCTTTTAGGAAATACATGTGAAAAAGGTGTAGTAGAACTTGTTCATAAAGCTTGACGATTGGAGTTATGTTCGACTATCAATATCTCTTGAAGAATTTGTGCACTTGTACATGATGTTCAAGCTTTAGGTACTAAGGTGCTTGATAGTTAAAAGGAAAGTGATTGTCACTGATTACTACTATTGAGACAACACAATAATTGCATTATTCCAGGTGTAAGTAAACCAATGGTTAGAAAATTGAAACAAAAAGTTGAAAATGCAAACCTCTCACCTGGAGAAGTGCGAGATAGCGTGGAAGAAGAAACGCTATATCGGTAAAGGACCGCACATTGGTAGGTCAGCACATAGCCTACTCAAAGCAAATCCCGTGTCAACAACAAGAAGCAGGAGTCGAAGTTATGTTTAAAGTTTATGAATTTGCACGGTAAAATATTCAGAATAAGCTTGGATGCAAGTTAAAGTCCGCCAGAAGAGTTTCGCCGTTGACTGAAGTATAATGAAGAGGCGGACTTCAACTTGCATCCAAGCTTATTCAGAATATTTTACCGTGCAAACTCAAACTTAAAACATAACTTGACACTACCGATTCGCTTTGACTCTTCCGAAGACAATAATGATCACGATTGGTGGACAGTTGTCTTCTACGACACGTCTCACTGTGTTTATTAGTGTCGGTCAACTTGCCCTCGGCATATTTGAACATCGCCTACCAATGCGCCCAGTATTAATCATAGAGTATAGTAATAATGCCACAGTAGACGACAGCAGAGTAGACCTATTAGTTTCCGGGTAATCGGCCTGATGCTCATCACTGACCAAACGCGAGACTGGTTTCCCGACGGCAATGATGTTCTTATGCAACAAAAGGAGTCATGTCACACCGCAAAACCAGTCTCCACAACATTATGGGAATTCAGAATTTTTAATGGTTGGATTAAATATAAATTTCCGACTTGAACCCTTTAGGTATATCGAAGCGCTACGGAGGCATCATCTAAAAGTCCGAGTCCACAGAGTTACGAGCGGAAGTTAACAATAGAAATAATCGGGATTCTCAAGGAATCGATAGATCTGAAGACAACGTGAGAGGCATTTCAAAGCAAAGGGTGACCACATAAAAATTATTCTTGCTTCTTCTCCATCTTTATTTATCTTTTCCAATTTCAGATAATTGAAACAATACGTATTTATCTACTCAGATTACGTTTCTACATTGAAATTAATGTATAACTATAAAAAGTAGTACCATGGAACTATCTAGTATAACAGACGTGCAAGTGAACGTAATTGATGACAGATGACGGAAGCTTGTTGCATTTCATTTTGAAGAACATTTTCTCTCGTCTCCATAATAACAGAGAATTCAGCGTTTCCAAAGTAAAATCTCTGAGAATCCGCGCAGGCCAAGTAAATCCGCGCAGATGGACCCTAACCCCCTTTACATTGCAGTTTCAAGACCATATTTATGATTTTCTGGATTTCATTTTCTTGCATATTCAAAAAAGAATCCTACATAGAGATGCGCAACTTTTACTTTCAATCTTAAGTAGACTTTCGATGGAACCTTATTGGGTCACTACAACTGTTTCTATCAATAGGGTCAACATATTGTAACTAGTAGTACTAGTAGGTAACTATAAACAAAGCGTAGTGTAGTAGGTACTGTATTTTCAGTAATAATCAAAGACTTCACAAAACGAAAAAACAATAGAATCCATTTACAGTGCGGTGTAGAAAAAATGGACCATCTGAAGGGCCAAAAGTGGTGGTACTTATGGTACTTGAGTGGTTTACTTATTCTCCCCAGCACTAGGTGGGCCTAATATGATGCACAGTCAAACAAAGCGTGATTTGAAGTAAGTTTTAAGCATAAGTAAGTTTTCAAGCAGCAGGGCAAATGTATCTTGATTCGCAGTCATTTTACAATCTTATGAGTAGAAAAGCTAAATTATCATAATTTGGTTCCCATCTATTATTGAAATAATGCTGCAGAAGCTTTTTTCTTTTTCAAATGCAGAAATTAGCCCTTGCAAAGCATTCGATCGAGAGGAATCACGCTATTGATTAGTCGAGTGCGCACGTCATCACAAGGCAGACGAAGTGGCGCCCGCGATTATTCGCTGAGACCTTCCATACACAGCAATCACTAAGTGCGATGAACCGATGGGAAATGTATTTACCTAATATACCCACGTATATCGTTCTCTCTTTTGGTTTGACTTCAGTTTTACCACTGCAACCTGATGAAGCGGACCTGATAAGTCCACGAAAATTTGTACATTTATTTTATTTTATTTAACAAAAAATGTGCTCTATCAAATGTACTACAGAAGCTGTACATCAGGTGAACAATGTCTAATTTGAAATGATTTCTGTGAAAAACACCACACTAAGATTCAAAACATACTTAAAACTGAAAAAAGATTGTGACATCAAAATTCCGCGCAGCTTCTCAATTTTCCGCGCTTCCGCGCAGAAATCGGCAAAACCGCGCAGCTGCGCGCTCACTTTTGGAAACGCTGAGAGATGCATAATGCTGCTAGAAAGATTTACAGTTTATTGCCGAAAGTATTTACAATATACATCCGAGCTTTCGCTAGTCGGCACGCATTCTTAAGGATCGGCAAGATGTGCGAGCCAGCTCGTAAGCATTGTACATTGTAAATACATAATAAATACCTTTAGCAACAAACTCAATAAAATTTTTAGCGGCAATTTTTTATTGGGGAGACAATATAAAATTACCTTCATGAAGCAAAGTGAACGTGTGCATGTGTTTTTATTTCTCTGCTCACAGGGAGTTTGTCCTACGTATTTTTGTGCCAACTGCATATAATACGTTCTGAATTGTAATGAGATTCGAATGAGGTAGTCACTATATCACATTGACACTATTATTACGCTGTGTATTAACTATACAATATACTTTGCATATTAAGCATATTTGTATAATTTCAATTATACTAAAAAATACATAAAATATGCCCGACACATACATTTTTTTGGTCGGTTAGCAGTTGTAATCCGTACCCCCTAGATACTTGTTTTCAATCAATTTTTCGTCGAATCTCAAGACCCAATGAAATCTTCATAAAAAATCCGGAATTTCGGGAAAAACCGGAAAATTGTCCACCTTGTTGTAGATCTCCACTGCCTTTCATTGTAAATTTTCGGGTAAGAGCATTGATAATCTGTAGTTGATTGAAAATCGGGCATTTCTAATGGAGAATACTTTAATGTAAGTGAAATGCAGTTTTATTACATTTCTACATTTATTTTTTCAACGACTGATCGTTGAAGGTAGATGGAGTGTTTCAATCGGAAGATGTGAATTATTCATAAATATTGAACAAAACCAACTCCTGCATTTTTGAGTCAAATTTGACCGTTTCTGTCGGAGTTCATTTAACTTATCACTTGAAGCGCATACATTTATCGGGATAGAACTGCCCCTAAAAGTCTGATCAGCTTTTGATGTGATCTTTTAGAAATACAGTATGCATACCGATGTCGGTAGGTGTAAGCCGTGAAGGATAGACAAGATCTACAGGAGGACCTCCACATGATTCGTTGCTGTAACTCCTGAGTTGAACTATTGATTCTTTATAATTGAACATAGAACTATTGCTGTTAAATAATAATTAATGAGAATAAGTTGATAATAATGGTAAGCGCTTGTATGTCTCTCATTTTAGGATATAAAAATTTTCTTTTAAATCATATTTTGCACCTATTAAAAATTAACTAGTCATTAGCTTGTTTTTTTTAATTTTGTTACCTTGACGCACTTTGCTACGTTGAATCCCATGATGAAAATCATGGCATTGCACAACACAGTTGTACAGAGTGCACAAGCGACAGAAGTTACACGCAAATTACAGATATAAGGAATTCGCACGAACTTTACAGCTGAAAATGGGCATGTATGACGCAAAACGAAGTTTGATAGACTCGTTCAGCACGGGACAAATGAAAGATTTCTACGCTTCGTTCTCATCAGTGAGACACTAGCTTTTTGGAAATAGGGAATAGCTTCGGAAGAAGGTCATGGAATGCATATGAAGGAGATTCCATTCGAAAGAAAAATTTGAGATCCTGATTCCATCGGCAAATACATGTAGATACATGTAGGTAAGCAACCATTATTGCATTTCTTTCCCGCGAATAAGGCGGTGAAATTGGTTTTTCACATTTTGTCTTTGTTCTGTATCTTGAGTCCTGTGACAACTTGGTCAACATGCAATGTCGATCAGGAAAATCGATAAGGCAATGAGAAAATCTAAAACCTATTGATAGCATGTACATTAGTCTATTGATAAAAATTGATTGTTGAAAGTAACACGTTGATGATAATAACCACTTTGAAAACTCCGTTTTTAATCAGGTATTCTTCTGCACGAAATTTCCCACCGTATTATCGCCGTTCCAAGAAAAACCACACATGCATGACGGGCTGGGACTGAAATACCATACTTGAGAGTTAGGATATGTACTTACATGCAATCGATCATCACGCCCATAGCTAACGATAGACCGACCATCTGGAGAATACTCAATACCCAAAACTTCCCCATTGTGAGCCGAACACTGATCAGTTGTCACTCCCTCACCAGGCTGATCTTTGAACCGGTCCAAACGATATTTGGCACCCTTAGAGGCACGAATATCCCAAACTTTGATTTGACCATCGGCACCACCCGTAGCCAATTCATTTTCATTAGCCGTCGACCTGAAATGAAAAAATGAAATGTGAAAATATGAATTAACAACAATGAGATTAAATACACGATAGATCAGATTGCCATGCAAAAGATGTGCGGCTGGTAGGATTCGAACCTACGACCAAGGTTAACTAGACCTGTGCTCTAACCAACTGAGCTACGAGCTCTAACCAACTGAGCTAATGAAATATAGGTCTCCTTCTGTCGGAAGTTCCCGATATTCACTGAGATACACCAAGGTGCGATTATTTTTATTGTGAAGCGGCACAATCAAAAGATCAAACGATCGCATGTCACAAAATTCTTCATTTTACTGCCGCACTACGCAGCTTTTAGTGGAAGAAAATAACCAAAGTGACAACATCACAAGAGCTTTCTTTTTTCTTTTTGAATTATTCTGTTATAAAGACTCAACGTGTCAATTGAAATGATTCAACTCTCTTTAATAGTGTCAAGACACAGACCTGCAGATCCGAAACAGACATCAAACTAATATATAATCAAGTGAGAAAGTTGTCATTAGGGTTTGAAACTTTTTTGCTCTTTTCTAATTTATCTGAGGATATCTGCGGATCGCTACCCGCAAGGTCCATGTTGATTACTATAATTTTAACAATAAACACTATTTCAAATTCAAAGTGGTCCTCTCCACCTTTCTACTCTACAATACATGCATAGTAAATGATTTAAATTGATTTACAATACAATAAAATGCATTCCTAAATTCGCAAGTGAAGTAAATCCTTCAATACCCAAACAAGTGTGAAATCATTTCGTTGGAGATTTTATCTCAGCGCTCGTGGTCATTGTCCCTGTGTCTAGTCAGTTCATGTTTGCGTCCTTTGTAACTTCTGAAGCCAACTCCGCATCACGAAACTCTTTGTGAGCTGCATTTAACTCTGAGAGATTTGGCAATCAGAGCTTTTTGTGATTTCTTTCCTTATTTTCTTCCCAAAGTGCTTTATACTCCTGGTTCGTAAAAAGAATGTTGTCCATTAACAAAGACGATGGTTCAAAATCTTCGAATGAGTCACGTTCAAATGGTCGGTACAGTATATCAAAAAGCATTGAACACAGTCAGACTGATATTACTTGATTCGTCTTCAAAGAATCTCTACTGGAACCGGATTCAGAGATTGTATTATGGAGGCATAATACCAACACTGTTTCTATCAGTTTCTTGATGCAATATAGATGTTTTGACAAATGTCCATCTTCGTCAAGATTCAATGGATAAACAGCTTCTCTGCCAAGGGTTACCGTCAATCTGGCATACTCGTATTTATCCCTAATGTCAGCTGATGGCAAGTAGACTGTATCAGTCAGACATTTCAAGTTTCTAGCTATTGACTCAGTAAAGTCAATGAAGCCTATTAAAACCAACATTCATAGCAGTTTTTCCTAAAAAACATGTTTAACTTAACAGTTTTTAATATTAAAATACACAGAAAGATGATGATTTGCTTTTCTCAAAAAAGTGACAACTTGTCATTCATCCAACCTACAAAAAATCTTTGTTCTATGTGCTATTCCAGTACTCGAGAATATCGTCAATCACACTAGGACTTTTTGACATGGTTCATACAAAACAAGAGTAGGCCTATAAGCAGCTTGGGCTTGTGTCATCGAACACTCAAACGTTGACTTTGTCAATGATCTATGCGCGGAAAGCAACCTCTGGAATTTCTCAACTATATAGTTTCTGGGTTTTTTTCCATTCTGCTATTTGTCGTGTTTAATCTCTACTTATCGACTTTTATCAGTAGTAAAAATGATTGCTTAATAATTTTCGGTGTTGATTTTGTGCTGTCATTTCCACAATATGCCTCGCTTAGTATAGAAGAATAAGGCATTGTATTTTATAGGTGTGTGATGTGTATTATTGCATCAAAGTGCTCTTTACCATGAGTCATAAATATACATCTAATCCGTTTGCATGAAGTTGATCACCTGATAGCCGACGAATGATATGAATAGACGCTAAATCAAATTACCATGCAAAGTATGTGCGGTTAGCAGAACTTGAACTCACGACCAAAACCAGAGAGACTTGCGTCTCTAGCCAACTCAGAATAACTTTTCTTTAATTTTATCTAAATAGTCTTTCCAACTCTGAACATTTATTTACCGTAAAATAATAAGCGTGAATGATGCAAGATGACTTCATTTTACAATAATTGATCAATTATGGTTGAAAACATAATTTGGTTCGGTTCGTTCAATGGAATGATATTTGAATTTTGGCTGAGGTCGGATGACAGTAAAACAAAACGGCTATGGATTTGATCTATCGTTTCTAGATTATCCGAACGGGATTCTTGCAGTTCACAGACATTAATGACTTTCGACTTGTCTTTGCTGGTTCCTACACGAGAGCACTAGTTGCCGTCCTCCCATCACAGAAGAGTGCCAGTGATGATCAATCAATGCGAAAATCATAAAAAAACATGAGGAAATCTAACACCAATTTTCCGTCATCAAATGAGAATCGCGAGCATCAGACCCAAAACTGCTGTTTTACCCACATCAAAAACTTTTGAACACATATTTAGAAAAAGGACTAAGGAGTAGGCAGACCATCGGCGTCGATAATGAATATAGATCTCTGTGCCTTTCACCCTGTCATATGGCAAAGGTGCCCATGTCATTCGGCGTTTGATGTGTGCCCCGGCTCCTGACTGACGAATAACGTGTTGCGCGAGTTGACGTCTGCAAGACGATTTCACAGCTCATGGAGAGGGAAGAAGAATCGTTTTTGGATAAGTTTGTTACGATCGACGAATCCTGGATATAGCACTTTCAGCCGGAGACGAAGTTCCAGCTCAGAGTTTGGAAGCACACGCACTTTCCACCTCCAAAGAAAGAGCTGGTGAGGCCGTCTGTCGACGAAATGTCATGCACATGGTTTTCTTTAACAGCTACGGTCTATTCCCTCCCTCCTAGTACTACTGTTGCTACTCTTTACTGCAGCAACGTCTTGAAATCCAGTCTTCGTCGTCATCTTCGGTCAAATCGTCCAGACAAGGTCCAACAAGACTGGATTCTTCACCATGACAATGCTCCCACGCAAACGGCCGGACTCACGGAGATGAGTGCCATTTTTTCACTCTAGAGGAAATGAATGTCGAAGTCCTGTCTCATCCCCTTACTCACCCGACCTCGTACTGAGAGACTTTTGGCTCTTTCCGACCGTCAAGAACACTGCACGGTCAGAAATTCTCATCAGATGAGAAGTGAAATGCTGCAGTCAGGGTGAAATTGAGAGAGCTCTATTCTGGTGGCCTTCATCACGTCATCAAGACTTAGGTGAAGCGCTTGCGCCGCTGCATTGACGCTATTGTGTCATTTTTTGAAAAAGAATACAAAGAATCTGGTTTTTTGTAAATTTACTTAGTCTATGAACTTTTGGATGCCTCCCGTATGTCTCATTCAGCTTTTTCCTCCTTCATGGCTCGTTGAACCAATTCAGTTCTTCCCTTCTGACAACATTCTCAAGTCAAAGCAGCATGGTCTGGCGAAGACAACGATTGGACCAGGAGACCAGGAATATTTTTTCTAATGAATTCTAGTCACTTTTAACTCAATTCTACACACTGAATTTGATTGCCTGCAGAATGTATTCTGTTGGCAAGAATAATTTAGACAAGTGTTTTTAAACTCCATACATTGAGCCTGCTGGAAAAGGGCTACTAACTAATTTTGCCAAGTTAAGAAACACTCGAAAATTAAGACAAGAAGCAGAGTAAACTTTCATTTTTTGCATAAAGACTTTAATCATAAATATTGAAATTTCTTTGATATTCAACTCAATTTCCTTTTTACGATGCCTCTTATCAGCAAATTTTCATTATTTGGAATCTAATGCGCTTCATGCTACATAAATGTCTACTTTTGAATTTCATTGCACTAACATGTGGTCTTCTTCAAATAATCTCCTACTAATGAGACGAAAATTTAAGCTCTGTGTATCAGGAAGAAGTGTTTCGATGTGTATTCCCCATTTCCTTTCCTGATGGTCACAGAAATGAATATTTTAGGTGTTACATGGTGTGACAGTTTGAGTTGGAGTATTCATTTTCGCAATGTGTCTCAAATTTGTTCAAGGCGTTTGTACATGATAAAAATACTTTAAGGTCTACTGAACCATGATTAACTGTGGCTTGTTTTTAGTAGCGTTGTACGAAGTATTGCTATGTACTATTCTTCTTTATTTGGCATTCTAAATGCGGAAACTGTTTGAATAATCGAAAGTCTAAAAAAGACCTTACAGAGACCTTTACAGTTAACGCGCGAAAAAGATGATTTGTATGCCCAGCTGTCATTGCAACAACGATGCTACAAACTTCCATCTAAAACGTCTACTAAATTTCAATTCCTTCTTCGAAAAGTGCCAATTGACAAGTCATCCACTATATTCAATCGTGCCTCACCCAAGCAATGGAAGACTGACAATCCCTTACTGCAGAACGAGCTTACGACATAACTGCTTTTGATTATGTCAATTTTGGTTATGGATAACTTTACTGATTTTACAAGGGCCATTCCTTACTGACTTCCTATGATATATTTCTTTTGATTTTCATTTGGAAAATATATATTATTCATTCTCATTCTTATTCTTAAATATTAAAGTCTCATGTACCAAATTTCAAATTTCAAAAAATTTCAAGAATTGCGTTCATATAGGTTCACGAATTTTCCTTACACGTGTAATTAATTCGCTTCTGTGTCCCATGGAGAAGCGCAATGAAAATTTCGATTATTGGGGCTACAAACATTCTTTCCCATCAGTTGGAGGGTCTTAAAGATCTGATCTGTACACAGACTCATGGAAGTACTGCTAAGATAGCATCAGATCACGAGGTCTTAAATTTGATATGATTTTCTAGTCAACCATTTTACCATGACATCAAGCTGAAGTAACCTGCAAAGTCCTTACTATTCATAAACCACAATACTAAATGCTAATAGAATGACAATTTAAGAAAATAATCATAATCGACAACTATTTCATACAATCTAAACCTAGGGGTGCACCCATTAATCGACCGGTTATCAAAATCACTGATCGGTACACCCCTAATCTTAATTCAACCAGATGAATGTTTTCTTCAAAAATATGTATATCTTCAATCAGTTTATGAAATTTGAAAATTCGTTTATAATTCGTTTATATTTCTCATAAATTTGAAAATTCGTGAATATTCGTGTATGAGCGCCAACCTTAGCACAGGTAGGATTTCTCCGTACACTATGGAGCAGAAGCATGCTGACTTCAAGAACTAATTTTACTCACAAAAGTTAAAGATCTAGTGTACCAATACTCCTGTACGTAAAAGTCAAACAGTAATAATTGCGCCTTCAAATAAAATTACGCAATGGTTGAATTAAACGTTTCTCGACATCCGATTCTTTAATGGTTTTATTTATTCTTTTCCATAAATAGAGTTTATGTAAAATCAAAACGACTTACGGGGATGTCTTCGGAAAAAAGTTATCAGATATTGACTGTAGTCAATTTAAATAAGAAATGAAGCATCACGTATTTGCACTCACCATTTTACTGCGAATACAGGTCCTTCATGTCCGATCAATGTGTGTGCCTTCGATCCACTGACAAGATCTATCACTGCTACTTTTCCACTTTGAGGAGCCGCCAAAACGAGATTGTTCTTTATAGCTATAAGAGACATATCATGATTGTACACAGCACCATCAAATTTATGCTCCTCCACGACAGTCATAGTATTTGTATCCCATATTTTCAAGGTTTTGTCGTTTCCACTGGAAACAAACATTCCTGTATCTACAGGATACCATTGAACAGTATTTGTACTGAATTTGTGACCATCAGCGTCACCTCTCGACTTATTGGCAATGCATGGCAATGACGCACAACCAGTGCTCGAATCCACTGATGGTTGAGTATCGTAAATGCGGAGAGAACCATCGGATTGGGATGTTATTAGATATCGCCCTTCAACATGATCGACATCCAAGCAATAACCAATCGTCCTTGACGATCCTGGATCAACTGTTACAGTTTCACTTAGCTTTAATGAGAGAAGATATTTTGATAAATGAACTTTGACAAAAGCATTCGGATGAAGTAACCCTTGTGCACGTGCCGACAGACAATTCAGCATCACCTGAAATAGAGAATTTTAGTACAATAAAATGATCACCTCTCTTTCAGCCACTTATCGTACAGAACATGGTCAGGTGTGTTCGTCTCGCAATGAAGTGGGAACCATTAATGGCCAATCAGGTGACAGGACAGCTAAGTTGGCTAGGGGCTCCGCTACGGTGCGTGTACGGTCTGTCCGCCTGCTGAGGCACCACCATTCTCACTGGAGGTTACTCACCCTTTTCTGATAAGAGTTGCAATTGTGTGAAGACTGACCCACCTATAGCTATTTGGTTAAGATGAGAATGATTAAAAAATGCATTATTGAAACTGAATGTCAAACTTCTCATTTAGCGATGTCAGTGTACAAATTTGAGATTAATGAGACCGGTCGTCTGAAGGGTATTTCTCTTACACGTAGAACTTCATTCAATTTGTCAGCATTTGTAAATTATATGTCAAGCCTTTTGATAATTGAAATTCTCTCATTATGACTAGCATAAGAAATTCACATTGGCATAACTAGAGAATAATACCAGCCATTGAACAGTATGACTTCCACCATTTTATCAATCCTATTACTGCCACTTAGAGATGTTGAATAAAGGATCGTCGCACTCTGTGATAGAATGCCACTTTCACTAGAACGTCATCGTCCTTTTTCAATTTCACTGATCAATCAGGTAACTTATTAAAACCTACATAATCGATTTTTCTCAACTTGGTCAGAGGAGGAAGGGCTACTTCGAATTACCGGCCTTCAGCACTTCCGTACAATAGAAGCGCGAACATCAAGCAATTGAACCACCCAACCACCTTATTCATCGTGCACCAATCGCTTCATCATGCATTTCGTCATGCCAGTGTAACTATTCATCCCTTCCGATAATCAATATTGGCCTTTGTAACACTTCAGTCTCAGTTTATTTCCTGTTCATGTGTACTATCTTTCTTGTATAATCCAGTTTTATTTGCTCCGCCATTTTTATGTAGTTAAGTTCCTACCCGTTGACCGCCGTGAATGCAAATCAGCCCTTTTAGGACTAACATTGCTAACTATTGTAAAAGTAATCATTATTAGGCTTTTCTAATTTCGTTTACGCTTACTGAGCTGAGTTTTTCCTTGATTCTATTTGATGCGCATAGAAAACCCACATATGCTGATTTATATTTACAAAAGACGTCGTGCCATTCGCGGAATGCATTTAATGGGGGTGATGAGTTCACTTTCTTCGCATGCCCGAGCTATCTGTTCCCAAAAAAGCCTTCGATAGGAACTGGGCCATTTGCATGATATGCTACTCAGCTAAGGATTCTCGGAGAAGGAAGTCAGACGTGTGTGAATAACGCAGCTTTCTTAACTCTCTGACAATAAGAAAATAACAAAATTAACAAACCAACGTCATAACTTGATGATCACGGAATTTTACCTGATAATTACGATATATATTTTTTCGAGCATCGAATGGGAAATCATTGTCAAGCAATAACAAGACATTTCAGTATTATAAAACTCATTATTTTGATGAATTCAGGAAGCAAAATCTGCGGATCCTGCAAATGAATTCATAGAAGTAGCTCTCAAAAGACAGCTAAACCACCAAATCCTCTGCAAGAGGAGAAAACCTTCAAAGTATCCCATAGCATTTAGATTAATCTAAAAACAATTCAAATGAATAAATCCGTGCAAAATTAGGGGATTGTCAATTTCTCCTTTTGCTTCTGTGATGAACAGGGAAGCCAGATCACTCAACATATCTAAAAGCTTGCCATATGTTCACTCGCCCTGATCAGCCTCGAAGCATTACCTAGCACTGTGATCATCTTTAATGCGTTAATTGGTCGAGGAGCATCATTTAACTTTATACAAACACACAGTCTCTATGCGGATTACAACTCTGAACCTATGTCATACGAAATTGTACTCAGTCGCTCATCTATTGCGTCCATCACATCTACACTCCTGACATTTTTTCGAGCACAGTTTCAAAAGATTGAACAAACGATTGTTGACATTGACTACCTGGTACATTCATGTCACTTTATGCAGCCTTCCATGGCCAGCTCTTCTGAGCTTGACAAAGAGAAATATTGTCGTCTTGAAACTACCTTTTTCTAGCGAAAAGCTGCTTCTTCAAACAGTCTAAATAAGGTTTTGTTTGCGTATCCTGCCATGAAGTCCATCCCTGCATTTTCTATATGTCGTGTTCGTGTCCTTGCCCAATCCAATGTGTATATTTTCTCTGTACTTGAGAATGCGGGTAAATGCCCAGAACAGGACGATTTTTTCACAACAATATCTCTCACCAAAAATCTCCCGTTTAAAGTGTCGTCAGAATTTTTTTCACAGAGCATGAATGAACACCATGACTTAATCTCTCGTAGTCCGTCTCCTTCTAGCTTCAAGAAGAATGCACAAGATTTCATGCAATTTTGTGTAATTGTGTTTCAATCTTACTTGTGATTGCTTTCATTTTGAAAATTTACGCAGCAGGTAGTCACTGTAGTGCAGAATTGCACTCGATTCTGTGACAAAATAAAAAAAGCAAAAACCATCGGCTACAGGTGATCTTGTAGCATTTTTCAACATTTGTTGAATTGCAGCACCGCTGAAAGCAAATCTGTGTTCAATGACTTTTAAATCATTATGTGGGCAATTCCATGCAGCAATAAACGCTCGTACATGAGCCTTCTAACCTGTGTTGGCAGTTTAAAGCAACATAGAACTTCTTTTCACACATGCCATAGAAAAGTTAAACCGGCATTGACATCTGGAGAATTTTTAATTTTGACTTTTTTATCTTAATTTCCAGAACTCTGCGAATGGATTTAGAGCTGCACTTTCAAATGATGTTTCATTAAGGCAAAAGGAAGAAATTTAAAGAATGAAGTGGTCTCAGTCTCATTTTATGACTCCATTCTTACGCTACGGACGCTCTCGCAAGGAACGCTTGCTCTGGCCATTTACCAACTTGTGTTTGTCCCACTCTTCTGATCGAGTCTTCTGGAATTTGTTTAAATATAGTCTGTTTTGATGCTTTAATCAATTTTTTGTAATCCAATATTTTCACGCGCTAATCACATTCTCATGTACAAGTAATGAAGCACACAGCAGCGTTAAAAATAAAGTCAAGATGCTGGAATGTTAACAGATACTATAAAAGCACGTATATAGTAAATGCATAGCCGAGTTGTCTGATTCATTACACATGCATGTAGCCTACATGTGCAATTCATGCATCATACTGTACAAGGGACATGGTGTCTCCACTCAGTATGAAATTTGTCGAGATCAAGTGAGGATATTAGCAACATTGCTGTATTACTGCAACTTTTTTAACGCCGCCAACAAGTCCCCACACAACCCTTTGCAAAACATCCGAAGACAATTGTTGCCCGTCTCTTCCAGGAGCTCCTTGAAATCATGGATAAATTAACTACGTCATGGCGATGGCAGCACTCAGATTGTGGTCAAAAGACCCCACTCTCATTTCATGAAAAAGGGGAAGGGAAGTGCTATTTTATTTGCACTTATTATATCTGTGGAAATATCTGTGGACTTATTATACTGTGGAAAGATTTGACAGAAGACTTATGGACGTGAAAACTTCCTTGCGGCTGATTTAGAGATCCTGGAAGGACGTCATCTTTTTCTAAGCTTGATTGAAATGCGCTCGCCTTTTTAATAGGCACCTCTTGGCATTATTTCGGGCTGATGTACTGGTATATCCCAATTATTAATCAATGAACCATATTACGTGATAGGCATTTATACAACTAAATGATACAGCAAGTTATTAAGATTTTAGATCAGATCGAGCCACCATAAAATACTGGAGATCTGAATCTTATGATGTCATCAGCTTTGATAAATAAAATCTTCACGATATGTTGTAGCTTCTCATAGGACTTCAACTTCTCACCACTCACTCTTAGAAATTATGGCTTAGCAAAAATCGTCATTAACTTATTGGACACTCTGACAGTCCGCATTTTCTAGTCTGATGGAAATCTATAATAACACACATCACTACATACTGTTATCACTTATTATTGTATTTATAAACACAACACTGCACCAATCCCAAGATGGTTTTCGAATAACGACCGACGATGAGCATGTGACTTTTCCGACACGCAGTCTTAAAAAGCACATTTCAGCACCTAGCTGAAGCCTCAACTCTCTAACACGCACATAGTAGCGAATGATTCTATCTTCCTAAAATTGAAACAAAGTCAAAAATTCGACCGAACTACGTCTTTAAAAATTCTGCATCATTCAGCGCATGTTGTTATCACGCAGAGTGAATGTGAGATAAAGATCATGTCGATGTCAGAAAGTACCAAGTTTGAGAGGCTTATCTCTTAGTTGTATTTTGAAAATGTCACGGACTCCCCTAATAGACATCGCCATGTTCCGCTTTGGAAAAGAGCGCTTATACTGTCAGGGCTCGTGACAGAAAGTCAGAAATTTCCATCGCACACACGTGTGTGTTTCAGAAAAGTAGTGTGAATGACGGTTCCTAAACTATGGCAAAAAAAACTTGATTTGAGAATTCATGATCATCAAGACAGAATATCAACCATCATATGCAAACTTGATTGCTAAATTTACGGAAATTGATTGGCCAATATTGGAAAAGTGAGACAAGATTTGTGTCAAATGCAATGGAATACAGATGTCTGATGGGACGGAAAAGCACGAGGTGCATAAAAGACGGAATAGACCAATCTTTCTGACCCGGAACTTGTCACGAAATGTTCCCTGAATGAGTATTTTTCTTGCATTTTTTAATATTCTATTTTGTAGCGCCGATGTTCTTGCACATGCCATGCAGTATATGGTTTAACTTGATTGATCTCTTAACGCTGGTAAAAATGTTCATCCTTGAAATTTTGGAGCAATAAATTTTACTCTCTTGATGGCCTTGTCGATGGATTGTGTAATTTTGACAGATGTCTGGAGCTTACCCATTGGCAACGCTCTCACTTTCTTTCTTCATTAATTGACATTTTCTATGAACCTCCTTCTGTTTTCTTTGAGATGTTAAAGAAATTCATCACCTTCCAATTTCATATTTTCTCTTGCTGGCCCATTCTCTCTCTCTTGCTTTTCACTGATTACCCTGCCTTGAATCGCGATATCAAAGCTCTTGCGTCTTAGATAATGCTGAAGTTACAACAACAAGCTGAATTTAATCAGTCAACTCATATAGGAGCAATGCCTATCTCTATAGGAAAGTTTGCAAGATGTATAAGAAAGTTCCAAATCAAGCAGTCGTCCGTTGTGCAACGAACGTTCGGAATCTTAATCCATCATAAAAATTCATGAAATCAATTGCTCGAGGAGTTAATTGCAATACTCGATTGCATTTGGAAAGCTTGCTATAAGCCCGAGTTATCACTTTTCTACATGTGCCCTTGCTTGCAATACAGACAAGTCAACATTACTTTGAGCGCAACATTAGAAGATGAGATTTTTTTACAAATTGTTGACACTGTGATGGACACCAGGGTTGATCCAACATATGTTTCTTTGGTCATGGGTTACTTACAAATGAATACGTATGTGAAATTTCGTGATGCACATCCTCTTGCAGCTCATGGACATCTAATGCTCTTGACTATGCTGTCTCGATGATTTTTTAATCATCTGGAGAGGTGAATACATACGGAGATTGTGATGAATTTTACATTATTCAAAAATTGAATTTTCTTGAAGTAAAAGTAACATAAGATCGTATCTCTAAATCTATTCGAAGTTCAAACTGACATTAACCGTAGATCAACCTGCGCGATGAGTTACGTAATTCAGCCCATTCCCGTCATATTGTACGCAACATTCCTTTCAATCTGTACAACCTAATCAGGCGCATCGTCTCAGATAGAACTACACGTGACATAAGGTATCATGAGCTGGAAATACAATTACAAAATTTACATTATCCTAAATCTGAATGATGATGTCATTCGTAAAACTGAATGATGTGCGAATAGAATAAAAGAACAATCAAACAAACTGTTGTATTCCTTTTATTGGAAATCTTAACATAATAGTCCTAATATTTTCAATGATGTGATAAAACCTATTTCCAGTACCCTACTAGATAATGAAATATTTTCAAAATTGCGAATTTCGATCAACCTTACGTCAACCCAGACCATTAATTTCTATTCTCTCTCACAAAATAGCAGAATGACTATTTCCGGGATCCAGCGTTGTAACGAAAGACGATGTAGAACCTGCGACATCTTGATCACAGACAGAAGGATCATGTTCGAAGCCCAATCTGGCACTCAACATTTTGACTTTAATCAAAATCTTACATGAACGAATATCGGCTACAAATTAGTGTCGCAAATGCACAGTGAATATCACATTGGTCAAACCGGCGATTTTTACAAGCGCAAGGCCGTTAACAGACAGTAAATGATCCATACCTGCTCCTCTATCATGAAAGTGAGTGAACACATCGTAGCGTGTAGTAAAGACTTTCATGCCACCACTTTCTTTCATTTGGCATCTAATACTTCTAGATTGGAAAGCGAAAGAAAGGAAGCCATGTTTGCAAACCGAATTCTCCCTACCTTGAATGTCCAACAAATGTAGTAAATTCTATGCATGCACAAATGTCAAATCCTCCTGTCACTTCTCACTTAATGCCTCGAAAAGCAGCTAACCTGGAAATTCGATTGGCATAAAAGATCATTTGAGGATCTGACTGATTTTCATTCGATTTACACACGGGTCCATGAACACCATGCTAGCTTGTAGGACCTATACCATTTGCTTTCTTTTTTCTAATATAAATCTCTAATTTCACAAAATAGAGCACACTAACTTAAGACAACATCGAAATAAAATCAACATGATATCTCACTGTTGTGATAGCAACGATTAATAATAATAATAATAAAGCGTTTATTTCAAAAATAATTGAAAATCGTACAGACATAGGATATTGATGTACGAATCATCACCATAGAAAGCTAAAAGTCAAGTTACAAGTTAAGAATGTCTCAAGAAAAATAGTTATTACAAACTGCTGTTAAGTAATTTAGTGACTCGTGGAAAGAAGGATCCTTGATACCTTTCAGTACGAGTAAGTTTGGATGTGAAGTGCTTGCTGTGTTGAAGTCGCTTCGGAATGTATTTGTTCAGAAGATGGCTTTTAGAACCAGCTGCCTTCAGGAAGAGTCGTTTGGCGATCTTCTCTCTTCTGACGAAGAGTAGAGCATGTGTTGTTGCACTAGGTGAGCTGTCATGAGTCTGATGGTTGATGTACCGCTGAGCACGAGTGTCTAGTCTCTGTAATTTACTATCGAGTTTCTTCGGGAGTGACACATAGACAGGACAGGAATACTCCAAAATTGATCGGATCAAGCCGTTGTAAACTTGCTGAAGTTCAACCGATGTCACAAACTTCTTCAATTTCCTTAAGATGAAGAATCGTCTATTACCTTTTGACAAAATATTGGAAACATGATCGTCCCATGTCAGCTTGTTATTCAGGATAACTCCGAGTATGTTCAGTTTTGAAACTACAGGAATAGGAAGCGGAATATTAGAAAATGCCCCACGCCTGTCACATAGCAACACGCAAGATTTCTGTTTGTTGAGGACAAGTTTATTTAGTTGGCACCATTCCTCAATATTCCAGATTTCCTCAAGAATACTTTTCTTTGCGTCACTGCCTTTCTTTATAGGTATAACCATATTGATGTCGTCTGCATATTTCACTAATGTGGTAGTTGAGGATTTAGTCACCAGGTCACTGGAAAATATCGAAAATATCGACGGCCCCAATACTGCTCCTTGAGGTACACCCTTTAACATAGGCAGCTCTTGAGAGATTGCGTCTCCAATTTTCACGACAAATCGCCGATCACTCAGATAGGATTTTAGCCACTTAAGGAAACCGAGAGGAAATCCAAAGTTCTTGAACTTCTGCAGTAATAGACAATGATCTAACGAATCAAAAGCTGCCGACAAATCGAAAGCGATGATAGCGACTCCATCAAATAATAAGTCATCATAGCATTTTAATGCATTCTCGAGAAGCTCTACCAAAGCAGATGTTGTGGAATGCTCCGGTCGGAAACCATGTTGACTGCTCCCATAGTGGACAAGGAATTTTTCCCAATTGCTTTCTAAGATAATTTTTTCAAATACTCTTGACATTGTTGGAAGGATGTTGATCGGACGAACTTTGTCGATGGCAGGAGGTGATGTTTTTGGCAATGGACATATTATTGACTTTTTCCACTTTTTCCATTAATACCAGTATATGTGCGTTCTAGTAAAAACATAAAAGAAAATAGATAAGTAAGCCCCACACTAACACAATCTTAGATAAACGTGATAATTATTCTATTGAATTTCACAAAAATTTGAATTCATTTTTGAATTTCTCATTATTCTATTTACATTATATTTGTCAATTGCTCTAGAATAACGCGGTGCAGTACTAAATTCGCTGATTTCTATATACTATCATTTTCAGGTCATACGAGTATTACCTTTTCTGGTTAGTATACGTATTTCAGGTCTACGAGTATTTGAGGGAGGCCTTATTTGGGCGTGGTTGGTGTGTGGGGTTGCGCCTACACTCCTAGAAAATGGCGACTATTGTCCGGGCAAATCGTCGCCTGTTACCTCCTCGTGATCCCCATTGGGCAACGCTAACAACAGCGGCGTACTGGCGAGTTTAGAGCGCCAGTATAAACAAACTCATGCTACCTACTGGTGGAGATAGCTCTCCTATCGATCACCGCTGCCTTGTGGTCTGAAGTCCTCTTCAAAGGCTAGGGGAGACAACCCTGACTGAAAATCCGAGCGAGGCTGGGGACCTAGTTCTGTATCAAATTCCCATGTTTCTCTTATGATGGCTGACTACAATTTTTACCTCATGCCACGGCGTCCGCGGCAACCGACGCGTCTGTGCCTCACCCAGTGGGTCAGATAGTAAATGTACTAACTGGCCCTTTCAATCGTGATAATCTTCGGGTTACTGTCGTAACATCAAGGTTAGCGCAGCCTAGTATTTTCAACCGCCGAAAGGAATTTTGCATTGTCTGCTGGAGTGTCCGCACACTGAAAGCTGAAGACACACAGGCACTCCCGATGAGACCCCTTCACCGATACGGCATTGACGCAGCTTACCTCTCTGAAGTCAGACTCCCTGAAACTGGATCCCGCGTAATTAAGATGCCATCCGTAGATTCCTATTATCACCTCTATTATAGTAGTGTTTGGACGACACCGGTCGTTATGGTGTTGCGATTGCGATTAGTTAAGAGACTGATGCTACTCTGATGGAATGGGAACTAATATCTCCTAGAATAGCACGTGTCCGCCTCAGAGGCCAAATCTGCAATGTAACAATCTTATCTGTGGATGCCCCAAAACTTGACTCCGACGACGACATCAAGCCCTAGGGAGCCCTAATGACTCCCTACACACCGTTCAGGACTCAGCTCCATCTAATGACATGAAGCTCGTAGCCAGCGATTGGAATGCTCGTGTCGGTAAGTGCGACGATACCACCAGGAACGTCATTGGAAAGTTTGCACTAGGCAATCATTGTCGTAATGGGGATCGGCTCATCAATCTTGCAGCAGCAAATAACCTGTTTCTATCGAACACCGGATTCCAGCATCGTAGACAGCATCTAGTTACTTGGTACTCCAAACATGGCCGGACTGAGAACCAGATCGATTACATTTTGGTACGCTAACGCTGGGCTACTTCCGTGCTTGATTGCCGCTCTATGTGAAGTGCAGATACTGGAAGTGCTAATGGCTCCGATCATGTTATGGCAAGAGTCCGTCTGAGCCACGGAATTCTAGAGGAGCGGAAGCGAAAGCTGTCAGTACTACTTCTCTCGCAGGCCTGTGAATATGAGTAGTACATATTTTTCATATTGGATTTGCAAGGAGCCATAAAACCAAATCGTTTCCAAAATAGCGCAATCATATCATCAACACACCATCTGTTTATCACTTTATCACTTCAATGTTTTACTTCAGCTGGCAAACTGACCTTATTTACAGAAGGGTTGACATTCAGCCGCTTTATATTGTCATGTGAAAACAAATTAAACATTTTTCTTGCCAAAATCTGAAAGCACTGATATCCTCTAGCTCATCATGAATTAACAAATAACGGTCAAATGTCGGACAGGACATACTGGATTTGATGAACAATTCTTGGTGCTTATCCTTTTGCATAACATTGGATATCGCAGACTTTTATCATGTCTAATATTTGATCAACACTTTTGAGATCAGCACGACTTAAATTCACGAGCCATTTCTTCAGTGGATTTTTGTCACATGGAAAACTGGATAAGGACACATATTCTGCTTCATCAGACTTATTTTATATCCATTAAAGAATTTGAACACTCGACGACAATAGATGAAAATTTCTAATTTCAGCAAAGCACAGCAGCAGTACCGATCAAAGTGAGAGTTTATCAAGACAGTGGACTTATGACTCATTCATTTAACATTCCCATTCGATGCCAGGAATATATTGTATCAGTCAATTTATTGCTATTTTTACCATGTCAAGACTTGCGACTACCATCAAAACTGACACTAATGGTAACATTATCAATGTATTTCTCACGCAGCGCAAACACGCACACATGCAAGCTGACTTTACAATCTCGCATAAAGCAAGCAACTCGATATGCTACTGACACAGCCTCGGCCTGCGTTCATGCGCGACCACTTCATTCCTTCAACAACTTTCGCTCCCGCTCCTCTAGAATTCCGTGGCCTGAGCCTCCGCTTGACAGCGCTGTATAAGAAACTTCAGACCAGAAAGTTTGATATTACTAAGTTATGTCGAGCCATTGTGGCTAGGGAGTGCTGTGCCAAATTATCAAATCAATTTACTAAGAGCGTTGGTTCACCGTCCCAAGACCATTCGGTTGAGACTAGTTGGCAAAATTTCAAAAGTTCCATGACCAATGTAGCGCAGATCCAACTTGGTGATAGCAGTCGCAGAAGGAAAGATTGGATTTCGACGAACACCACGCGACTTGCTGATGATGCATGAGACGCACGCATTCACAACCTCCCAACGTTCAAGGCACTTCGTCAGAAGACTGTGCTCAGTCGGCATTAGCTGACAGCAACAATCATTGGAGCAACATTAGTTCTGAAATGGAGAATGCCTCTGACATCAAAGATACAGGTAAGATCTTCTCAGCGGTTCTACTTAATCGATTTCGTGCTGCTAGAGATCTTCGCAGACGAAAAAACAGAGGCTTCCGAACCAACAGAGGTTGTGTAGACCAGATCTTTTCACTCCGTGGTATCGTGAAGCACCGTCATTGTTTTCAGCAGAAAATGGTGGTTTGCTTCATCGATTTGGCCTTTGACTCTTTGAACCGCAAGTCCTCATGGACTCAGCTACAAGTGGACGGGATGCCCACGAAAACTTCTTGAGCTGCTGATGGCATATTACTCTTGCACCAGATCAAAGGTCAGAGTGCATGGTGAAGAAAGTGATTTTTTCAGCAACAATTTTGCTGCTCGGCAAGGATGCATATATCCTTTCGCCAATCCACTTTAATTGCGCCATTGACGGATTGCCGTCCGAAGCCCTGACCGGTTTTTTAATGAGTGAGAATTTCCAGAGACTATTCAGTCAATGATTTAGATTACGCGTATGACATCACAGTTTTGACTGAGTCATACCAAGATGTTCAAATTGTGCAGAATCGCATTGTGGAAACCTTAAGAAGTTTTGGAATGAAAATAAATGAAGAAAAAACAAAAATCATGGCGGACGAATTCACAGCGTATACCCTATTTTGGTGAATGGGTATGCGTTTGAAGAAGTTGATCGATTCATGTACCTAGCCTCAACTGTTATGTCCAATGGCCAGTCTGAAGATGATATCGCCAATTGGCCCATTATGCGTTTACACGGTTGCAAAAACATCTGTGGTCACCTCGTGAGATCAGTTTGACAACGAAGATCCGCATTTACGAAGCCCTTGTTAAATTAATATTGTTAGATGTGAAACTTGGACCATGCGTGCGACTGACCAACTAAATTTCGAAGTATTTTATCGATGGTGCCTGCGCATCCGAAGTAGGGACCGCATATCCAACCCTCAGCTTCTCCAAGGGACCAACACGCTACACCTGAGCTCGACTATCAAGAGCCGCCGATTTCGTTGGCTTGGTCATGCTCTCCGAAGATCTCATGGAGACATGCTCCCGTACTAACATTGTGTTTCCAAGCCCATGTACCGGATGGCGTCGACGGAATGGAGGCCAATTGAAGAAATGGACGGCCGCAAACATACAGCAGACGCCCTTGGGACTTACAATGGACCCATATTTCCCTAGCCGACAGCAGAGTTTGGGCTGCCCTGGTCAGAGACTCGGGCATCACCGGAGACGGCTAAGCCAGTAATGGTGACACGCCGATACAGGTACAAGCAAGTATTACTTTTTATCGGATTATAATCTGGATAATAATCATAAGTCTATCGGATATAGTCTGGTAGGAACGGGTCAATTCGCATTGCCCTTTAGTTCGATTAGGGTCTCAACTTTAGAACCATGAGGGATTCATGGAGCGCTCACATTCCACTATATCTCGATTCAGCTACAGCATGCCTAATTCCGCATACGATCAAAACAAACTATCAAAAAAAGGCAGGCTACATGGTGAGACAACATTATAGAGGAAATCAGAATAATGAAGGCCATGTTTAACGAAAATCATAGAATAATCACATCTGTAGGCAGAGGTGTGTCAGAAGACACTGCAAATTCACAGGTTCTAAGTTTAAAGAACATGAATTATGTGTAGAAAATTAACACTGGAATAAGTTCTCGTATTTTTTCTAGATATACAGAAAGCCACCCTATTCCAGCCGATCGTCTTTACCTCATGCATGACAACAGACTCATTTTGTGCAACATTTTTGTTCACCTTGGCCTTATTTTCTGATTTCCACTGTTGTCTTACATTGCGTCCAGTCCCTGATACAGAGTCAACTGCGATCGTGTGTGTACATGTGCAGTCTCTAGCTCTCTGATTCCAAAGTGAAGTTTTGCATTTTGTGTCTCGATATTATGTTTCAACTACACCTCGAGCGTTTCAAAGTTATTCCGAGCAAAACGTCTTGCAGCAAAAATATTCAGCAGCGCAGCAATTGCAAACTGCAACATTTTGAGCGAAATAAATCAAGACGACTATAAGCCTTAGGACACTACGTTTCCTAGGGATGCTCGTGCTTTGTTCTGCTTCAAGTCTGAATGAGACCTCATTCGCTACTATCAACCATGTGTGACCAAGTGTTATTCGGACAAGTTTAGTGTGCGAGCATGAAATAGAGCAGACCAAGTACATGGGCTGCACAACTTATGCGTTGATGCCAATGAAGCTGCTTATATTCCAGCTATCTTAAACTCTATGAGAGTTTAAGAAGATAATTTATGTATCAGCAAATCATTATGGAGTGACAATGATGCAACAACTGCAGTTAGAGACCATTCAACACTCGGAAATATATTTTTCCGCATATGCACAACAAAAAATTAATGTAAGTAGTTAAACAAAGAGTAAACCGAAGACGATATTTTTTTGTCGCTGTTTAAAGACTCCACTCTGGCTCGCAATTAGCATGCACATGGGATGAAACAATAAATTTGTTGATTCATGCAAATAATCTGAAGTATTTCTTCTGATTTTCGAGCCAAATTAACTAACAATGGCAACTTTCAAAGCAATAATCTTGCAGGACAATTTTCGGAGACAGTTTCGATTAGAAAAGCCAAATGATCATGTGATGTGGAAGGTTGAGAGGGAGCCATTTATGATAGCATAGAATGAGAGTACACGTTGCATGTATGTGACATGTAGAAGCAAATAAGCAAATTACAATTCATTGGGAAGAACTCCATCGATGATCAAGCGATCCGATAACCTGAAAATACTCAATTCGAAAGTTGCTCCCATCCTTTGAAATTGACAAATGTCAAGAATAGGGATGCATTTTTTCTGCTGTGACCTTGGTCATGGCCATATATCTTGGCGTCATGGCATATTGCCATGTAGTCATGTACACCTATTATGCGCAGCACATTTGATTGAAACTAGAACGAATTTTGCTGAGGATTGATTACTTAGTCATCAATAACAGTAGCTGAATTTAGAAAGGTTGAAATTGAAGAAATTTGCAACAGATATTTTCTTACAATATAGAATAATACGAAAACTTAAGCAAAAAAGGCGAGGGTGATTAATTACCTGACTTTCTACTCTTTTTGCTCAATCATGACACCCAACAACATGCTTGCACGATCAAAGAGGGATTTCCGTGATGACTAAAGACACAAAAATCACTTACAGTGATCTCATGTGAATTCTGTCAATTCGACCAATTTCGACCTTGTCACGGAAGTTTATGAACAGATGTTTACACGAAAGTTCATTAATTATTACATAATTGTTATACTGAAGTCTCCATATTTCGTTGATGTTTAAGTATGGACTGAATGCTACCGGATAATTTTTAGGGGCTATGGAGTAAGTATTTTAAGGCCGAATTTCCATAGTGTATTTAGATACGGTGCATAAAAATGTGCTCTTTTTGGAACCAGGAGGATTTAGAAATTATTCTGTGGACTTCCTTGAATAGAAAGAAATTTCATCATTTTTGCCCATGTGCCCAAAAGCATGTCTTAACCCTTGTCATTGCGGATGTTTTTCAATCAATGAATGGACTACTTATAATACCTAGATTTGATACATGAAATTATAGGTGATAATTCGTCTCCATGTGTAAAACCTGTGCAAAGGCACGTGTTCTATATACAGCTGATCAACCTCAACAGCTGATCGTAGGTCTACCTAACGACTACCGGTATCAGCTAAATATGTTCTTTTTCAAGCACATTAATAGCTGTTGAAGGATTTTCATGCACATGATCAGAGGGGTTTTTTTTGAAGCAAGCTTTTATTTTTCTCTGCACCTGAATGGATCTGTGAGTCAATGTATTTCATAGCCTCATTAACTACCCCCTCTACTCACTCTTTTGACTCTAACCTTGCACCGGACCTATTCGGTACTCAGTTTAGGAGGGTCTGATTCTGGGATCGCCTGGGCATCTTCATTTCGGTCACCATTACTTGTGTATTTGCCTTCTTGTCTCCATCACATACCCTGGTAGACTCGATATTCATTTTTAAAGGAGCCCAAGCTTGTCGTAAACCACGTGTTTCTTACCTCAAACTTTCCATCCTGCTTGTATGCGATTTTCATGTCCTGTTCGTAGGCAGATGCTCTTCTGAGAATGAACAATTATTTGATGTTCTTCACTCATGTAGACCAGCGTCACATCCGGATGCTCCCTATCCTCTTGAGAAGTAGTACTCATTTTCCTGCAAAATATGAGTCCATTCACCTTCCACGACATTGCTCCACATCTCCAGTCAGTGTTTTATTGCGGTTGTAGAGTCTCCTCAAACTATCAGTTGGTCAGCATGAAGCATCTCTTATGGAGGAATACTAGACACGTTCCCAGTTGCGGTATCACATCAAATGGTCGTAGTATGCAAGATCTCAATATCTGACCCCTGTTGTAACACAGCATACCTCAAAAAACATGATTGGTTTCACAATTTGTTAGTGCCTCTTAATCACACAAAAATTATATAGACCCTACATCGAGGAAGCGTTGCGTAGGCCTACTGTACAGGCAATAAATATATACGACTGTTTCAATAATTGACGCCCGTTTTTGAAGCAGCAATTTAAAATGTTGTGAAGTTAGACGGCACTGCATGGCTTCCCTTCAAATCTAAGACGAAAATGTTCCTTTGACAAACCTAAACATCGTGTGTTTCATTGTTCGATTCTGGAGATATCGGCTGGTGCTGCAGAATTCCACTCGCCACTTAGACAGGCTGCCGTGCTGACGTACAGCTCCTGTCTGCGGCTTGCTTATCTGCTTTGTTGCGTCAGCTTTCTTAAGTATGCCGCTTTCTTCGTGATAATGATATCTGCTGCTGTATATATTCGGATTATATCGTCACCTGCTTCGTCTTACTTGCTTGTGTGATTTCGACATTCGCTTCTCGGACTACAGCGCTTATGATATATTTTTACAACTCTATATACGGTTATATTTACAAGGCTGTTCCTTCCATTTTGCAACCTTCCTCAGGCGTCAATGCTTGGTCATCGTCTCGCCTCCGAGTTTCCATTGTACATTTATTCCTTCTTAGAATTCTGTCGCCGTTATCGCCTGCACATTATCTTTACATCGCTTGCGTGCTTGCAACGCAGTGTGACGTGTTTATGTCCTGCCTTCTCCCGATTACTTTTTATGACCCTACGCGAGCACCGCGCTAGTTTTCTATTGTGAAGCTCTCACCGATTGCTCCTTTGTGAGACTAATAAATATATTATCATTAATTATCTTGCTTTTTATAAGTATCCGAGATTACAAGTCTAAAATTGCACATTCCTTGTAGCTAGAACTTGCTAGTATTTTTCTGTGTAGCATCGATGAGGAACAAGATATGAAATGGAATTGTTTTATCACAAAATAAAAGAAATCGTAGGGAATGAAAGTTGTTATGCAAAATCCTTAAGTATAAGCACTACATTAAAACTTGGCAAAGCAAAACTTGAGATTGTGAATTTTGTCGATGTTGGGAGATGTGATGGACGGGCCGAACGTTAATGTCATTTGAATCAGAAATGTTGAAACATTCGAAATCCACTTGCGGAACGACACTTCAGAAACTAGGCCAAAAATGTCATGCCCTTTGCACAAAATGCATAACTGATTCAAGTTATCAATGTGATTGATTACTCCAGCACTTGCCGTAAAGATTATGGCTCTTCTGGAAAGGTTACGGTTGTGGCAGCTTGGTCTGTTAAGATTTGTTTCATCGCGTTGGCTAGGCCTTAAACCATCGTTACATACAATATTCAATACTCAATACTTCAAGAATCTTCGTTCCTTAGAATCAATGGTAGATCCTACATCAGTATTTTCTCGACTATTTGCCCGCACAGAAAGAATTCAAACGCACTATTGATCAATGGAGCTTTGCAAACGTATTGTAAGTGTTCTCCGAAACCCTTCATCACAAGCCTTCCTTGCTTTCTTAACTTTCATTAGTCAGCACTTCGAAGCATTCCTTCTGAAGTTTCAAAGGAGGGAACCTATGATTCATTTCTCTCACACGACATTGATTTCCCAACTAGTGGGTGTTGTGCAATAATTAATCAAGAAAAATGCAAACAAGATCAGATAAAGCGGAAAAGACTGCGACGACTATTGTGTTTGGCGAAAATTGATCCTTCGAAAGCTGAATACAGAAAGGCGACCAGGAGGATCGACATCGGAACAAGAGCAATGGCTGTGGAGAAATCATCAATATCTCGCCGTTGTCTATCAATTCTGGAACCTCTTAAGTCTGTATTGAGATCTACATTCCCACGTTCGATTGAACCACCTGCAGCGGGAGCAAGGGAAAATATCTGCGATGACTTTGGGAATGAATTGGAGACTGTATCAGCTAGATACCAATCTTCCGTCTTTTCATCGCTCTACTTCTTCAGAGAAAGGATGTCGAGGAAGGCTGCAGGATTCATATTGAAGACGTGATCATGAAGAACATGATCTGGCGTTCCTCCCTCATGATGAGGATTCATCATGACAAAGACGGTTGATGAATATTTGGAAGACGTATCGAGAATAACATGAGTAGGGGTGTATCGATTATTGATTTTTATAATAAAAAAAGGCATTCAATATTTATATTCAATATTTACAATTCATATATTTAATATAACAATAAAGTATAAATAATTCAGTTGTTTTCTATCATTGGAATGATAATAAGAAGTCAATTGAATTTAGATTAGTGGTTCAATGAACAATGCGCATGTAAAGAGAAGTTTATCTAAGTATTTGAAATCTTGTTTTTCGATCATTCACCGAATTTTAATGAAAATCAACAAAAATATTCAAAAGTCCACTAATCGGCAAATAAGCGGCCGATCACCGATTATCACTAAGTAGTGTCGATAATCGGCCAACTAATCGGTACACCCCTGAACATGAGTTTGGAAACCCAAATGTAGGTGGCTATCCAGTCTTGCGAAATGCGTGCTGACTAGAAGTCACGGTAATTCGGTCCCAGAGTCAGGTTTTCGCTGACCAAGCATCTTAAATGTTTGCGGATGTTCATTGGACGAAGAAACGCTTGAGTCGTTGCGTACAATTAAGGATGCTTGTATTCGGGTAGTCATTATCATTGAAATTACGAATGCATTGATAAAATCAATCAAACTATCTTATCAAAAATATAACGCAGCACTTGAGGAAAAGAGGAAATTGAAGGAAGCTGTCGCTAAGAAGGAGCAGGAAGAGATAATTAAAATAATTGATAATTATTATAATAATAATGAAGAAAATTATATGCTTTTCAATTACTATTCTTAAATTGAATAATAATTGAAAAGGAGACGTGAAAATGAAGCTTCTGTTCAAGAGGAAAAAGCAAGAAAGTAGCCATTGAGATAACAAAAGAGCAAATTCAAGATGCGAATGCCGATTCATAAGAAATTTTCAAATCTAATAATCTATCCTGAGCAAAGTTACTGAAAGTAAACGCTCGACTCAGTTTGGCCATTCAACAGAAATAGACAATCACAAAAGAGCTCCATGATTTAAAGAATATGAAAAATGATTTTCTACCCACTTTTTTTTGGAGCCCCATATCTGTGGTGTGTGCGCGCGAATTATGAATTCATGTGTTTTTACTTATTATGCATGCATGACTTCAATACTAATTAACGATCATAGCTCTTAAGAAGTGACGCTGAACCGTTATGGTCAAGATGTGCGCTGTACTGACAGATTTCGAAATATCCTAATTTACCAAATGCCATGTATACGTACATGTATGGCATTTCGACATGCCTTTTTGTTACACATTCATGAATACAAGGCACTCCTGTCCCTTTCTGTTGATACTGTCAAATACCTTACTGTGTTCGTCTAAAAACTCAGTGATTAATGAAGAAAATGACACAAATGTGTTCAAAATTTCATGATATTCTGATGAATTTTACAGTGGATCATCTGAAAGATCCTAATTTGGTGGGAATAATTGTCACCAAAAAAATTTCTGAAGCAAGTTGCTGGGAGGCCTTTTTTGCCTTGAAATTTCTCTATTTCGTCTCAAACAACAGTCTATTTTTGGTTTCAAAAGCATAAATTTAGTGATAGTCTTTATATTGGGCATTGATTTATGTCAATATTTTTTTCATATAGGACAACTAGTCACGCGCGTTCATATACGAAAGCAAAATACTCGCTCATGCGTAATCATGATGCAAACGATAAATAAATGAACTTCACCAAAAACGCACAATCATGAACATTCGATAAATCATTTTTCATCTGACAATGAAAAATGCTTAACAAAATATATACACCAATAGACCCTTTGGCCTATGCTTGTGCCATACTGCAACTGTTCAGCTGAAATTAAATATTTCATGCAGAATCATTGTCAAAAGCATGAAAGAGGCCCTGATTTGTCATTTTCAGCTTTGTAGCTGGAAAGAGCCAGGAATATTTTAAGATTTCTTCTCATACGATGATGAAAGTCATCCCAGTAGCCATTTATAATAGAATATAATGCTTACTAATTTAAATCATTAGTTAAAGTAGTCCTAATGAGGACTGATGGCGTTCTCCAATCCGCAAGTGTACAGAGGCAATGCTACTGTAACCATTGGATTAATCAGTTCTTAAAAGAACTCAATGTAGCTTTCTCGTGGCAACGAATTAAAATTGATCAGCTTTGGCCCAATATCTGGTAAAAATGGAAATCTTAAGACTTGTACTGTAATACTACTCATTCTTGCTGTTAATATACTAATACCATAGATTCCAAACACTGCTGTATACACGTTCAAAACAGACGTCTAATATACTGTACCGACTACAGATGTTGATAGTGGAAATAGAATAAGACAATGGTCACCAAAGGTTAAGGAAATTAAAAATGGATATTATAAAACAACAGGAAACCGATGAATAAAAATTGGAAAAGTGGAGGTAAAATGTGGAAATACAACGATGCTACTACACCGATTATAAGTGAACTATATCTGACACTACACAAAGTGGATAATGGTAAGAGTGGATAAGTGGAAAGTGGATAATGGAGGTAAACAATAGAACTACAATGACACTCTACTACACCGAAAGCAATGAAACTATACACACTATACCTAAGACTACACATGGAAAATACTATTTCTTCACTTGAATTTGTTATCGCCAGTTTCTTCATCCGTCTATAGTACTTCATGTAATTCCACATTTCTTCATTTGAATTACAATACATCGACCACTACTTCAGCTACCGATTAAGGGATATAAAACATAATACTGCAGTCCGTCAGTCATCAGCAGGTACTCGTCTAGTTGTGTTTCGACCCCTAACCTGAACACTCAAACCCAGACGAGCGGGGTCCCACACATAGTGGCTGACAAAATACTGAATAGGTAATGATATGTCTTGAAAGATATGTCACAAAGATAAATCAGACATCATTCAATTTGTTGCGTTTCCCACATGTAAACTGATCCTGTCATTAAATTCATCCCATCAATAAATACAGTATGCTTTTTGCGATCCGCACATGTAAACAAATCCTGTACATCAATCTTTGCCTTTTCGATTCCCACAAGTAAACAGATCCTGTTCATCCTCGAATCCCATAAAGATGTAATCGCTGTGTGATAAATATGTAATCCGCCTTAGATGTTATTATTATTGTTCTTATATACATGTACAAAACATTTCGACTGCTATCCGGTGATCATCTTCAGGTACAGAGGAATTTCTATTGGTGTTAGTAGGAGTTTAAATGCATGAGATTAGTTTGAAAATGATATCTACAATTGATCTAATGTAGATATGAACAGGTTGTACTGTGTTTAGTGATGAAAATTTTCTGGAAAATTATGGAAAAAATTGGAAAATTATGGAAAATTTTGATTTTTTTGATAGGCCTATAATATGAGCGCTTCCACTGCCGAGGCAGCTGCGTACCAATAAATTGGGTCTAAAACTCTTTATTTCGATCAAAGCGATCGCAGCAGTACGATTTCCGTCCACGGATTTTTGAACATTCCTTTGCCGCCAGTGGCTTGTACTATAATTTGTTAGCATTTTTAATTATCACACAGACACCGTTGGAATAATGTGAATCTTGCTTTACAATAGGGGCATAATTTCATGCTATGTGAAGGATCTGAAGCAAAATTAATGTACTTCATTTTGGAGTTTGCTAATTGTTAGCTTGAAAGTTAATCTTTATTATGCAGCGTTGCCATAGTGATGCAAATTCTCCATGTGTTGATGAACATGTGATGAAGTATAGGCACACAGTTCACGCAGCATTCATGAGGGACCATATTGGAAGATATAAAGACTGTAAACTCGTGAGATATTCGGAAACTAAAGATATCTGTGATGAGTAAAAGAATATCTATGACGATAGCTCCAAACTTCTGGCGCACTGTCCGATATCTTCGTTGAGGATACACCTCCATTTCTAGTTCGGATGCTTCAGATAGTTCCAAATGGATTTCAGATCTGCCCAAATGAATTTCAGATATGATCCAGATGAATTGGAGATCTCCAGTTGAATTAAAGATCTTTTCAAAGTTGAGCTTGTGACAGATATCTGAAATTCAGCTAGCGAGATCTGAAATCCATCTAATGTCTGAAATTCATTTGGAAAGATCTGAAATAGACATGGAAAAGGTGCTTTTATACCAAAAGTTAACATACAGGGATGATAGAGAAGTTTTCGGACTTCAAATACTACATAGTCTTTTCAAACGACCATAATAAGTCTCCAAAACAAAAGAAGAAACGTCAATCACCAAAAAATAAATTTCAAAATTTTCCGATGGAAAATTTTCCAGAAAATTTTGAAAAAATTGGAAAATTTTCCGGAAAATTTTCCATTTGCATCACTAACTGTGTTACATATCTATACCAGTAGCAAAAGAATAATTGACCTTACATTTAAGATGAAGAATGATGAACTATGTTGATAGAGTATGTTGAATTTATGTATGGAGACTGCCTCACGCAATCGCAAATTAGTGGCATCATTATCGTAGGCCAGAATGTCGATGGTGATGTTGGTATGTTCTACTTGACAATACGAATATGCCTAAAAATAGATGACTTTGGATTTGAAAGGTGTTCTTTAAAGCGGACATGAAGTGGTATAATAATGCTGCCTATATAAAATTGATTGCATTTGCTCCAGCTTATTTAATAAACGACATTTTTTCGATTGCACAATAGTTTGTTGATTATTGTACAGTTTGCAAGAGAATATGGCTTCATATTTGTTTCATTCTTTTTCAGTTGTTGACGAAGAGTTTTGTTGCGCCTAGTTATTCGAACGTTTAGCCTGTGTTTATGAAAAATCCGTTTTATTTGTGAATCTATTTTGTCTGTTATATATGGGAAAGGGAAATATAAAACTTCCCTATTGACCCATTGATTGTTTCGTTTTCTTGTACTCTTTCGTTGTTGGAGTTTTATGTTCGAAGATCGTATGATTTGCTCGTTATAGTCGCTAATGCGTAATAAGTTGTCAAATTCTTCCTTGTGCTTCTTGAGAGTTAATTTATCTGAGATCGTTCAGTAATTCTCTTCTTCTCATTCAGGATGAAGTTCATTTTAGTCTTTGTTGGTATATGTGACTTAGAATGTACAAAAATGTTCTTCTATGCAGCTTTCGTATAAAATTCAAAATGGAATGAAATTCATTGGATGAATTTACAGTGACTGTGAAGTGAAGACTCAGAGTTCTATTATCATTTCTAGGATACTCAATTTCAAATTTTATATCTGGATGTTGAGCATTGAGAGACTGTAGAAGATCGAGAGCTTGTTCTGTACTATTCGTTAAGGCGAAGCAGTCACTACTTATCGTTCGTGTAGAGTAAAATAACCGGTTAACACTCATCATGACTTTAAATTTTCAGGAAAACCAAGTTGCAAGATGTTATAAAAATCAATATATTTCGACTATATTTTTCAAAATATTAACATTGACTGGCTTGTGCACTCACGCACCACCGATCTCTCCGGTCAGGCAGCCCAGGATTTCGCTGTCTCTCACAACCTTAGTCAAATTGTCACTTGTCCTACCAGAGTGCCTGACCGAGCTGGGGATACTGGATATCTCCTTGACCTGTTTCTCACCTCAAATCCAACTTGTTTTTCACACAAGGTTACTTCTCCCCTCGGCACGTCTGATCACTGTGTTATCACAGTTTCTGGCAAACAAATTTGCTCCACACCGTCTGCACCCTTCCATAGAACAGTTTATCAATTCTCCAAAGCAGACTGGTGTGGCTTCCGCACTTTTCTTAGTCAAGTTCAAGCTGAGAATTTGATTCTGAGCGAGAACGTCCACAAGTCGGCGCAAGAACTGACAGAGTGGCTTCAGATAGGGATGTTGGCCTACATCCCTCACCGTACTTTCCAAATGAAGCCTCACTCACAACCTTGGTTTACACCAGAATGTGCAGCTGCAAGTTGCCAGCGTGACCACTTTTTCCATAAGTATAAGCGTGACAGTAGCGCTGGCAATCTTGAATTGTACAAAACCGCACGTAGACATTGCAAGGAAACCATACATCAGGCCAAAAGCCGTTACGCTTTGTATGTACGGAAATCCATTGCTACCCAAAAGCTTGGCTCTAAGGACTTCTGGAGGATTTACAACAGTGTCACCAATAGGAACAAATCCTCCATCCCAGCACTCCGTCATGCCGAAGTCAGTACTTCTATGGCGACAACTCAGCAGACAAAGCCGAGCTTCTTTGCAAAGAGTTTGCGAAGAATTCGTCATTAGACGATGGAGGTAGAATTCCACCTCCAATTCCCATGCGCACTGATGAGACAGTTAGTCCTCCTTCAGTCACAGTCCGAAACGTCAAAAAGATCATCGCCGGTCTCGATAGCTCTAAGTCTAGTGGACCAGACGGCATCCCGGTTTCGGTCTTCAAGCATCTCTCACCTGAGCTTTCTCCACTTTTATCTAAACTGTTCAGTAGATGTGTATCCACCGGTGAGTTTCCCTCTTGTTGGAAAGTAGCTTCCGTGGTTCCAGTTCCAAAGAAAGGTTCTGACTCATCTCTTCCATCTAGTTACCGTCCTATCAGCCTGCTTCCAATTGCTGGCAAGATTTTTGAAGCAGTGATTAACCAACACATTGTTAACTTCCTTGAAACTCAGAACCTTCTATCAGAAGAACAGTATGGCTTCAGGCACTCTCGATCAACTGCAGATCTTCTTTCATATGTCACTGAACATGTGAGTCGTGTCCTTGACAGACAAGGTGAGACGAGATCAGTTGCCTTGGATATTTCCAAGGCATTCGATAAAGTCTGGCATCAGGGACTCCTTATGAAGCTAAAGTCCTATGGAGTTGCTGATTCAACTCCACAAACTTCTTGCTTTTTTCCTTAGTGACCGGCAGATATCTGTCGTCTTAGATGGCCAAAAGTCTTCCACCAAGTTTGTCAATGCAGGAGTTCCTCAAGGGTCAATTTTGGGACCCACTCTTTTTCTGCTGTACATCAACGACCTCCCAGACTGCCTAGTGAGTAAATTGGTGATGTATGCAGATGACACAACACTCTTCAATTCCAATGAGCGACTCGCTAAAAACGCTCAGCAACGTCAGCAGTTATGCGACGTTCTTAATGAAGACTTCGCAGGGTCTCAGAATGGGGCGGCAATTGGCTTGTTTCCTTCAATCCTTCAAAAACTCAGAGTATTCTGCACTCACGACTTAAAGGAGATGATGATCATAGCATTAAGATATCAGATAATAGGATCAGAGAACAAGATTCCATCTCCTTCCTTGGATTGGCGGTTACGAAAGACTTGTCATGGAAACCGTACATCCAATCCATTAGCAAGCAGGCAGCTCAACGCATTGGTAGTCTCTATCGTGCCAGCAGCTATCTTCCACCACAGACTGTCTGCTATCTTTACAAGTCCACTATTCGTCCTCTGATGGAATATTGTTGTCATCTGTGGGCAGGCGCCCCACAAACGCATCTTAACCTCCTTGAACGGGTTGAGAAACGTGTCAAGAATCTCATGGGTGAAAAACTTGCTAGCAAGTTGCAGCCGCTCTCCGTCAGACGGGATGTTGCTTCACTCAGTCTCTTCTACAGGTACTATTTCGGTAGAAGCAGCTCTGCAGTAAATGAGTGCGTACCCAAACCTAAGATCTTCTCCAGAAGCACACGCAGAGCTAATGCACTCACATGCTATAATGTGAGCTTAGAACGCGCACGTACTGTGAGTCGCTCGAAAAGCTTTTTTGTTCGCACGGCACAGCTTTGGAATCAGCTTCCCCAGACCACTTTTCCTGACCAATACAATCTTGATACTTTCAAGAGGCGTGCGAATAAGTTTCTGATGGGGGCAGCTTAATCAGATTATAAGATCTATTTTTTTTCTTTTATTTATTTAAAGTAATACAATTTATTAGTTTTTCATTGAGTAACCCCTAGCTTCGTTCATGGCTCATAGCTGTGCTAGGGGTGAAAATTCAGTAAAAAAAAAATCTTACAAATGGCATTCTTTAACATTTGAATGAGTGTATGCCAAGACATTTTCTTGGCTCTTCATAATTGTCTGTGTTACGCGTGATCAGTCATAGCAGGCGTTTTCTAGCTCTGCTGAATATGGGCCATTCATTCTTCAAGCAGTTTGCTGCAGAATTCAAATCTTGGATCAACTAGATAGATTTAATGGTAAAATTTATTGAATGCAATTTATTAATGGCCATAAAATTTATTGTAGAAGCCCAGCTAGAAAACTAGCTTTTTGATTTTCTTAACCATTCGCTGATTCGTTTCTTAGGAAGAAGCGAAAAGACCTGATCTCACCACGTACCGCTGCGGTTAGGAAGTATTCAAATGTCAGGTAATTTCAGCTTGGCTGTCACTATGCGCATTACTATTTCTAAAAGCTTAATTGCGCATGCATTACACGGAACAGATTTCAGAGTTGCCATAGATAGTGAAAATATTCGACTTCTTATCACGCTATGTTATTACTGAAGAAATGGAACAAAGAAATCATAGTATACCTCCTATATCTATTAACTTAAAATCGAAATTATGTGCAAGACAGAAACCAAAGACGGAAGGTAAGATGGATTGAGTTACAGACACAGTGCCATAATCTCGCTACTGAGGTGTCTCAGCACTCGTTCATGGGGCTTTTGAGCTTTAATTTTTGCAAATTGGATCTCAATCTTTAACTAAATTTTAATGACGATTTGATCATTCGCAGCTATGCTAATGCTATTGCTTTGTGTGATATTCATCAAGCAAACATTTAGTCTGCTCCTTTCCATAAAATATGACATTGGACGTCTCGGGTCGTTGAAAATTCCGTAATACTGGTCTCTGCGTGCCTAACATCCAGTTGAAAGAGTATGTTATCAGCGATATGAAAATGTCGTCATACAAAAACATGCCATTTGTAGACAAGCTGCTTCAAAGGAGCGTATTCGACGTCTCAAATCCCAAGTGTGTATAGCTCAAATAGTGTAATTTTTAGTACATATGCAAGTGATCTATGACAGAATACTCTCAGCTGACTTGTCCAGTGCAATAGCCAGTTTTTAAGAGGATCAGAGTAGATGTCATCTGTTAATGTGGCTCAAGTGAATGTCAATATTCGTGATTTCACTGAAATGCAGACGAAATATTGTTGAATTCCCCGTGTTTCTTGAATCAACGAATGACGATCCCATTCCATTCTTAGCATTTCAGGATATCACTCAATTTATTTTTCAAATTCCGAAAAATTCATTCTATGCGGAATGATAGTTTCAAAGTTATCATGGCGAAACTAACATAATGTAGTGTTGATCCAGGATCGATCAGTTATCTGGCCAGTAGAGTAAGGAAATTACCGAATATAGCCAGGCAATTTATATGTTTTGCCCTTTTGTTATCATATCCTGTTATTCAGTTTCTAACTGCGATTGTAGTGTTGCATGTTGTACCGTTCTCAGATTCTTATTCTCATTTAACTTCACTTTCAATTTGCATTTTTCTGAGGAACATTTAGTAGCGAGTACATTCGTCATCAATTCTTTAAATAGACAGTTTCTGCAGCTGATCTTACGTAATAATATATTGTGTGTAAGTACAGTATATAAAAGTGTATGAAAATCTTCGTAGCATAATTGAAAATTTTTTTTGTCAATGGATGCAATTGACAACTATCTATATCTGCAGGGAGCAGTCGATCGTTAATGCTCGTGCCTCGGTCATGGTGTACGATGACCAGCACAAGCGTTGGGTGCCGAGCGGACCATCTCAATCACAGGGTCTTTCGAAAGTTCAGATTTATCATCATCAAATAAACAAATCATATCGTGTTGTCGGTTGGAAGCTTCAGGATAAAGAGGTGAGTATTTAGATTATTTTAAAGAAAGTATTTATCAAATAATTTGAAGTTAACTTTGGTAACAATAGCAGCTGCTTCCAGACGAACTTGGAGAATCGATTTCACAACCCAATGCCTCCGGCTTTCGCGAGGTCGAAGCGATGTTTTAATAGGAAAAAATCTATGCTTGCTCCTGACACGATCGTAGAGAGGACCGTGTTACCTGTTCGAGGACTGGGTTCGATTCCCATTTGGCAAGCCATTTTCATGGTGGTGCCAGGAGCTAAGCGCATAGAAATATCGTTTCGACCTCGTGAAAGCCAGAGGCATTGGACTGCGAAATAACTTTGGTAAACTGTAATAAATGAGTTACCAGTTTGGGAGGAATATTGCGTCATTCTTTTTTTACAACACATTACCCAATGATTTGGGTTGAGTGCTAATACAGGATTCCTGCGAGTCGTGAAAGACTTATTTAGTTGAATGATAAGCTGGCATGCCGTCTCATTACGCTTACAAAATGAATTCTGGTGGCATTCTGTCAACCACTAGGCCAATTAGCTGTCGATATCACTTGAAGATGACTTCTGCCTTCATTCGCATTCCTTTTGTACCATCGGTGTGGCCTTGCGAAGAGGGTGTGAGTTCGTCTCCAACACGGGACTTAGGTTCGATTCGTGGGTCAGGCGAGTGCAGTCGGGGAATGAAGGGACTGATGTCCTTTATTGACTTAACAGTTGACATTCTTTTTAGGTACTCAGTATAATGCATTTTGCAATTGGATGTCGTAGCAACTAAACTTCCTTAAGTATAAAATATGATTTTTGAAAACAAAGAAACTATATTAACTTCTGAATTGGACCAGCACTCCCAATTTTCCAGAAATTCCGGTGTTCCGGATTTTCAACGAAATTATTCGTGTACTAATACTTCAAATTTATGCATTCGAGCCTCGGTTTTTCACGACTTTCTGTTTTTTTGGTGAGATCCATTTGAGTACACTGGATTGGACACACCATCGCGTCTGCAAATAATTTCAAGTACATGTAGCCTATTACGATAATTGGAAAATCGAGGTGCCTAATATGATTACTATTGGTGATGGAATATCACCTCTCTCCTCAGAATGGTGGACAATATATAGCTCAAATCAATATCCAGTGTCCAAATGTAGATTAACTTACATGAAAATTGCATGTTTAGCCACTTTGCATGTGTAGTGCTAGTAAGAATCAGATTGAGTTTGTGGTAGCTTGAAATTTTCATATCGAGTTCCTCGTTCTCGTGGAAGGCACCAAAACGAAAATATTCAATGCTGATGCCTCGTAGTTCCTTATGCCGATGAAGAGTAGTTTCAAAGTGTTAATCATTTTTTTCATGTAAGTCCTATTGACACCACATTTACATCCATTATTAACTGATATCTTGATTGTTTTATTGTTTTAGTTGGTGATCAACTGCGCCATTGTTAAAGGTTTGAAATACAACCAAGCCACTCCCACTTTTCATCAATGGCGGGACAGCAGACATGTCTACGGCCTTAACTTCACTAGTAAGGAAGAAGCCGATGCCTTCGCCTGTGCTATGCATGAGGCCCTCGATGCCATAAACTCTGCCCATCGGTTGAAGCAGCAACAAATGCAGCAGCAACAAATGTTACAGCAACAAAAACAGCAGCAGCAAGCTCAGCAATGGAATCACACGAATTCTGGGCATCAACCCTCTTCGACAGGCAATATAATGCATCAGCCTACTCATCGTGCCTCACCAGAATATGCCCAACCCTACCAGATTGCTTCTCATCAAACCACTAATGTCCTTGCGCCTAGTTCTATTCATCCTCACAGTCAGTCACAACATATGAATCTTGATGGGATCCATCAGGAAGAATCCAGTACCGACCCAGCAAGGTAAATGTCAGAATATTTTATTTTCATCGTCACGATATAATGCAACCAGAAATGAATGTCTTTCGATTTTGTGCTTGAAAATTTGCAAAATGATGTCGTCTGCACTCTGTATATATGTGTAGAAGAATTAAGTAGAGTCATCCTTTTTTAGTGTTTCGGAAATCGACAAATTTTGTAGTGTGATGTGTATATTTCGTCCTCTGATGCGCTTCTTGTGACCACACCACTAGACGCTTTCAAAAATGTTTTATTACTTATTTTTATGTCATTCAATGTTGATTGCTGCATTTATATGGTGTTCGGCAGTTTGTTTGTATGAGGTTCTCCACTTTATTTGATTCCTTCCATCTTCCACACGCAGTTCAAGCGGACGAAGGTCTCCTCAATTATTAGATTATTGTTGCCACGTTTCGGTGAACGAAGACAATTTTTCGCAGATATAATCCGTAGAACGAATCATAGAATTATAAAGCACTCTTACAGTAGTCGCACTAACAAAAGATATAAATTTAAAAATTTTCCACATGAAAATCTGATGAGCAGTAAAAATTAGCCAAAGTCGTCTCGATTTTATTGTTGGTGAAACTTCGATGTACTGACCAAGTTGATTTTCATGGTCGAACTGATTTTTTCACGCCTGCTAACTTTTCTCTATTTGATCCTTTACATGGCAAGTATGGTCACATCACAACCATGACCTGATTGCCTGAATCGTTCACATTTGAAGAATTTTAAAGCAAATTTAGAGGCGAAAATGTCGAATAATTGTGATTAGATGCTTAGTAGTCTCCCATCGTTTAGTGTGAGCGACAACAGCAAGCGTGTGTGCGTAGCCAGCAGTCTATCCCTCGTCTCTTAACACGCGACATATGAAGCTTACGAATAACAGGCTGTTGATGACACAAGTGCTCTATTTCACTGAAGCAATGTCTGATGTCGATTCATTTGATTGATGCAAAGCGTTGTGATAAACGGGTAAAAAGTATTATTTATTTGTTCCAAAGTATTGAAGAAAAACATCAGAAAGCGACTTCAGAATACTCCCGTATTGTCCCAATTTAACCGTCAATATTTCGGACTTAATTTTCTTTGTGTGCTTCAGTGTTGTTCCATTTGTTGTTAATTTTATGTATACTGATTTCAAGTGTTGGGTTGTGTCAATTTAATACCTTAATCTTACACAGGTCTTTTCGGGCAACAATGGATGCTATTATTGCTGCAAACGTTATGTTAAGGTATCCTCTTCATGTCTGCCATATTTTGTATGCTTGAAATGAAAATGATTACAACTGGTGCCAATGACGTTTTATGTTATCATGAGATTGCATATATCAAATACGGTTGTTATGTTTGCATAATTATGCATATCGAAATCTCAGAAATATTGGTGTTTTTGTTGTAGATACTGTACAGTCTCTCACTGTACAGTCGTTTTGAATTACACAAAAGAAACTTGATTTCTATTGGGGTCTTAGTGTTAACATCATATGCATTGCCGTTTGATCATTAATCTTCAGGGTTGGGCTATAGGCCCTATTTTATTCAGTCGAAAAAATGAACCTCTGAGATGTCGCATGTCATGAGGCGAAGCTTGTAGTGTGATACAGTCAGCGTCAGCAGAAATTTCGGGCGACTTTGTTCGTCGGTCTTTTAAAAATATTGGAATAAAGTCATTGACGTATGCACATTGCAAGCAAATACACTTAAGTTTTATGACACTCTCGATATTGTAACTTAACTTCATAGACTATGGTTCAATTACTATATACTTGCCATTTTTGTCAAACTCTTTTAAAAATATTTTTAGTCCAAGTATGGTCATCAGCCGAAACTTTCCGAAAAGCACTTGCTTGTTATGGCTAATCGATTTTAGTTTTGAAGTTATTTAGTACTAGCTAAATGATAGGTGCACACATCCTTTGATCAATATACTTGCGCATCTGACGCAGTATATGCGGTGTCTACTTTATATGTCACATTTGCAATTGATTGTATGTTGCCATTATTATTGAAGTGGCAGTGAAATGTAATATTTATTGGACTTATTTTAAGAAGTTGAGCTTCTGCTGCGCATGTGGATTTATTTGAAATAGTGTGCCTTTATGATGTATTGATTGACACGAGAAGATGAATTTCAAGATATGCTCTCCCTCTAGCTAGACGTATGTGTATTTGTCCAATTGGCGCCAATGTATTGCCCGCCACTGACTTCAGTCAAGGTCCATGACTATGACTCATGACCAATATGAAAGCAAGCTTGCTCAGACGATGAGCACGCCACCGTATGCAGCTAATGGAAGCTTGTCGTTTCGCTATTCTAATTGAAAAGCAACAAAATCTTCCATACTTAAGGGGTGTCAGACGGGCAAACTTATTGACCGATAAGTTTGATAAAGAAAGTTGGATGAAAATGTACCCTGTCAAACGAGCAAACTTGTTGGCAAACTATTGATTATGTAACTCTAAAAATAGCACTTTCTTGCATTGAGAAACACAGATTTGGGAAAGGCAGAGCCAGTGGAAAATCATAACTGTCGCTGTTGGTCAGACAGACTCTGCCTCCACTTTGCAATCAGAGTGCGCCAGAGTGTTATCATGTCTTCGTTGCGAAAGAAAAAACTGTGGGCTTCACTAGCCTTAATTGCTGCTGCAAAGAAGAGCCAGAAGAAAAATGGAGTCGGAAATGGTTGATGCAACGAGACAGGCAGTGAAAAAAAAAACAACGGTCACCTATGTATGCTTAACCAGTTATTATGCGTATGTTATAGTGCGTAGTCCTTTTACAATTTCAAAACGTGAACGACCATCCACAATTGGATGTTGTTACAATGTCATGCATTCTGAATTCGGGCACTTGAAAACTGATTTCCGTTACATATTTGTTCATAATTCAGAATCAATAAAAAAAGTCAATACTTATCCCAACCGGTTTCTGGCTTACAAAACCCCTTCTTCAAGAAAGATAATATGTAATAATTGACCTCGTCCTCAAGTGAGAATCAAGACTCCATGCTTCCGTCGACCACACATTCATCGCCAAGAATCGCAGAAGTGCTACCACAGATGTGATATCGCGAAGACAATAAATGAATTTCCCGGATCCGTCACCATTATCGTCATGTCAGTGATGACCGTCAGCCAATCAGCAACCAGAAATGGGGCAAGTTGGATGAAAATATTTAACTAGTTGAATCGGTAGCTTCAGCAAACTTACGATAAGTTCTCCAGCAAGTTTGCTCTTTTGACACCCCTAGCAAACTTATTGGACGACAAGTTTGCCCGTGTGACACTCCCTTTAGGGTGACATGAAATGACAATATGATCTGAGATGGCCCTCTCATCTCAATTAGCATCACTCTTTCGATGTACTGCTAAAGGACTATTCGGAGAGTCGATATTAAAGGCGGGGATATTATAAACAGGGCTCATGAATTTGTAACTATGGAACGTATTGTACAAATGTGTTTGTATATAGAAAAGTATGAGAAAAATATTGCATTGCCAATGATTATAGGTAGCCTACGTGACTACCCATACTAAGAGTGGCATCTCTACTTGGTTTGTTTACAAGAGAAACAGGCAAGTTGTATTTAATGTTTCACTTCTTCATTCGGCATACGTGTGGCTTCATCTCTAATAGAATAAGAGGTATTGTATCATTTTCAGTTGATTTTATCTGCTACCTTTTCAAACCTATTAATCAATCTTGCTGAATTTTTTTTGTAATCATTATCCATTTCTTTTACATAATTCAGAGCATTAAATATTGTAACGTTTTCAACATAGTTGTAAACATAAAGTTAGTAAGAAGGTACCAAACTATCGAAATATAGAGCATGACCAGATGGACTTACTGTCATACTAAAAGTATACTTGACTGGTTTATTTGAAATAGAAATGCTGCCTTAGAAATTCGTCGTTTTTCAGTTCGAAGTCAAATTTAGTTGAATTGTGCACGTCAATGAACGTGCTATGAATTTCATCAAAGCAGTTGACATTTTTAGGGGAAGGACCCAATGAGATATTCGTCTATATGTCGTTAATGCAAAATGGTTTAATTGTACTGAGCTAGGAAAGCGTCTGAAGTTTTTCAATTCTACAAAATTTTTGGCACACAAATTTAAGTTTTATCATTATGGTTGATAATGATTAATTGATGGTTGTCGGTTGGGATCATATTTTATTTCGATTGATTCGGAAATGAAATGACAACCTTTTATTAGAAGCACCTATCGTCTGTACAACCTGCTGTGTTTACTATGTCAGTTGGGTCCAATTACATGCATGAATCTTGAATATAAATATAACATTGGTATAGCAGAAGGGAGAGCATGTTTTCAAATCTATCATATCATGGAAAATCACAGTCCTCTCGACGCTATTAATGATTGACATGGAGCAATCGAAATGAACTTATAAAGGCAGCTCTCGAATATTATCAGCTTGAACCTTAAATTGATTTTACCACCCTATTGGAAATGTGCAAAGCCTTTTCTGGTTCAATGACGTCGATATAGTATTGGCGTGTAGCTAGGAGTGTGTGTAATGCGAACTTTTGAACACTTTCTTCTTTGTCATCGGTTTTTAAAACATTTTTTCTTCTTCAATATCGTCAGAAAAATAATGTCTTCATCGGTAAGCAAGTGAGCAAATTGCGAAAAGTGATATCGTCAAACGGTATTTCCCCCACCCAAATCATCCATACGAGCATTTCTTTGAAGCGTAGCCCTTAACCAAATATCCTTTCCGTTCTACTGTGGAAACCATTTATTTACAAAAACAAGTTATTATCTAAAATGATGATTTATAAATTATGGAAAGCAAGATGATAGGAATTCAAAATTTGAATGAACACGGTTCTTCCCTGTCTAAAAAATCTTCAGTAAGCCGCTTTTTGAAAGTGTAAAGTATATATTTCGGTCTTTGTCATTACTCATCATTCATAATGCATGCCAATTTTTATTTTTAAATGGTTTTGGTGCATGTATAAACAGTTATCCGCCATAGCCCATCGTGAAAAGGCCTATTAGATGTGATAGAACATAGTTTCATTTCGTCTCATATCATCGTTTCAAATTAGTAACTGCACCTCGTGTCTGAAAAATTAAGGTTTAGAAATGAAGAATTATGGAAATTTGTAAGGGGCCGAGAAAGTTGTGTTCCATGTGAGATAATTATACTGCACATCAATACAGTAGGAATTATGTCGGATGACGGTGTTTCTCTACCAACCCATTCTATATATTTATTCGCAAGGCATTTCCGTATATCCTCCCGACATCTCTTCACTGGTGAATTTGTCTATCAAGACAACTGCTTCTCAAGTCGTCATTTAGGTGCTGTCAAAGTAATACCGTACTAGTATGCACATTTCAGCTAAGACCTCTTCAATTTCTTTCGAACTGATGTAAAATGTTTTTGTTGGGAAACCAAGTAGACAAGATGGTATTAATTTTTTATACTTGGATTAATTTCGGCCTCTTAAGTCATCATCAGAAGCAGTGTAAAAGATTTGAAAAGTGATTTGAGCATCTTTCCACTAGGACCAGTTTTGATGCTTCATTATACTTAATGTATTTGGGAATTCATTCGATTAATTTACGGAATCCTTCAATGCCTCTTCACTACAGCAAAGACATCAAACAGATCTGAAGCCTTGGAAATTTTCCCTTTTTTGGAATATTGGCTGTCTAAAAAACCTGAAGTGCCAGGTATTTGGAGTTTTAGAAAACGTATTTTACGAACCCTTTACTATCTTTTATTGACTCGGAAAATTTCAAAAATCACATGACATATCATGAAATCATATTTGATTAAAGTCTGTTTAGATGAAAGAGTAATCAACTACTTATTGTATGCATGATGTTGGTTTCGAAGTCGATATGATTCCAAATTAATATGTTTGCCATTCTAGACGATCAAAGACGTGATAAATGGACCATCTGTTCCATAGCTTTATATGTCCGTGATACACATCGTTCACATGATTCCGTGAATCATTGAAGGGCCTATTGAAATTTGTGCCTACTAATTATTTGTCATATATAGGTTATGTTGATCATACACAAGACTTATTGTGTAATACGAACCATACATTGAACATTCCATACCATTCCTATAGACATGTGCTTTTCATGAGAAGATAATTGCTCTCCCTCGGATAGCTTTTATACTGGCACGAAACCTGATTAATGGACAAATTTGAGGGTAAAAATTTTAGCAGTGAAGCTTTAACGTCACTGCTCCCCCATACTGGGCTTGGATGGTCCTGACATAGTCATACTTTTCTGGAGCGTTGTGGTACTTATAGTACCGATGCCCCTCCTGCCGACTTCTGATGACACCTTGGGTTTCGACTTCCGGACTAAAAAACCTATACCAACCAGTTAGTCACTGTGCAACGGAGACCAATGGATCAATTATCTTAAGTATTTTTCATTTACAGTATTTTCTAGGTTTGATTCGTCATCCATCACAATTTATTGTTTATCATATAATTATGTAATCTGTATGAAACAATTTCTAAAGTCTTATCACATATAAATTAAATCAAGTTCTTTTTGCAGTCGTGATGCTAAGTCAGTTGCTTTGCGGTCGAAGCGAAACTCGACGGATTTGAATAATATTGCGTTCAAACGATCTTCGCGCCCTGGCGTGAATTCGTCTGAACCGAGCAGGTATAATTCATCTGAGATTGCAAGCACGGCTAACTATGTTGATTCTCATGTTTGGATATCTACCTAATTGTTTGCTAATTAATGCCCTATGATATGTTTTCTAGTGACCTCGTAAATAGTAACAAATTTTCTGATACTAAGTGAGTAAACCTTGTTGATCGCTTATGCATTAAAATTTAGCCAGCACTAGAATAAATCAACATATTGCTCCTAATTTGAAATGCGAGTAGATGTAAAGTAACATTGTTTTGAAAAGCTCTGATTTATAGTCCTGTTTTGAAGTCAGAAGCTCTTATTCCTACATGGTGAAAATACATTCGATGCTATTTGTCTGTTATGATTACTCGTGAAACAGATCGGTGCAGTGTACTTTAAAATGCAGTAGATTGAAATTCATATGTCATTTAGCATCTTGATGGCATTTTTTTATCACTTATACTTAATGTGGTGTGATGATGCCTGTATCGGCATGATATTGCTCGAGTTGTGATGTTTTTAGATGGCATGTTATTTCTTTACTGTTAAATTGATAATCCTGCACATAAATCCCTTAGTGAAACGTTGAAATAATTCAGATAAATTAAGAGCATTACTCGTTGCTTCTTAGTGCTAAATTTTTACTATTTCATTCTGAGTTGAGATGTTCCGTGATTAACCAATCTGACCTTGGCATCTTCTTAAATATAGTTTTTGGATTTAAGAAGAATGACTTTTTGATTTAAATGAAATATTTTCTCCACATTGTTTCACAGCAAATTGTGGCAATGATACTGTAACTGTTTTATCTAATTGCCACCAAATCTTTGTTGTTTGGTATGCACAAAATATTTTATTGTAGGTATTTCTGTGTATTATATTACATGACTACCTCGCCTTTGCCTTCATGCAAATGAAAGTCACATCTCTTAAGTATTGCGAAGATAATAGAGCATCACAAACGTATCCGCCTAAAGGTAAGCGTATAGGCTATATCTTGCCGCGAAATGTCACGTTTGTCGTCAAGTTTTGATGCTCAACCAGGTCAGATATGATAACAACTGTAATGCACAAGGTTCAGTTTAATTGAGTTGAATAAAAAATATCTATCGGATAATTTAATGCTGACGTTTAATTTCTTCGAATTATTTTGACATTATGATGTTATCAAAATTGCTTGACCCTCTTGGACGTTCTAATCGCATATCATGCAGTGTATATTGAATGATACCTTGCTTCCCTTCTAGCTGCACTTAGTTATGCAAGAATCATATTAATCGCATGTACATTTTTTGAAGACATAGATGATCATTTTTTGAAGATGAATCATTGGTCTCTTAGTACATGTCAATGAAATAACTTGGTTGATAAATCAAATGCCCATTGATACTCCAGGGATGAGAGCTTTCCGTGGATCTGCGGGGACCCAATAAAACTGTCTGAAGTATCCCTTTTTTTCTATTTTGGGGCCCCTTGAAAACATGAATTTCCGGCGTTGCCCACGTTACCCCATTCTCATTCCTGATGCTCGTTAGTTTGACTCTCATGTTCTCTAAATAAATATCGAGGATGAAATGAAATGTTTCATCATGAGGTTTGCTTTACGCAATATTAATGGCGATGCTCTCAACAAATGCGAGACTTTGAAATGCGAAATTCCGAGACTTTGAATAATTGCGCCTGCTGGCCGTATTTCATACATAACTTGTATGTGACCATGTTAGCTTATCAATCAAGTAATACCTGATAAAAACAGTTCATGATGAATTCGATTGAATAAAAAATGAAAATGTGAAACCGTCATCTGATATGTTGATTCACAATGTTATCAGCCCTGATGATGGGATGTAGAATCTTCCCGAAATATGTCAAAGAAAACTTTGAAAAGCAACAATTTTTAAAGTAGCCTATATGGCCTGTTTAAACTCTCTCTTCCCAAATCTTTCAAACATGATGCGTAGCCATCAAATGTATTATGATGCCTTACATATTTTTGTGAATGTCTTGACTATACATATTTTCACTTTATTGGTTGGGAAGAGTCAACATAGATTTTGATGTTGATTGTAAATTCATATTTTAGAAATTAATTTCGATCTTAATTAAAAGATAATCGTCAGGCATAGAAGGAAAATATTCACATGCACAAAATTCAAAATTCACATTACATAAAGGGTAATAACATATGAGTACGAGAAGAGGACTAGAAATGTGAGTATGAGACATATGGTATTAGGCTACATTTTATCAATGGCAAAGACAATAGAAATTGACTGTGATCTGACTGAAAGGAGAAAGGATTAAAGAAGAAGGGAAAGGAAATGAAACGTTATCTTGACTCTTTCCAACCAATAAGTTGATGCCTTCCATATTATGTCGGAAAGGGTGTTTGTACATCTTAGCGATTAAATGATAATAATTCTTGTCACAAAAGAATATTAGCTTCTTGCGCACTGTTGACCTTCAAAATGTCCACGTATATGGCTGCGCATTTTCTCAATTGCCTTTTTCCCACGAAAATCTGGAGATGTCATTCCAGCAGTTTATGAAATTTGATATTTTTCCCAATTTGTTGAAATGAATTAGTAATATTTCAGTTGATTCCCTCATTAGGAGGAAATCCGTTGTAAAGCGTGCAACTCAAATCAAGAAACTTACTTTTTGCTTTCTTCTTTTAGCGTCTTCTTTTCCTCTTCTGTTGAGGGTTGGACGATGTGAGACTTCTCCAACGGGCACGGTCCTGTACATCGTCCGCAGACTATCCCATCTCCCGCATATCTTCTTCAATCATCTTAAGCCATGATTTTCTTGGCCTACCCCGAGGACTGGGTCCTTCGACATCCACCTCCAGGACTCGTTGGATAGGGTCTTCCACGGTCCTCCGCTTTACATGACCGAACCAACGGAGTCTCCTTTCTCCAGAACTTTTTGGAGTGGTACAAGGACGCATTTAGTCGCCACTTCGACAGTATCGATTCGATCAGAGAGTGAGATTCCCGTCATGTAGCGTCCTTCTGTTGCACGAGCGCAGTTGTTGGACCTTGTGTTGTGTTAGGTCCCATAATTCTGTGCCGATATGTATACTACGCCACGACATCTAAGTGGTATATGGCTCAGTGGTATTCTCAGCCAGCTTGTCAAGACTTTCCATTTACACCAGTAAGACTTGATTCTCGATCGCAATGCACGTTCAGCACCTCCTTCGCAACTTGTCAGATCTCCGAGAAAGTGGAACTCTTCTACGATGTCAATCTCTTCCCCATCCACTTCGCAGGCCTCAACTGTACCGACACTTCCGTTTCCGTGAACACACGATTTGCATTGAAAATTTCTCACATCGGCTAGAGACCCGAGTCCACTGCAACGCTTGTGGCACCATTTGTTGCAATGCTGGCATAGTATGGAATTGTTCCCAATTCCTCTACCACAGACGTCACACGGGAATCTTTTCGAATGAGCCGGAGAAATTTATTGCCACTGATCATCAACTTAGTCTTCTGAATGTTCACTTTGAGACCTTTGCTTTCCATGTCTTTCTTCCAATTCTTGAACATTTGTACCACTTCTTACTTCTTACTTCTTTCTCCAATCAGAACTAAATCGTCTGCGTTCAGCATCTCCATTAAACCGCCTGTCCTACGATCTTTTGTAACTTCTTCCATCCCAAGGATGAAACGAAGAGAACTGAGCGCAGACCCTTGATGTACCCCGACACCAATGTTGAAATCATCTGATGTATCTTCTGCGCACACACCTTCGACTTGGTATTCGCATATAGCGACATAACGATGTTGACGATACTTTCCGGAACATATTGTCGGATGAGTGCCCACCTGGTTACGGCTTTGGGGACTCGATTGAATACCTTCTGGAAATCGGAATATGAAATAGCTTCTTCTTTTCGATATATTTGTCTTTAAGTCTTCCGATAACGAAGATTGCATCCGTGCATGATTTACCAGGACGGTGTGCAAACTGCTGCTCTCCAATCTTGAACACTTTTCTTAATCTCTATCAAGAATCTTCTCGAAAATCTTCATTCCGTGTTCTAGAAGTCGGAGGCCGCGATGTGTGACAGCTTAAAAGGATCACCTCTGTCCTTGTACAGCGCGACGGTTTTTTTTTTTTACTGAATTTTCACCCCTAGCACAGCTATGAGCCATGAACGAAGCTAGGGGTTACTCAATGAAAAACTAATAAATTGTATTACTTTAAATAAATAAAAGAAAAAAAACAGATCTTCTAATCTGATTAAGCTGCCCCCATCAGAAACCTATTCGCACGCCTCTTGAAAGTATCAAGATTGTATTGGTCAGGGAAAGTGGTCTGGGGAAGCTGATTCCAAAGCTGTGCCGTGCGAACAAAAAAGCTTTTCGAGCGACTCACAGTACGTGCGCGTTCTAAGCTCACATTATAGCATGTGAGTGCATTAGCTCTGCGTGTGCTTCTGGAGAAGATCTTAGGTTTGGGTACGCACTCATTTACTGCAGAGCTGCTTCTACCGAAATAGTACCTGTAGAAGAGACTGAGTGAAGCAACATCCCGTCTGACGGAGAGCGGCTGCAACTTGCTAGCAAGTTTTTCACCCATGAGATTCTTGACACGTTTCTCAACCCGTTCAAGGAGGTTAAGATGCGTTTGTGGGGCGCCTGCCCACAGATGACAACAATATTCCATCAGAGGACGAATAGTGGACTTGTAAAGATAGCAGATAGTCTGTGGTGAAAGATAGCTGCTAGCACGATAGAGACTACCAATGCGTTGAGCTGCCTGCTTGCTAATGGATTGGATGTACGGTTTCCATGACAAGTCTTTCGTAACCGCCAATCCAAGGAAGGAGATGGAATCTTGTTCTCTGATCCTATTATCTGACATCTTAATGCTATGATCATCATCTCCTTTAAGTCGTGAGTGCAGAATACTCTGAGTTTTTGAAGGATTGAAGGAAACAAGCCAATTGGCGCCCCATTCTGAGACCCTGCGAAGTCTTCATTAAGAACGTCGCATAACTGCTGACGTTGCTGAGCGTTTTTAGCGAGTCGCTCATTGGAATTGAAGAGTGTTGTGTCATCTGCATACATCACCAATTTACTCACTAGGCAGTCTGGGAGGTCGTTGATGTACAGCAGAAAAAGAGTGGGTCCCAAAATTGACCCTTGAGGAACTCCTGCATTGACAAACTTGGTGGAAGACTTTTGGCCATCTAAGACGACAGATATCTGCCGGTCACTAAGGAAAGAAGCAAGAAGTTTGTGGAGTTGATCAGCAACTCCATAGGACTTTAGCTTCATAAGGAGTCCCTGATGCCAGACTTTATCGAATGCCTTGGAAATATCCAAGGCAACTGATCTCGTCTCACCTTGTCTGTCAAGGACACGACTCACATGTTCAGTGACATATGAAAGAAGATCTGCAGTTGATCGAGAGTGCCTGAAGCCATACTGTTCTTCTGATAGAAGGTTCTGAGTTTCAAGGAAGTTAACAATGTGTTGGTTAATCACTGCTTCAAAAATCTTGCCAGCAATTGGAAGCAGGCTGATAGGACGGTAACTAGATGGAAGAGATGAGTCAGAACCTTTCTTTGGAACTGGAACCACGGAAGCTACTTTCCAACAAGAGGGAAACTCACCGGTGGATACACATCTATTGAACAGTTTAGATAAAAGTGGAGAAAGCTCAGGTGAGAGATGCTTGAAGACCGAAACCGGGATGCCGTCTGGTCCACTAGACTTAGAGCTATCGAGACCGGCGATGATCTTTTTGACGTTTCGGACTGTGACTGAAGGAGGACTAACTGTCTCATCAGTGCGCATGGGAATTGGAGGTGGAATTCTACCTCCATCGTCTAATGACGAATTCTTCGCAAACTCTTTGCAAAGAAGCTCGGCTTTGTCTGCTGAGGTTGTCGCCATAGAAGTACTGACTTCGGCATGACGGAGTGCTGGGATGGAGGATTTGTTCCTATTGGTGACACTGTTGTAAATCCTCCAGAAGTCCTTAGAGCCAAGCTTTTGGGTAGCAATGGATTTCCGTACATACAAAGCGTAACGGCTTTTGGCCTGATGTATGGTTTCCTTGCAATGTCTACGTGCGGTTTTGTACAATTCAAGATTGCCAGCGCTACTGTCACGCTTATACTTATGGAAAAAGTGGTCACGCTGGCAACTTGCAGCTGCACATTCTGGTGTAAACCAAGGTTGTGAGTGAGGCTTCATTTGGAAAGTACGGTGAGGGATGTAGGCCAACATCCCTATCTGAAGCCACTCTGTCAGTTCTTGCGCCGACTTGTGGACGTTCTCGCTCAGAATCAAATTCTCAGCTTGAACTTGACTAAGAAAAGTGCGGAAGCCACACCAGTCTGCTTTGGAGAATTGATAAACTGTTCTATGGAAGGGTGCAGACGGTGTGGAGCAAACTTGTTTGCCAGAAACTGTGATAACACAGTGATCAGACGTGCCGAGGGGAGAAGTAACCTTGTGTGAAAAACAAGTTGGATTTGAGGTGAGAAACAGGTCAAGGAGATATCCAGTATCCCCAGCTCGGTCAGGCACTCTGGTAGGACAAGTGACAATTTGACTAAGGTTGTGAGAGACAGCGAAATCCTGGGCTGCCTGACCGGAGAGATCGGTGGTGCGTGAGTGCACAAGCCAGTCAACATTGTGCACGTTGAAGTCACCAAAAACGGCAACTTCAGCGCTGGGATACTCTTGTAGAAGAGAATCGATCTTGTCAGAAAGAACATTGAAAATATCCGCATTAGTTGATGGAGAGCGGTATAGGAAAAATAGAAGAAGAGTGGTCTTCTGCAGCGGCGCAATGAAGGCAAGATACTCATGCCTTGGATCCTCTGAGCTACAAAGCCTTCTCAAGGGAAGGCTTGTCTTGGCATAGACTCCAAGACCATGACAAGGTGCTTTATCCATCCGGTGAAATATGTATCCATCAGGAGTAACGTCGCTTGATGACACACTGGGATCTAACCTGGTTTCCGACAGGGCTAGAAGATCTGGTGACTTACCTTGCAGGAAGATGTTGATGTCGTCGTAATTGGACCTCAGTCCTCTTACGTTGCTGAAGCTGATCCTGAGAGGGGTTTTGAGCTTGACGGCTTGACTACGTTTCTTGTGTGTCTTTCTCATTTTCATAATTTCACATGGAATATCAATCAAATAAACGAAAATTATACTGTACAACAAAGTGATACAAGAAACTTTGGAAGGCATCAGAAAAACGTAAATAATAGCAACAAAGCTGCAATAAATAATACGCAAAAAAAGACACTTATAGGCACAGTTCATGTCGCAAAAGCTTGAAGAAACCCAAATGAGAACCCCTTTGCCGTAACAATGGGTACAAGTCAGGTAGGCCACAGAGGAACCGGATACAGCTACACGGGCTAAACCCCTCAGTAAAGCTACCCACGCATGTCCGTGGCAGTGGAACTGTACCGCCTTTTTTCGAGCAGTTGACCGGGCCTGCCTCCCAAAGCATTACCAGTGGGTTCGGGACCCTCGAACTACCTGACGCCCGTATGCCGTGAATACGTTGGATACGTTGGTTTAACTGTTACTCCATTATTTTGGACAATCTTGTGTCTCCAGTATGTGTTGGAATATGGGGTATAATTCTTTGATAGCAGATTCGCCGACATGTTTCAGAATCTCTGTCGTCACGTCCGAGGGCCTGGTGCTTTAGCGCTCTTTAGACTCTTCACAGCATCTCTCAATCAAGAAATCAAAGAACAGCAAATAACATTTAACTCGTTCATATGAACTCAACAATATAAGATGAATGAGCCGAATAAGTGTCATAAATAGTTAAGTTGTAAATAATTCAATTTCATCGTCCTTTGTAGGCCTGTTCCAAAAAATATAAAATTCTAGATTTTCGTTTTTTCTTTTTATCTTCATAATACGTAATTTTCATGCTGTCTCAAAAATTTTGAAACAAATATCCCGAAGTGCTTCAAAGCACTTGCCTCACCTCCATGCCGTGAAATAGGTATTGCGGTCTCTAGCTAAAGAAATAGTATTTGGTAGTATATGCCTGTTTCCTGCTGTTTTTTAGTGATAAAGTTGTCTCAATTCTTAAAAATGCATAGCGAATAGGACTTTCAAAATAATCTTAAAGGATCTCATCATCACTGATGATGAAATTTTGTTGATATTCGGATTTTATTTTGTCGTCGTCTGCAAATTTAAATGGATCATTGCTTTGAAATAGGAAATTCAGTGTTTATCATGAATTTGAACGACCTTTTTCATAATATCCAAAGTTGTTTTATCGATGGATTAGAACCCGCAACTCTATTGACAGATTAATGATGATTTCGATGATGTCCACTCACTTCTCCATGGTTGGGACTAGAAGGGAATTTTGCAAAACTAGTGCTAAGTTAGTGGCGACTTTTGTTATATTTATCATTTACATTTCATTATCATAACCTGCTAAGTATTCTGTCGGTCACTACGTGTAGGACATCACTCGCCTGGGTTCGAGTGTTCTGGTTAGGAGACGAAACACAAGTGGGCAAGTACCTACTGATGACTGACTTTCCGTAGCATCATCATGTTCTAATATACTGTAGTTTTTGATATTGCATTCCAGTAAGTGCTTTTGTGGCTTTTTGTCCAGATTATACATTTTATGAGAATTACTTGCTGTCAGGTTTTGCATATTCGATTCCACCAGATTTATAAGATATTTCTTAATTAAGACGTCAGTTTGTTAAACCGAAGAATCCGACATGCTAGGCTGGTGGTTTTATCGAATGATGAATTTTACATGTATTTTTAAATTTGTGATTGACCATCCCTGGTTTGACTGTGTGAGAGTTCTCGTGAGGACTACGGCGAAATTTGTTGAGAAACTAGTAAATGCTATGCTTTCTTATTGTCAATACTGAGTGTTATGCATCATTAAATATGTGACAGCTAAGATGCCTGGCCTTAAGTTGCCTTCATCTTTGATTTTATTGCCCATTTTAATTGTCAAAGTTGGAAATTTGAAATGAGTTCGCAGAATTGACACCACCTGCATCGAAACTAGCTGGGTATATTTAATATCATAATTACATTTCCACAGTCTTTCTCAAATTAATTAAGTCATTTTTCTGTTTTACAAATAATTCCGTTATCGCAATAAGTGAGCCATATCTTTGCAATTACAGCTTATGAGTGTGATGACATGACAGTTCTCCTCGACTAAAAGACTTAGGATATGATGCAATTTATGGTCTAAGCTTCTGTTGAAGAGCGTTATTAATGAGAAAACATGAGCCAGATGTTTGGTTGAGCACTCGTTTGAACTGCTATCTTAACATATTCTACAAGCAGAATGTCAGAGATATTACCTATCTGCCAAATGCGTTGTCGTTCCTGATAACGTTGTTGAAAGGTGATGCAGAATCCATCATCAGTAGCCTATCTCTCAGACGTATTTACTTTTCTTGTAGACATAATTATTCAGGAACTGAGTGGCATTTCAAGCCACTCCAGCTGCTACTGTAAGTGGTCATCTAAATTGGTTATCAGTCCAATAACAATTGAAATGTAGTGGGTGGTCATCACATCTAATCGACTAACAGTTTTTTTCAGAACCGTTTTCACTTCTCAATCGTCTTGAATACACAAGATATGAAAATGTAACTACTCTAGCTCATTGCTTAGAGATCTGATTTGAATGTGTTGCATAAAAAGCAGATAGTTCTTTCTGGGATATGTCGAATCCTACTATACAGGGTGTTTCATATGTCTCTGTTTCTTGTTGCTTCTGCCTTGTCTCCGTTTGCAGAAAGTTGCAACTATTCATGTGAAAGGAAAAATATTTTTAAATAATGATTTTTTATGAAGTCTCTCTTTTTTTCAAATGATTAAAGAAATGATTTTTTAGGATGAATGCAGCTTTCATTTGAACGGAAATGTGAATCGGCATAATATGTTTTATTATTCAAAGGAAAATGAACATCTTACCATCGTCCGTCCACTAAAATCTGAAGCAATCACAGTGTGGGCAGCAGTTTCTTATTATCACGGTCTAACCTACATCATCATGGACCAAACCGTTAATTCTGAAAGATACGTGAAAATTCTGTCCACAAAAGTCGCTCCTTTCATTCGCCGGAATGAAATCTACCAACAGGATGGGGCACCAACTCACTTCAGTCTCCTTGCAAGAAATTGGCTCAATGAGCACCTTCATGGACGTTGGATTGGGAGACGTGGATTTCACGAATGGCCGCCCAGATCTCCGGACCTGACTATTTGAGACTTCTGGTTGTGGTCTTACGTCAAAGAAAATGTTAACTGAAACAGGCCAACGTCATTACAGGAAATGAGACTTTCAATTGAGGACACACTGATAAACATTCCAAATGACATGATCTAAAAGTGTTATCCTGAATTCGTGCGGCGCTGTGAGGTGTGCATCCAAGAAGAAGGACGTCATGTTGAACACAAAGTGTAATACGTGTATTCATTTATTTTTTCAATGCTTGTCCAAATAAAAATGGAAAGTTTCATTCATTAAAATCTTTTACAGTTTTAAAAATAGGCAAAGGATTTGGTGTAATACGTGTACTTATTCTTTAATCATTTGAAAAAAGAGAGACTTCAGAAAAAATCACCATTTAAGAATATTTTTCCTTTCACATGAATAGTTGCAACTTTCTGCAAACGGAGACAAGGCAGAAGCAACAAGAAACAGATACAGAAACAGAGACACAGACACAGACATATGAAACACCCTGTACATGCATATTAAATAGATAAGACTATTTTGATTATTTGATCATTAGCTGTTTATCATACAAGAAAATGCACTTAGGCAATCTTTTGAACTTGAAATTCTACTGGAAAAGAGGAGCTTTGTCTCTTATTTCAATGCTATTTTGCTTTGAGCTCAATCCTAGTGTCAATACCAATCAAGATTTCATTACATCTATTGATATATTTCCGACAAATGATGGAAAATAATCGAGGTGTTTTCAGTAAGGAATTATACTCCGGGGCGTTATTCAGCGGTCGGATATTATGTGATGAATTTCATTATTTGTATTTCCTGTACTACACACGTCTCTGGAAGCTGTTACAACTATTCCTCAACCACAGCATTCGAGTTTCTAGTTGTTTTCTGAAGACAACTTCTAACGTTAATGCACGAATTAACTGCTAACATGTTCTCGGAAAATGAGTTAATAAGGAATGTGAAACGTCTAAAGGATGCGTAACTCTAAATTGATAAAATGGATATTATGTCTATTTTGTCTATTATGTACCTGATGGTTTACTGTCTTGATTTGTTTTCTTACTGCTGAGTCGCATGTAATGCAATCAGCAACCACAGTTCAAGTCTCCATCTGACAGGAATCCATAGACTATTCATAAGCTTGGATCGACCGAAGCGCATAATTGGATAAGATATTGTTTTTTATGAATTTAGCTTGAGGGCCCTTCTTCCGCACAAAACTATGTAATAAATATAAAAGTCGAAAGCTGAACTTGTATGAGTGTTTCCCAAATTTTGGCGCTGATGCTTGATCACGGGGAATACAAATAAAATTTTATCTTAGTGAACAAACAAACTTAAACCTTCAATCATAACATAAAAAATTAATGAAAAGAAATTCTAAATGTTTATTACTAAGTTTTGTTTAGGAGAAGGACCCTTGAGCCAAAATTTTTGAAAAAATCACTCCTTTAACTCCTCCACGTACACGAAAAATTCGACTCCATCGTTGAATAAGATATTAGGTATTATTATGTTACTACAACTAACCAGTCCACAGAGACAGGCCTCCCGCATGATTCTTGTTAACTGCATTGCTTTTGATGTCGTTGCCTAGATCTCCTTTGTATTTACTGTAAATATAGCCGTAAAATCAGATGTCGATTTTTCATCGCTACATATTCTCAACTATATCACATAATATTGTTTGAAATCATGTCCTGCTAAAATTATGCACTGCATGGTTGACAGCAGAAGATTTATTACATTTGAAACCTCGTGACCTTTCATAACTTATATTTGCACAGCACGTCTTTACATCAGTCTCTACAGTAGTCAAAAGCAGTCACAAATGTCGAGATGCAGTTGTCAATATGGCGCATATTGCACGTCAATTGCTTCATACAATAATTAATACCTTGAAACTTAGATTCAAGCATTATTATCATGTCTGACAATCACCTACTGACCTTAACAGCGACTTTGGAATATTAAATTGTTCAAGTGCAGTATGATGACTTTGAACTGATGACTTTGATTTTTGTATCTTTAAAGCCGTAAAAGGTAATACTTTTCCGACTCTTCTGGCGCTATGGTGAAGAAAAAGGGTAACGCACATGACTGGCGCTCACTTTCAATTGAACAATTTTACAAAGATATATAGGAATGTACGTACCTATTGAAGGGTAGTAGTTCATGCAGAGCATTTCTGTCCACCCCAGTGATTCGTCTGACGAGTGTGAAGATATGTACTGTCCTGAGATGGATGTCTAATTTGTCTGAAAGAATTTACATGTGAAGCAGACTGTTACGGTCACTTCCAACTTCTCGTAAGTGATTAGATGTAAGAAAGTATTTTTCTGAAGAAGTGAGTGACATTAATTTATAGTGACGGTCAGTCTGTCATGCAGACATAACCTCAGATATTACGGTTAAAATTAGTCAAAAGGCTTCTAACAGCAATTTCGTACTTATCATGATAATACAGGCACTTCGTCGTCGTCGTCGTCGCCCGAGGCTCCCATATTCCACCAGAACGTTGGGGATCATGAAAGTGACATCCATCACCACTCAGTTCTTGATGCTGTTGCCCTTATTAGGGAATTCGCGGAAGCGTTGCTCTCCTCCGCCAGCGCCTTCACGTTTGTCCTACATTGTCTTTCCTCATGATGTAACCGAAGAAATCCATCTGCCGTCTTTTGATGTTGCTCAGCAGTTGTGCCGTGCTGTTTACCCACTGTAAAACCTGGTGGTTGCTGATTCTCTGTGTCCACGAAATCTTCAACATTCGTCGAAGAAACCATGCGGCCCCCCAGAGTCCACGTTTCGCGTCATTGTATCACGCAGCATTTTAGGAGACGTAACCTTGTGCACAACCGCAAAGTGCATTTTGATAGCACCTCTTTCATCGTTCCAAACATAGATTTTGCGATAGCTATTCGTCTTTTCACCTCTGCATCGCTTCGACCGTCCTGAGTCATTAGACTTCCCATATAAACAAAGGCAGTTACCTGCTTCAATATTTGGTCGTGGATCTTTATAGTGCAGGCCGGTGGATGGTCTTCTTTGTTGAAAACCATCACCATTGATTTCGCGGGTTTCAGTGATCACAATATCCAATATTGCTTATAATTGTTGCTCCGATTCCGCAAGAATTACAATATCGTCAGCATACCTTATATTCGTGATATTTTGCCCTTCAATCTCGAACCCGTCAAGGTCATCAAGACCGCGCAGCATCATCCCTTAATTACCAGGATTATCTTAATGATCATCCTAATTACCAGGATTACACAGGCACTTAATGAAGCGAAAACAATAGTAGGTGCGGCACATGGGAATGAGGCATGTTGGTATTGGACTATTTGAGTCATCAAAAGGTCCGAAATATTGTTTCAATTCAAGATCACTATATTTTTCATTACATTTTCTGCTAAAAAATGAAACCCTGTTTATTATAAGCTGTCAGTGAAAATCATGTTCGGATTATATTAGCATTGTAAACCTTACTCATTTAAATATTAACACTCAAATGGAAATTTGAGCTAAAAATATTTCAGATCTTATTGGGAAGCACATGTGAAGATATGATGATGATTGATAAAATTGTTGATTTATTCGTTAATGATTAACAGAATAGTGTAATTTTAATGGTTGAAATAGAGTTGAATGTCTATTTAAACATGATTGAAAAGAGTAAACATAAATGAAGTCCTAAAGTAAATCCCGCGTCGAAGCAGTCTCTGAATTAATCTCAACTTCACAAAACTTCATCAGCTTGAGAGGAAGTGTTCATTATCAAACTACCTGCATCTCATGGAGTCTCGTCGAATTTGAATTACTACATTTTTAAGGGAATGATAACTGTAAATACTTAGTTCGCGGATATTCATAGAATAGACTTTATGTCCTACTTCGCTGACAGATTTGCCAGTTTTACTTGCTCAAATTTCCTCATCTACCATGGCAACTCTTTGATTGATCGAATAAATTCTGATTACCAGTTTCCTTCCCACAAGACTCTGGTCGAGAGACAAATAGGGAATACTGGAACATGCATTTAGGGATAGACTAGAAACTGACAACAAGCATCGCATCAAAATCGACTAAATGGTATGTCTATTAAAGTGTGTGTTGGTATCTTATTTTCAGGCCGGGATTCCATTCGAACTATGACGCCAACAGTGCGGGTAGCAGTCGCCTGTCATCAGGCTCATCATCCTCTTCGGGTTATCAACGGCCTGTTCACCAAGTTGAAGCAGGTAAGCTTGTTGATGTTAATTTGCGAACGCTAACCTTAAGTCAACGGAGGATTAGACTTTACTTTTTGCTTACCTTCATCTTATGTTAGGGAAACTAATGATAATAAATTAGTTTCTTTTTCACAAATGAGGCTAAACTAAGCCAAAAATCTTGTTTGGTATTTTTGTTAGGCGTGATCGCGATGTGAGCTGAAAGCAAGATTCTCTGGATGCATGTATATAGAAGTTAGAAAAGAAAACAAAATAAAAAATTGTCAGACGGGTCTATGGCGGCCTGCGTCATCTATGGACTACAATTTCGCAAGACAAGCTTCGTGAAGATCGATAAAAGATTGAGGGAAGATGTATTGATGTGATTTAAGCCTGAAGAGAGATTGTACAAGTGTCATTCATGTTTTGCATCCATTTCAGCCTTTAGACTTTAGTGAGGCTATCAAATTAGATTTAGTTTAGCGATAACTCTGACTCGAAAGTCTAAGATATCTCCGATGCTCCAAAGTCTCGACTTTCATTAACTCGAAAATAGCACTAATCGTACGATTATCATCAATCGCTATTTTGATATCATTATCGCATCTTAGGAACAGTTTAAGTATATAGGCCTAAAAATGAAATTATTCATGGCACAACCAAGTACTAAATTTATAGACCACACAATTACATTAACATTGAGGCAGCTATGAGTATAGCAATAAGGGACGAAGGCCCACATGCTCGCATTGTGATGTTGAAGCGATTGCATGTCGCATTCATTTAACATTCTTCCTGATATGTCAAGAGGCTTTTGTTGCAGAAAAGAAGTTCATCGCTTTGGCTAGTCAATGTTCGTAAAATATCTTAAGAATACCAAGCAGCATTAAATATTTCATAATTTAATTATTAATTAGTAATAAGCTGTTTCTAAGTAATAAGTAATTAGCTGTTTCTTTTGTCATGCACTCGTAGTTGTAAACTCCGAGTAACTTGCTTCAGCAGTTTTCATGTCCCATGACTGCAAATGAAAAAGGATTACTGATTCCCAATGAAAGATATCGGATAAGGACATCCTGATAGTTATAATATTTTATTCATAGTAATAGCGATGCATACATTGATGAGTTAAAGATCTTGATCCATTTTTCTTACTTATTTAGTCATGTCATTTACTGTAATAATTTCCTATAAATCGCCAATATTGTTTGCCCCAATCAGCACGCGAAGTAAAATTAAGACGTTTGGAATCCTTCATGTGTAAGAAATAGCTTCAGATGGGAAGCATTTTTATAAGTGCTGAATCATCCAGAAAAATCAATCGAGAATGCACAAAATATTCATCATTTCATTAACTGAAAATTTCAACTGACCATTAAACTTCCATAGGTCGTATGATCTAGGCATGTATTGTTTACTCTGGATGAATCAGACTCCTTTATAGCATCTTCAGTAGTGTCTCTCGTTATAGATGGATTTTTTATATGACCTGAGTAGAAAATATATCCAACGTTATCTAATTGTAACACTCTTGAATCGTCTCATCTTCTCAGTCAATATATACCTTTCTATTTGCTTTAGAGGTGTGATGTGATCTTCTGCATTTTCTCGGATAGTACCCGACCTCACAATTCGCCTTCAAATAAAATACTTTATTTTGAAACCATGGCTATTGGAGTGTGACTGCATAAGTCTGGCGCTTTTAGATTGTCCAACAATGCCTGTCAATAAATATGATTGTTTATCGGTCGACCTAACTTTAAGTTCTTGATTTCTAATTAGTCAACATAACACAACCCCTGATTATTTCATTGCACCCGATGCTTCTTTCAACATCATAGAATGCTGCTGTTTTTTTAACAAAGTTGTTTCATTATTATATTCAGCTTGGATTACACTTTCTTGTCTGAATAGTAAGAAATGTATAGTATAGATGATCTCTCAACTAATACACGTGCTTGTAGAATTCTATATTAAGCGATTTTTAAAGACTAATACTGCATCGTCACTCGACATATAAGCTACTGGTTCTGCTTCTTGAAATCCTGCGTCTCGAGTCCTTCCCTCTCGCATTCCTCCTAATCATCGAATTTGAAATTGCTCAATGGCTGTATTTAGTCACTGGAAGTCGATTGTTAAATCACAAACTTATACAACTTCTCCCTCGTGTAGAGCCCGTACTTAGATCTTACAACCCGAGTGTTGTATTCCAGAAAATGTGGTATTTAATTTTTCACAGCATGTCAGAGAAACCGTAATCTGTCTATAACAAAATGGCAATGATTTAAATTATCGAAGTCTGAACAGAGTTGTGCTCATTCGGATTTTGACAATCATTTCTGAAACAGTGCTGCAGATCAATGAAATTCACATTACCTGCGTGATTCACTTGAAAGCAACGAAAGAGATAATTAATAATTTTACTTGCGACCGTCCATAATTAATAATTTTACTTGCGACCGTCCATAATATCAAAATTGAAATCAAGTATACTCAAGTATTTTTGCTGTTAATCTATTTGATGATGATTGAGTTATTATCCGGAGAAGTGAATATGATTTTTCGGGTTGATGAATTTCATGCAGTAATGATATCAAGTCGCTAGCTATCTAGATCGATTCACGTATTGACTGAAGCATTATATTTTGGCCAATTATTCAGTCGTCATGAAGGATGACACTAGAGTACTGTTTTGTGGTCGTAGTCTTCTGCATTGTTCTTATATGTGCACTATTGTGTCATGAAGATCTTGATATCTAATTGTAACTGTAACATCTCTTCACAAAGATCATTGAAAGGATGATTTGACTGAACAGCACACACAATGCACACATTGACCAAGAATTAGAGCTCTGTTGTGTTTCGAAAATGCACGAGGGTTCCCTTGATTTACCTTAACATCGACAAGCGATTAGGCTTAATTGCTTCCCCGGAAGACAGAAACAGTGGGATAGCAGTGGTGCCCCATTTCAGTTATCATAAGCATCTTTTTGACGCATTTGTCTTAACGGTGACGGTCGTGTCTTCGTGCTGCTTGTGCTGCTCTGACTGTCGGGACAAAATTATTCAATTTGCAATTGTTACCTTGGTCAATCCTGTTGAATTTTTGCATCCTGCAAATCCTCCTCGCCTTCTCTTCACAATAAAGTGATTCATTTTCTTCGGAGGTGTCGTCCTTTGGAGCTCTTGCGACTCAAAGTTTTCCCTTTTACTTGCGTCTGAATCATACTCACTTTCAGTGAATCGCTTGTGGTGATGACCAGCAGGAAAGGTAGCGACATGAAAGACAGAGTGTCCTTCAATTGCTCTTCGTGTGACATAGGTATCGATAGTTCTGAATCTATTGAATGCAACCGGTGTCGTAAGAAATTTCATGTGAAGAAAGAATGCTGCAACTTGACAGCTGGTGCTGTGAAGCTCTTGAACTCTGTCGATAACATCATGTATACATGTAATCAGTGCAAGAGCATGACCTTCTGTGACTTATTCGATAGATTTGCCGTAATTGAGGCTGAATTGATTTCGCTCAGAGAGCAGTTGAGGGCCAAGTCTTCCTTCGATCTAGGAAAAGTCATTCATAACGCGATTAACGAACATGAGCAGCGCTTCGAAAAGAGATGCAACGTCGTTGTTTTTGGGCTCCCTGAAAAATCAACCGATGAAGATGCTGAAAGTGATGATAAGGTGATTGATGGTTTACTTAACTCCATCAACGTCAACTACAAAGACTGTGTTGAAACTTCTACTCGAATCGGCATTCGCAATGTCAATTCAAGGAAATGCCGACCAATTCAAATACGATTCAAGTCCATTCAAGATAAACGGCGTTGTCTGCAAAATGCGAAGTTTTTGAAAAACAAAGAAGCCTATCGCAAAGTTTTTGTTCGTCCTGATCTCACTCGAACTCAAATGGAGCTTAATAAACGCTTGTACGACGAGTTAAAAGTCAGGAGAGATGCCGGTGAAGATGTTTTCATTCGAAATGGTCAAGTAGTGGAGAAACATTCCGCGTCGCAATGACGTCGTCGTCAACTACCCTCTTTTATCGTTACAAACGCTCGTTCTATCTGTAATAAAATGGACGATTTATTTTACCATGTTCATCGTTGTTCACCTGACTGCATTTTGGTCACCGAAACCTGGCTTCGACCTTCAATTCCAAATGATGCTTTGAATATAAGTGGTTACTCACTATATCGTGCTGATCGTTCCTCTGGACTCAAGGGTGGAGGCATCTGTGCCTGGATAAAGAGTGAATTCTGCGTGGATGCTATCATTAGTACCAACTGTTTTATAAATGACATGGAGTATCTACTGTTACGGATATGCCGAGAGAAATTCTCTTCCTTATTGCTCATCATATATTTTCCTCATGGTCAATCGATGAATATGCATGCTCAGACGAAATGCTTTGATCATCTTACTCATTTAATTGATGCACAGATGGACTTCTATCCTAACTCTCACTTATTCATAATGGGTGACTTTAACCGTGTGAGGTCGTCTGTGTTGGAGGACTGCTTTGCATTGGAGAATGTTATTTGTGTTCCGACCAGAAAAAATTCCATACTTGACTTGATCCTTATACCAGAATCATTGAAATTGGATTACTCTATTCCATCAGTGTTTGATCCTTTAGGATCTAGTGACCACGCGGTGTTGGAGTTAACCCCTATAAATCCGTTTCCTATCGACCTGTCATATCGCAAAGTTTTGGATGTACGTGATTCTCATATTGCTTCAATTAGACAACATCTTCAGTCCATTGATTTTGAAAGTATTTTCCATGATCTGGAATTGGATCAAATGTGTTCATTATTTTATAACATCTTAAATGACAGTTTATCTTCATTGCCTTATAATGTGATACGTTTTTCTCCCAATGATAAGCCATGGATGACTACAAGTGTAAAAGTTCTGATAAACAAGCGATATGTGGCCTATAGATCTGGCAACTGGACGTTATATAAGCATTTCCGTGACAAGGCTAAAAATGCTATTTTCAATGCTAAGCGTATTTGGGCTACTCGTGTCAAGCGTGACCGCTCTTCAATTTGGCAGATTCGTGATAAAGTTATCGGCTCGTCGAGGGATCCCGATTGGTTGTCTAAGTGCACTCCAAATACCCATATTCGTGATATTATTCTCGATCTCAATGATAGATACGCTTCTGCAATGAATCCTGATCCTAATCCTCATATGGTGTTGCCTTACATTGTTCCTTTCCAGTTCTCAGAGTTGCAAGTACAACGGCTCTTGTGTCGGGTTAATCCAAAGAAAGGACCTGGTTCTGATTCTGTCCCTACAGTTATCTGGGTTAAGCTGTCTGATGTTTTGGCGAAGCCAATTACCCTGTTGTTCAATAAGTGCATGATCACAGCTAATTTACCGATTCTTTGGAAGCAAGCAGACATTATTCCCTTGCCTAAAAGCGGGAGACCAACATTATCTGACACACGTCCAATTTCTCTTTTGCCTATGCCAGCTAGAATACTTGAGCGTTATATCATGAAATGGTTTTCTGATGAATTTTCTTTTTGCAAGGATCGCAATCAATTCGCTTACAAAAAGAATAGTTCGACCAGTTGTGCACTTATTCATTTGACAAACTATATTAGAAATGCACTATCATCTGATCATATTGGTGCATGTCATTTGCTGGCGCTTGATATTGAAAAAGGGTTTGACAGCGTGTCTCACAGATTATTAATACAGAAAATGATGCATGGCAATTTTGACCCTTTTTTGGTGTCATTTATTGACAATTATCTTAAAGGAAGGACACAAAGAGTTCGTTGGAAATCGCAACACAGTCCCTTTCGTCAGATAACAAGTGGAGTGCCCCAGGGATCATCGGTTGGACCAACTCTCTTCAGTTATTTTTTGGCTGATATAATGATAGGTGATGACAACATCTGTCTGCTCAAATATGCCGATGACATTTTTTTTGTGTGGTGCTGTACCTAAGAGACAATCTTCTAGTCCCTTATCTGATCATTATAAACTGATTCTGGACTGGATGGCAAATAACAAGATGCGTGTCAAGACCAATAAGTGCAGACAACTGTCTATTACTTTGAGTACAAGCAAGAATGACTTCAGTTGGGAACTTAGAGGAATTCCAAGTGTAGATACCTTGAAGATCCTTGGAGTGATTTTTGACAGGAGACTAACTTGGAGATCCCATTTTGAGGCAATTTCGAGGAAATCATCATCCCGTTTGCATGTCATATGTCAGCTGAAGCCGTTTCTTAATCATGAGGATTTATTACACATCTATCAAGCATGTATCAGATCCATAATGGAATATTGTTCACCTCTTTTTGTGAGTCTACAGAGCTATCCATCACTTCTTTTGGAAAAGGTGCAATCTCGGTCACATCGTGTAATATGTGGCTCTTCCTGTAAGTGTCAATGCATGATTCCACTTAGTTATCGCAGAACTATGGCTGGCTTGAAGTTATTTAAAAGAATCGTTGCTGATACTGAACACCCTCTACATCACATTCTTCTTCCAAGGCTGCCATACTCCGGCAAATTTCGTCTTCCGGTCGTATCTAACTCTATTCAACAGCATTCATTTGTAGTGGTCATGTCGAAGTTATGGAACAGTGGATTTTAATTATCAATTGATATTCATGTTTTTTCCTATCTGAAGACTAACTTGGAAACTTACTTTCTGCCTTGTTTTTATATTTTTGAAATTTGTAATATCCCCCACGATTCTCAGTACTGGGGGTAGTTGAAATAAACGATATTATTATTATTAAAAGCAAAATCCTTTCATTAATTAATTAATTAGTTTATGAATACAGACAAAATTTCGAAAGGAAATTAATTTCCAGACATCGTTTTAATTATGCAGATAATAATGCCGCTTACATGATTCGACGAATTTTTCTTTAAATAAACAACTCGTGAGGTTTAACCTAAAATTATACAAAATTATTTTTGAACGGAATCATTTACACCCACTTTACTCTTGCTCTGTTGGACCGATGAGGGCTTTCGGATCCTTCTGTATGGTAAAAGGGAGTCTGAATCACTTCGAAGAGAATAAGTATAGGGGAAGCTGGGGTGACTTGGCAGTGGGGGTTTTGCAGTTAATAAGCTTCATAAATCAAAAATCCGAAATATAGATTTCGAAGTAGCTCTAGAATAGAGATGCTGGAGCAAGACACCTGCGGATTATTTGCACTTGTACTTTTTTTAGGAGCAAAAAACTATTTTACCTGCAAAAATCGTAACTTTTGGAAATGCTCAACTTTTGGGACATTCTCGTCTTGTGATAGATTTGACATAAAACATTATTAAAGATATTTTACTTAGGTCATGGTGCATGGACACCTACAGTGTAAAAACATTCAGATCATATTAACATTGTGTTTGAGCTCATTTTCTTACCTTACTGGGGTTGGGGTGACTTGGCAGTATCATGTAGGGGTGACATGGCAGTATGGATATTGCAAATGATATGCTTCACAAATCGAAAACCCTATTACTTTCTAAAGTAGCTCTGAAATGAAAATACTGTAGAGAAAGATTGCTTCGGGCTTTTACTTTTTCAGAGCAAAAAATCAGGCCTATTGGCCTACTTAAAATGTAAAAATGGAACTTTTGAAAATACGTAATGCGATGAGCCACCGCGCCTTGTGATAGATTTCAGATAAATCTATGTTGAAGACATTATAATTAGGTCAGAATACATGAACCCTGATAGTGTAAAACATTCTAGCCGGAGCTGAGGATTTAACCGTAGGCCTACTTAGGTTGTGGTGACATGGCAGCATCATTTTTTGTATCCTTAATAGTAACTGTTAACTGATGGTAGTGATGTTAGTGACTCACACCTTTTAATACAAGTTCACAACTAAACACATAGCCTATCCATTGGAAAATGACTCAGAAACATCTACGTCAAACAAATTCTTATTTGGTGATTCGTCGTGTCTTCTGATTGGTTCATTTCAAGTTACAACATGCAGTGACAACACTTTCCCTAATTCATTTTCATCTTCGCAGTACACTGACAAGGACGTACGTACAACGAGTGACGCGCTCTACTCTCGTGATGACGTGCAAAATGCTCTTAACAAGATAGCATAATTGAAGATGCAGTTGCGAAAGTTTCATTTTGTTACGTCAATATCCTCAGTATCCTCTATATTCTTTTTTATTTTTTCAAGAATATATTTGACGAGATTGCCTGTGATACATGTAACTACGTTTTCTCTTCAGATAGTGACTCGGGAAAAGCATACCGGTAGCAGAAGTCACGGGATAAAGACGGAACCATTTTGCCATCAACGGATTTTAGGATGGATCAATAGGCCTATTCACTATAATGCTAAAATTTATATGAGCTGCCAAGACTGTGTTTTGCAACTAATTTGGAGATATTTGTAGTAGCAATTATAATGCAAGCTTAGATCAGTATAATATGATAAGTTTGTTGATGTTTTATGATACTGCCAACTCACCCCAACCCCACTGCCAACTCACCCCAATAGTGGGGTGACTTGGCAATTTTAGAACTTTTCTGTAATTGAATTTTTCGAGGTCAAGACAATAATTTGTGGCAAAACTGTCTGAAGCAAAAATGTTCTTATACTCCTCTCCGTCAACCCGTACTAAAGGAATTCTGTAATATTTAGTCGTTTGGCCGGGATGGGTATTTGAAAAAAACACCGCCAAGTCACCCCAGCTTCCCCTATATAGTTACCAGATTACTATACCAGATATAGTTCAGAATCAGTTGACTTGACATTCAATGGAAACAATCAGCACTGTTGAAAAACATGGAAAACGGAACATGTCCAGTTGTCGTGATAGCTGATTCATTAAAGTGGGAATCATTTACAAGTGTATAATTCTTGAGAGGTCGGAAATTCACACATGTTAATGATGAGCGATGTTAATGATACTAACGATGAGCGAGGTGTATTTGATCGATAAGATAAATTGTGAATTGTCTCAGCCTCAGCATATTACATATAATGATGTGATAGATAAATAGTAATGCAGATCATCAATAGATTTTGATGGAACCTAATTATCTGATTGAAATACATTTCGGATTAAGCGTGCCACGAAACTTATAAATGTCCAGTTTCTAGATGTAATGTTGATGCTTCAAAGCACCGCTCGCATGTCTGATATGATCCGTAAGCTGTTCCAGCCCGGTGTTTCTTGGGTGCATGGCAGTCCTGCTTTATTGAACAATTAATGTTTAAAGAGAAAAGGATCAGCCAGATTATTTACTGCTTTATCCAATTTTCCGAATATGATGAGATTTGTGTGTACATTTTTTGTTAGATATCGCTGTCTTAAATAACCCATGGAAAAATTTTGATACCCCTGGCGAGTCTGTTGGACGTAACAACAGTGCGTTATCGGAAGATATTGCACGTGGTAAAGAATTTTGATCAGACTGAAGATCACATTCTTTCATTGTATTGGTAGAACCTACTGATGAATTCACCACGTCCAGTATGCAATTGTTGCACTCTGGCTTTGCACATACTGTTAGTGTCGTTTTCATTCGTTCCAACTCGATCTGCAAATTTCTTGCAGATGTACCAGTAACCTGCTTGCAAGTCATCAGTTCTCTTATTGTGACCACATAGAATCATCTTTTGTAGATGAAGGACTGATGCGTGTGCAGCGATCAAAGTGATCAAAGATGTGACCGACGATGCCAAGCACACTAGCGGTACATGAATGACAATTTGATAATGTGACAATTTCGATATCCGATCGAAGTTTTCCATTGTTCTAACTTGATCCAGATAGCATTTCTAAGGTATCAGTCACTGTCAATGCCTCAGTTACTGGCAAAGGATCCCTTCTACAACGCTCCATCTGACATTTCGCTCAGCAACAGCCAGTCTTTGGTGACAATTGCCAATTTCAAGTAGAAATGCACAAAAGTAGAGCTGTTCAATATCACTTGACTGCAGTTATTTGAAAGTAATTACTAAATGGAAACGACGCCGATTACCTGGACATCCACAGACATCAGTCTCTGGTGTTTAATTTCTGATATCTATTCGCGTACATGTATGTCGGTGCTGTTCAGTTTAAAGACATAGCAATTCTCCCTTACTGTCAATTGTCATTATTGTCAAAGTAGTAAAATAAATTCTAGTAGTTTTATAAATCACTTGCAAACACGGCTAGCGCAAAACAGTGTCCCAAAATTCAAGGAGCGTCATACATAAGAAAATGTAAGCCTATTTTTGACAAGCAAATCCATCAAAATGGTGAGTTTTCAGTAGTAAATTGATTTAAGTGCAACAGTGCTGCAGACCAGTCCTATATAGTTTTGACACATTCCCTATGGTTTGTAAATGTACAATATTGAAGAAGCTAAATCATGAGAAATGCGTTGAGAAGGAGTTTCTGGTAACAACCTTGATTTTCCTCACATTGTTGATGACAGCTTGTAGCACTATGCTCTTGATTCAACATAAATCATTATTTGAATCAAGCTCATGAACAAGACGACACCGTAAAATTGAACTCAAATCTGTGTTATTCAATCAATTGTGCTCGACTCAATCAATAGTTGTATTGAGATTTTGTTATTGTTTGCCCATCGGCCTGTTCAGTCATTTTGATAATATTTGTGAGTTTTATCCTTTTCGCACTGATGAATCTTTTAAAGACAAAGTGCAGCGTCTGCGGCTGCCAGGAAATTACATACTGTACATGATTTGCGCAAATATAAAATAAGACAATAGATATATAATGACAAATATAAATGAAGAAATAAATCAATACCTTATAAGTTTTTCATGATTGTATTGAATCTCATTTTCAAAAGTGTTCATATCACTTATCGCTGTTTACATAAGGCAAGACACGCACCAATGCTTTGTATGATGCATTCATTGTTTTTCGAAAAAAGGCAATGTTTATGCGAGTACATTCACAACAGCAGGGATAGGGATTGTCATGATAACTTCCTCGATTGCTTCAAATTGACAGTAAGCCTATATCAATCTTAGCAAAATGGACGTGTGAAAATATATTATATGTACTGAAGTTCTATTCGTTCGTGAGATGGGTCTCGATAGTGAACGGCGTCAGAAAGATTATCAGCTATTATCATGAATTTTTCTAGGTTTTTGATTTGTTGAAAATTCCGACTTTCCTTGTGGCTTTCAAAAATTCATTCCGTTAAACGTTCAAGGTTGTTTTCTCCTTCATAATTTTTTTTACAGAATTTTCACCCCTAGCACGGCTATGAGGCATGAACGAAGCTAGGGGTTGCTCAATGAAAAAGTAAAAAACTCTAAATAAATAAAAGAAAGAACACATCTAATCTGATTAATCTGTCCCCATCAGAAACCTGTTCGCACGCCTCTTGAAAGTATCAAGATTGTATTGGTTAGGGAGAGTGCTCTGGGGGGGGGAAGCTGATTCCAAAGCTGTGTCGTGCGAACAAAGAAGCTTTTCGAGCGACTCACAGTGTATGCGCGTTTTAAGCTCGCCACATGATAGCATGTGAGTGCATTAGGTCTGCGTGTGCTTCTGGAGAAGATCTATGGTTTGGGTACGCACTCATATACTCAGAGCTGCTTCTACTGAAATAGTATCTGTGGAAAAGACTGAGTGAAGCAACATCCCGTCTGACGGAGAGCGGCTGCAACTTGCTAGCAAGTTTTTCACCCATGAGATTCTTGACACGTTTCTCAACCCGTTCAAGGATGTTAAGATGCGTTTGTGGGGCGCCTGCCCACAGATGACAACAATGCTCCATCAGAGGACGAATAGTGGACTTGTTAAGATAGCAGACAGTCTGTGGTGAAAGATAGCTGCTGGCACGATAGAGACTACCAATGCGTTGAGCTGCCTGCTTGCTAATGGATTGGATGTACGGTTTCCATGACAAGTCTTTCGTAACCGACAATCCAAGGAAGGAGATGGAATCTTGTTCTCTGATCCTATTATCTGCCATCTTAATGCTATGATCATCATCATCTCCTTTAAGTCGTGAGTGCAGAATACTCTGAGTTTTTGAAGGTAAAACTTGTAAAACGATTTTTAAGTCACTTTGTGATAGCGCCATCTAAATAACATCGTGTACATTTCATTATTGAGTTTTTGATTTATTTTCTCTATTGAAACTAGAGCAGTTTGTGGTTATCTAGAGCATATTGTATCTTAACTGACGAAATATTGTGAGCCGTTTTTGAAAATAAACCGAAAAGTACAATTAAGCTGCACGATTTGAAAACATCACTAAACATGTTGACTTTTGGAGATGCTACTATTTCGGAAACTAAATCTGCTTCGCTTTCTCTTTCTTCCACAAAGCGCTATTTTCATCACCTTTACATTAGAATATAAAACAATGCTTTGCGATTGATGATTATTTGGAGCTTTGACGGTATAAAATCGATCTCTTATCAAGATTTTACAACTGGCGGATCTTCATATATTCATCCATACATTTATCCTCCTAGGCCCTGATGTCCGCTCGAACAGTGGAGCCTCAGTAGCTGGCGTTGTACCACCAGCTCCGCCTGCTCCTCCGCCGTTGCCTCCAGGCGGCGGTTCCTCGGTGCCTCCAGCGCCCCCACCGCCTACATCAGTTCCTGCCCCTCCTCCTCCGCCTCCCCCTCCTCCCATGCCTGGTCAGTCCGCTCCTCCACCAGCTCCTCCGGCCCCACCAGTGCCTCCAGCACCACCTGCCCCGACTATCAATCACGGTAAGTACTTGCTGGACGTGATGGTTAAGTTGTAATTGCTTTTTTCTGTTGTAGTCATCAATAACATTTCATACCGGTGTTGTGTTTCTATTATCTAAGTTTTCTAACAGTTCTGTTGTGAGCCAACGTATTCATCAGTATCATGACGGTTGCAATGATTGATCGTCCTAGTAATATCACTGCCCTCTCTAAAAGGATTACTAACCTCAACTAAAAGTGTGTAGGAAATTTGTCCCACCAGCCACCACCATTCTAGCCTCCTGCCCTTGGTGAAACGAGAATGTGCTAAAATATCAACTTTCAAAATCATATTAACTCAGAACTTGATTTCGTACTATTGTCTTTTCGTTCGTTGAGATGGAGGGAAAAACCTTAAAATGCTACTTTTCAATGTATTTTTCTGTATCACTCTACTTATGTTGAGGAAGCATTATTATCAATAATGTTAATGAATGTTCATGTTTGTCTTATGAAACCGAAATAGTCAAAATATAAATGTCTATCAATTCAATGACAGAAATTCTTAGCGGAATCATAATCTCTAATCAGCTTTTTATTTAAGCCATTCTGTGAGAAGATTGATACGGTATTGTTGCTACCTTGACGATGAAGCTTTCGCTCTTTTCGTAGTTATCCGACTATTTTGTATATCTTAACGAGGGGAAAAGGCAACTATCGAGAGATGGTTGAAGACTGTTTATTTAGTCGAACTGTGTTATTTATTAGAAATTATGGTACAGTTTCTGATATCAAGCCTATCAATATGATAAAACGCCATCTTGACAATGATTCCGTATCAAATTGTTCAGTATGTAAAAAGTACAAAATATGAGATAACCAAATTGACTTAAGCATTTGTTTTTCCTAGTTGAACAGTACAAGGAATCATGTGACAAGCTCATATCAATTAGAGAATTTCTGTTATCATTACATGTTGCTTTCCCCTAAAATACGCTTGTTCCTAATTGGTTCCTAACGGAGCCAATCGTGACTTCTTGCTGATTCAAGAAAAACACGTGTAGTCGATTTAAACGAATTCAATTTTAATAGTCGAAATAATCGCCAGATAATGAGCTGCCAGTCAAAACATGGGTTTAATATGTCTTGTAATAAACAATGCATATTGCATGTACAGCGTACATGTACTACATATCGATTCTAATTGCATCGTCGCGATGTCGCCATTTCGCACTGAATGCATATTCGGTATAGTACTCGTATTACTTTGCACATGTATGACAATGAATTTTCTTCGATTGATGTTATATCTATGGTGAGTATTCAGCAATTCACTTACAATCAGGTATTCTCAAATCACAATGGGGAAGAAAGAAAGCTTCCCATTTTCCTGATGAATCTAGAACTCTCGTACTGAAATATGTTTCTTTCGAAATAAGCATTTCTGAATTCTTGAAAGGATTTTTTCATCCAATTGAACACGTCGAAACCTCTCGCATGGCTGTGTTGTAAATTTAAAGTGACACAGTGCTTCTTGTTGGCAAAATCGATAAACTTGAAACAATGCCCGATAATAAAACTGTCAATGCCAGACTAAAATGGGCCAATAGTTTTATTGACAAGTTGCTTCGCTTAGATATGAATATTCAAACTGACATTGATAGGAGAGAACTTCCTCTTAATCCTGAAAGCATAAGAGCCTTAGATCTCAATGAGGCTTATAAATAATTTCATCGTAATGTCTCATTGGTAGCACTTCCCAGTTAAAGTGGTAAAGAATTTTTATACAATTAAGCTATTTAGTATGTTTTCCCTAAATGCAATTTTGTGATGTTTTCATATCAAGAAGGCTTTCGCTGAAATGTATTTGATGCAGCTCAACAAGCAGTTTATTTTCCTCTCAACAAACGAAATGTGGACAGACCGAGCGACATGCGTCGACCTCCACGAGGCCGGCGCTTCATTTCTCGTTATTTTACTAAGTCTGGACATTTTCCAACCATCGCATTGTCTGTACCGATCACTTTGGACATTCAACTGCGTTGAAAACATTTTTATGAACATCTACAGAGATGACAAATTTAATTTCTTGATATGGAGCACTCCTTCGTTTGAGGCTCAGTATAGGGCAAATGGCTGCGGTCTGTGATGCAATTTACTAATAAGTTAGTGTCTGAATGCTGTTCTTCCGAGCCAGTAGGTGGTGCTTGTTAATAGAAAGCTTGACTTCTAAACTAATTGCTACCTTTTTAAGAAAAAAAGATAACAATTAGTTTTCTAATGTTATGATAAAGAGCATTTACTGCGAGAAAGCTCAAGAGTTGTATAGAATGTTGGGGGCATATTTAAGTAAGATAGCGGAACTGGCTTGATGCAATCTCTGTGCGTACATAAGTAACACCCCATAAGAGGGGCAGATGGTATTAAAATACGTGGTGATAATGATTGACTTATTGCAATGCTTTGAGCATGCCTTTACTGAATTGTTTCTTTAGAGCTGCAATTGATATACTTAACACAAGCAAGATGTGCTTTGTCAGTGTGACTCACTGATTCTTTAACTGACCTTCTTACACACCTTCACCTCCAATGTGATTGCACAATTTCGACGACAATTCTTTCTCAATGACTGCGTCACTGATTCTCAGTTATGTAATTTTAGAAAACTACGCCAAGAAGTTGGAGCGATGATTACAATAGCGCGGTACTTGTCTGCTGTTGATTGATTTTTATCAAGACTTACAGGATGAATAATTTTGAAAAGATAGACTGTGTTGTCTAAAAATCTATCGCTGCAACAATTAGGAAGTACGACTTTCTGCGTGCAGATCTATTGATTTCCGTTGGGTATTTGGAGGAATTTGATGTTCGATTCGACAGAAATCAAATACTCAAAATTTGAAATATTATTTAAACATTACACTCGTCTAACCCCTTCGGACTTGTTCAACGGAGTGAAGACGTTGCATTTTGCATAACTATAAATAGCATTCACTCATTATATTTAATCCATAAATTTGGTTCGATAATTTATCACTATGGAGTGAACATGTACATCTACATGTACATGTAGTGTGATCAATAATTGTAGGAAAAATCAATTTTATCTTGTGCGGCTTTCAGGCGGATAGTTGCACTGCACTTACAGACCGTTGTTTTTCGATGAAATAAAGTAATGTCGGTGAAATTACCAAAATCGGCAAATAGCCGTTCAATTACACAAAAGAAAGTCTTCCATGATTTGTCATGAGCCTTTTCGCTCTTTAATGCTCACATGAAATGTTGAGAGTAAATTATGATTCTTTAATATTAAACAAAGTAGTTGCGTGCAATACTGCTGTATACATTTACATGGAAAATTTTGTTATGTAATGCGATGCACATACGGTACTGCAGCCCACATGTGCACTTAAAAGTGCGGAATAAAATAATATTAAACCTATACTACTGCCTTTTAAAATTGGTGGCCCGCGAGCCTTTTCGCGGCCCACTCCTTGTGGCCCGTTATCCCAACTTGGTTGCCCACCACGGTGCTAAGGCATAGGACATCGAACAAAAAAGCAACGTGATCGTCTGACGTTTTCGTCACGACACAAAGGCTGAATTGTTTTAACCGTTTCATTTTTACCCTACTCGGTGCGTCAGTTATCAACGCAGTTAGACCTATAAAGCTGATGTAAACATGTTTCCTTAGTTTCATAATGCGAACTGGCAATATCTTGGGATGCAGTAAGTGAATGAGATTGCACTATCCCTTGTTGACAATTTTTGTCGAGAGGATCGAGTTTAGGATCGAATAGGCTATTCCCTTAACACAGGAGTTTGTCTCTCTTTGGTTAAGAGAAAGAAGACGTTGTATGCAAATATTAGAAACGGCAGCCAACGTAGTGAATATTCTTTCCGTGAAGGATTGATTTCAAGTTGAAAGCATCTGATGTCATTAATAGTGAGGAGCCATGAGAAATTTGCTGTTTCTGACGGTCGTTGATTTTGTTGATCAGAAAATTTGAAGTAAAAGTCTAATGGAAAAAGAACAAGAGGAATTAAAGAAATTAACAGGCAGAACTCATTCAATTCTTGCCTGCAGGATGACTCAGCCGACAACTCATTCCATGAGACGATGCTGTCACGGATCAGAGTCACGTGTTCATTGATCTCCATGCCAGCCTGAGTGTGATGCAAATCCGCTGATCCACATAACATCTCTTATCTTTCTGTTAGCAGTCATGTGAGTTCATCAAAGAATTATGAGACATAAGTATATGGGATTAGAATACGAAGGGAGACATTTCGGACCGTTGCCGGAAGTTCGGACGTTGATGTGGGGATCTGTTGGCGCGCATGCCATGGGAAATTGATTTTGGCTATCGGCGATGTCGTAATAGTAGGGAAATACGTCATAACGTAGTTTCAGTGACGCACGCGGAATAACCCGATGTCAGTACATCAGTGACTAATCCACACCAGTGCTTGCAATTCAGTGCTACTTAAAGAACCCGCGTCCACAACGTCTGTCATACTGTTGGAAGTGTTGCCAGTGACAATCGCCCTCATCAGGAAGTGCCCACTACAAGAGAGAAGATAATTTTAGAAATCGACACCACTTTCAACTCCATTCAAAGTGGGTGTATATTAGATCTCAGTATATTTCCGACTGACAAATATGTCATGATGAATTACAATCGACTGTCGAATACCTAGTGTAGTATCGGAAACAGTTCAAAAGTTAAGAAATGCTTAAAAATACAACAAAACAACAAGACGCGAATCCTGACTGCCTGCGAATGACTGACTGCTGACCAAAGGCAAACCAAAGGAGGTCTAGATAATTCAAATGAGACGCGATAAACCGTGCGTGATGCATTCAACGTAAAGAAAACGATTTAAATCGATTTCTCGCGTCGATCCAGTTGTAGTGAAAATTTTGTAGATGTCTTGACTTCAACTGTTAAGTTAGTGAGTGGTGGAAAGAGTGAGGAGTTCTGATATTAAACTTTAATTTGTTGTAATATGCCAAAACTTTCAACTTCCCGACCGTTACCGGACATTCTTATCGTTTTTAGACCCCGGGCAAATAAAGAACCCGCTGAAAAATTGACCCGATTTCTGGCCCGAATTTTGTTAATTATCGGGGGAAACTGAATTATCGGGTTGTTGACCCGATTACTCGCCCGAAATGACCCGATTTTTCGAAGTCCGAAAAAATCGGTTAAATTTTCGGGTCAAATTACCGATTTTTATAACTTCGATTTCCAACCCGATTTATTTCGGAATTGGCCCGATTCTCGATTCGGGTTATTGACCCGATTTTACCCTCGAAATGAACCGATTTTCGAAGCCCGAAAAAATCGGTAAAATTTTCGGGTCAAATTACCGATTTTTATAACTTCGATTTCCAACCCGATTTATTCCGGAATTGGTCCGATTCTGAATTCAGGTTATTGACCCGATTTTACCCCCGAAATGAACCGATTTTCGAAGCCCGAAAAAATCGGTAAAATTTTCGGGTGAAGTTACCGATTTCTAAAATTCTTTTGCTAAACAAATTTTGTTTATCATTCCAGCAGATTTTGTTATTTCATGGTCGTTGAGCCGATTTATTCAGTTTGGGTAATTCACTCGGAATAATCGTTTCACAATTCGGATCTTTATGATTATATGGCTGTCTTTTTCTTTTTGAAGCGAATGAACGGTCATATTGTGATAAATTAATCTGTTAATTTAGCTATACAGAATCTTCAGCATTTATTGTGATGAACAGTTTCGAATTTTCTGTTACAGATCTGCTCGAAGGAATTGATGAATTCTTCGTATAACACTGGCACATCAGCTTTAACGACTACTAAAGAACTTTTCTGAACAGCAATTCAATAGCATCTATGATTTAATTCTTACCTGTTTAATAATGTATATTCAGGGCGTCCATAAAGTTCTACAATAAACCAGATTTTCGATATTACGTCAGAATTGATAGTAATGAAACGAGACGTATCAAGACATAGCTGATTGAATGGGGTTTTCACCAGTGCAAGTATAGGCATGAAGTCAAGTGTACAAAAAACTAAAATACATTTAGCAAGTAGTGGTAAAAATGTGATTTATAGTGTTCATTTTTTACGGAGAATTTTAGTGATAACTTTTTCAATCCACTCAGTCTTATGAAAGTACTTACAGAAAATACGACTGACTGAAGAAAAATGACAATTGAACACATTTCCTTTACATGATTGGCATTTTGCAGCGGCAAGTTCGCGTAGCTATTCATCAATTAGAGGAGCAATGTAACGTGTGGATGTGTTACACGTGCGGGGCTTGTTAAATATTTCATCAATCTGGAAACTCGGCAGCCGCACGTTTAAGAAGATTCAAAACTGAAAATATAAAATTTGCATATCAAATTTTTGCCACTACTTGCATCATGAATTTTAGTCATTTGTACACCATATATTACTGGCAAAAAACCCTATTCAGCCTTCTTTTGATACGTGTCTCGTTTCGTTACTATCGTTACTAATCGTATTTATTATTGAATTCGGGTGAAAATTCGGGTGTAATATCGTGGTACTAATCGTTTTTATTATTGAAATCGGGTAAAAATTCGGGTGTAATATCGTGCTACTAATCGTTTTTATTATTGAAATCGGGTAAAAATTCGGGTGTAATATCGTGGTACTTATCGTTTTTATTATTGAAATCGGGTGAAAATTCGGGTGTAATATCGTGGTACTTATCGTTTTTATTATTGAAATCGGGTGTAATATCGGGTCCCATTTTAAAAAATTCGGGCTTAACCCCGAAAAAGGTTTACGTTTTCGGGTCTTTCACCCGATTTTTCTACTATTGTTGAGATACCAGAAAAATCGGGTGAAATGAAAAAAAAATCGGGTTAAAAATCGAGCCAATTTTTCAGCGGGAAAAGTTGAAACTCCACACGCAATTAGCCGTAAATATCTTATATATCGTGTGCAGTTATGCTGCGATTGTACAATTTTTAAGGAGTTGGAGAATCATGAGTTTCACATGTCACGACATGTCACATGTCACGACCGCTACACTCGTGGACAAGCCCTTCGGTTAAATTGAAGTTCTCGAAAGATATTGCATATAAGTTTTAAGAACCGTTTTCGTTTTAAAAGAACTCTGCGTTTGACTCTGCGTCTTCAGTCAACAGTTTTTAGTCTAATTTTAGATGTTGGTAGTAAACTTCATTTAGCCTATGTCATGAAACGAATGACTTGACGTTCAGAACTGTGAAACTACCAGAATGATTGATATTGGCTTGGCATCTGCAGGGAATTGAGCGAACGCACCTAACATTCATCTGACTTGTGACCTTCCATCACTTGCTGTAAATAGTCGCTCCGTGTACTAAGATTAGAGAGAATTCTTAGACTGAGCATTATGCATCATTTCGGGACGTATTCCGATTATATTACAATCACTAGATCAAAAGATGATGCGTCTGTGTGAATAGTGCATGCGATGTCAGCGATATTCTGTGCACTTTTTGAAAACCAACCCGGAAAAACCGGCCTGTCAGTCCTAGGCAAAATAAGTTTGGTTTAAAAGCATTTTTTGCATGGTGTGAAAATGTTCGAAAAATTAGAATGTTAGGTTATTTCGACAAGGATGTCGACACAATTGGTCCCCATAACAAACAAACAAATAAATCATTTAATTTTTTGTTCTCAATCGAATTAATGACTCAGATTCGCTTTAGAAGCATGACAAAAAACATGACATTCCATTTCAAAAAAAGAAACACCAAGTTGCGTCTTCCTTCAGCAAAATATTGCAAGGTAAAATTATAGAATAATATTTCTTGCACACATCGCATAACTCATTTATAACTCAATATACGTCGTATATTAATTAACTACATTATATTGATTATGCAATTTATATTATTGATGATTTATGTTAACTTATTAATTAATATATATATATATATATATATATATATATATATGTATGTATATATTGAATCTACAATCTGTATTATTAATGCATCAATATCAATCGTTAATTCGATCATTCAATCAATTGGAAATATACTAATTGATAATTGAAATGGTAATGACAACGATTATTTTTCTACAGCATCAATTCCCGTTGCTCCCCCACCACCAGGCCCTGGTGGTCCTCCTGCGCCTCCTCCTCCTCCTCCACCACCGCCTCCCCCTCCGAGTAACCCTCCATCCTCCGGAACTCGAGACGATGACGACGATGAGCCGGAAGAGAATTCCTTGGCTGCCATGCTGCGGCAAGCAAAACTGAAGAAGACAGCTGCGGCCAAAGCTCCTTCGGACAACGGCAATTCTGCGGACCGAAACGGACCCGGGTCATCCGGTACGCTTAGCAGGTCAGGAACTATGAATCGTTCCATGGCCACAGACATGATGTCAGAAATGCAAAAAGTATTCGCTCGTCGGAAAGCTGCCAGTCAAAAACAGGTCAGTTGATGTTTTAGGTTTCAGGTTAGACGAAATAATGCATTTAATGGGTGCTCAGGTTCCTGCGTAAACGAATGCACGACCGTTTTTGATTATTTGTAGGCTATGAAAGTCGGATACTACTGAATTTTAACGAATTAATGTCTTCGATGGGAGTCGGGAACCCCTCGGATGATATTTGTCTGACATGATTGACAGAACAACATGCCGATCCATACTTCAACCGATGTCTATTCAATTCTTAAGTCAAATATCAAAGTTAGGAACCCAAGTATTTGTAAAATATTTTCTTGTTGCTGTCATAAAACTTTATATATTTCAACCAGCTCTTTGGTCATCGTCAGGAGGAAGAATTTTGCAGGTAGACCTGATTCAAAATTCATGTATGGGGAGTAGCATGGAGAGATAAACAAAATGATATCTCTACAAATCATGAAAATGTGAATCATCCGTTCTGTGTTGTCGATGAAATCGAGGACAAAGTCGGCTACACAAACCACGAACCACAGAGGACAACTCAAGGTAAGTTTTACACATGTAAAAGAGCACATTCAAGAGTTTGATCGCATACTCCAACTGAATGACTATCCCTCATAAATGTTGAAAAAAGCAAAAATATCGAAGAAGAGGAAAGAATGTAACACAACTGAATGCTTCAATTTCAAATTCCCGTATGTTTCTGACAAAATCGATTGTCAAAGCATATTTTTAAAGAAGAGAATCTTGATCCCTCCGAGATCAACTCGAGTTCCAAATAGTGCGATCACACGCCATCTACAAGCTTGTGAGTGTTCGCATAATGACACTTGTAATCGTTTCAACGTTTTATTTACTTCTCGGTGGCGTCATACTCGTATTTTGCGTATTCTTGAGTCCCTATCTATCATAAGATTTACCCCTGATCTATGTGTTCAAAAGGAATTTGTGATTGATTTGTTTTAACCTTTGTGACATCCATAATGTTCCCTCCAATGTTTCTTTGCTTTTGTGTCCTTCCTTACTTCAATTTTATCAATGACTTCTTTTTTTGGTGTTCCTTAACTTGTATTATAACTTTTTTTCAATTCTTCTTATTTATAATCACATCATTATTTAATTTTGCATTTCTTGTATTTACTTAGCTTCGTATCTTCCGTCCTTACTTCAATCGTATTATTTCTAATTTTTTTCTAAAACCCTTTCTTGGTCTTGATTCGAAGTTACTGTTATTATCCGACATTAGCGTAGCCACAGCATTACGCAGACTCTTCCCATTATCTATTGTGCTGCTGTTTGTGATTTCTACAATTCCATTTTTATTGTCGTCAGTCTTGTGTCATGTCATTGTCAATCTGATAAGTGTTCTTTGCGTGATTCTATGTATATAATTCAGTCCAGCGTAGTACCTGAATGAGAGCTGGCCAAAACATGTTGCGCTTTTAATATACATGTGGCACTACGTTTCGAAAAACAGCAGTTTTTATTTTCATCTATACATGCTGTAAGGGATCAAACTTCGTCTGTAATCTTGATGCACGACTAGTGAGGAAAGGCATCACCACCCGTCACTACGTGAATAAGACAAAAAGATCAGATACCTGCACGTTAAGTGGATGCATTCGGCAATCCGGCAATCATCTACAGGTACAAAAGAATTTTTAGTAGTGCTAGTAGGAGTTTAAATTTATGAGTTTGTTTGAAAATGATATTTACAATGAGTTGTGGGATTAAATACACATATCTACATTATTTCATACTGCATTTCATTGTAAATATCATTTTCAAACTAATCTCATACATTTAAACTCCTAACACCAATAGAAATTCCTCTGTACCTGAAGATGATTGCCGGATAGCAATCGAAGAATTCTGTACATGTATATAAGAACAAAAATAGTAACATTATAAAATACTCCTGGCTCTTTCCAACTACAAAGAAGAAATATTTATGTCGGTAGCACTACAATTTTGCATACACGAGTAAAAGAACATATTTCAAACGAATACAACTCAGTGTTCAAACACCTTTGTAATTGCAACAATAATGACAAGAATATTTCAATGGATATCCTGGAATCTGACAACGACAAATGTTACCATAGAATTAGTGAAGCAATCTTCAAAAAATCAACCCAAAAATTAACAACAGTTACAACAAGGAAGAACAAGAAGCCTCCTCAACACTTTTTATATGTGTAAAACTTACCTTGAGTTGTCCTCTGTGGATCGTGGTTTGTGTAGCCGACTTTGTCCTCGATTTCATCGACAACACAGAACGGATGATTCACATTTTCATGATTTGTAGAGATATCATTTTGTTTATCTCTCCATGCTACTCCCCATACATGAATTTTGAATCAGGTCTACCTGCAAAATTCTTCCTCCTGACAATGACCAAAGAGCTGGTTGAAATATATAAAGTTTTATGACAGCAACAAGAAAATATTTTGCAAATATTCCTAACTTTGACATTTGAAAAATGACCCAAGGTCTCTTTAACACATAATTGTTGAGTCAACTCTGAAACCGCTACGTTGTGACAAAAACAGCAAACTCATAAAATACTACTGACCGTGCTGTCCGCACATTTCATATATAGCCTACAAAGTTAAAAGCTAGGTGCTTGATGCTCTTCTTCTTTTGATTTAGTTTCCAGTTACTTTCATTTTAGGATAATGGAGATAGTGATACTGGAGAAAGAAGCGGTAAATCCGCCATAGAATGTCTACAGAGTCGCTCTGATGATCCTCCGCCTGTAATGGCCCCAGTAAAGAAACACAGTCGGTCGCAATCGGTCAGTAATGGTTCAGCTGTAACTGTTAATGGACAGGTGCCCCAACAACAACAGCCACAGCAAAATCAGCAGCAACAGCAGCAAGGAAATTCCTCTCCAAAGGTCAATCGATGGTAAGTCGCAATTGATAGACTCCTGATGTGAGCAGCTTGTATGTTATAGACATCCTTTTGACTGCACGTCAGCTGCGCGCAAAGCGTTTGCTTCTTATTTTGAATGATTACTTCGAGTCGATGCGTCATATAGAGTTGTTAGAACAAAGACGAAATGCACGAGTGCACGACTTTTATTCCAAACGCGCTGAGACTCTTCTGAAGCTCTGATACAGAGGGTTATCTATCAGTCGCGAAATACAGGCAAACTACAACGGAATGAGCCTCTCAGGTATATGAAAAAAAATTTAATGACTTCTGTGTAGTCTTCCGTCAATTTCAGGAAAGGTTGAAGCTACTGTCACAATGCATGATTGAAATTACAGCTGTGTAATCTTCATCAGCTGCTGTAGATCATCTTATAAGTGAAAATGAGGAATCAGGAATGTCTTGCTGTATTTCTAACTGTTTCTATCATCGCTCGAAAATTATATTGAGTTTCTCTAAGAAGTATCCGAAGATGTTCAAAGAGAAGATGGACTTATTGTACTTCTTCAAGTCATACTGACTAGCAGCAGTATTTGTGATGATTTATTTACATCAACTGCACAGATAAAATGAGGATGCAATTAATACTATACTTGTGCATATGACACAATCCATTTCAACCTTAGTTGCTCATTCTATTTCCACTTGAAAAATGCATTTATACTGTCTTTCCTGACGATTTGAGCATAGTATGGTACCGACAGATTCTGAAGAAAGAAGACAAATAGAGATCGCAATTTTCCTGTTTTTTTTACAAAATTAGGCTTAGAACACAAATCTTTCAAATTTATGCATTCAAACCTCAGAGCTTTTCCGATTTTTTGTTAAGATCTAATAGGCCTTAGATAAATACGCCATAGACAAACACACCATATGTGAAATAAAAAAAGCACCATAAAGCATTGGTCTGCTCATTTAGTAGTGCGAATGCTTGTCCTTGGACTTTTGTACGCGTCATAACAGGTTTAAAGACTTACATATTCATCTTTTCACAGTCCTACACAGAACAAGTCAATCAATGCCGCCCATGTGTTTAGCCATATTTTCATTTCCTGGCATTAATATTTTTTGCTGAAAAGCGTATTTCATCACATATGTTAGTAATCAAATTAAATGTAATATCTGCTCAAAGATTTGATGGCGGTACGATATCCGACACTTTTATGAAGGTCATGTTATCTAAGATAACTAATAAGGAATAGTGAAGTGAATACCACAGCGCACTTCTATGATTTCATGGTATAAAAACCTACTGAAGCGAGGGAATCTGGAACTTGCTGTATGCAGATGACCTGGTTCTCACACCTGATGGCAAAGAAGAGGTCACCTAAATGTTTGTGAAGTGGAGAGACGCAATGGCCAGAAGAGGCTTTGGGGTCAGTGCCGAAAAGTCTAAGATCATGATGAGTGGAAGTGAGAACAACGAGCGCAAACCTACTGGAAGGTATCCTTGTGGTGCATGTGGGAGAGGCGTCGGGTCCAATGTGTGTTACCTGCTCCAAGTGGTGCCACAAACGTTGTAGCGGTCTCCAAGGCTTCATCAATGTGATCAATTTCCACTGCCATTCGTGTGCAAGACAGCAAGTGACCTGTGCAAGCAGAACCTGACTCAATGCCTCTGTTCTTGTGACCGAAGAATGCTCCACTACATGTCTGGCATTTCCCTGCAAGATGATAACATCCCAAGCAAAGAAGTCGCTAGAAGGTGTGGTCTCAGACCACTGGAGGACCTGTTGGTTGAGCGGCGACTGAGGTGGTTTCTGACATGTAAAATGCAAAAGTGAAGGAAGTGCTCTCGGCTCTGTTCTTTACCTGAACATGAGCGGAACATGTCCCAGAGGCAGACCACGCAAAACTTGGTTCGATAACATCAAAGGAAGACTTGTCTACGAAAGGAATTCAAGAGGAAGCGCTTGATCGGGATCACTGGAGGAACCTCATCAATCGTCCAACCCCCAAATACAGTGGAACAACGGACGGAAAAAGGAGAAAGTAAAGTAATTGGGAACTTGACATCTATTGCACGCTCTCGGCGCTTGCTTTTTGTTTAACATTCTAAAAACGGTGAAAAATTAATCAATGAAATTTAGCTGTTTGGCTTAGTATAGCTCAACTACAATTTTCTCCTTAGGAATAGAATTTCCTGATTGCAATACAAATGTTTCTGCAATTTCAACTGATACAAAAATGATTGCTAGCTATATTGCTGACATTATATTGCTCTAAGTTAAAAACTAAGATTGAAACTTCGTTTATTAGTTTGCATACAAAATCGGCGTCAATTTGTGTGTGGCCAAGGATTCTGTATTACGATGTATTGATAAGATTTATATTCTCAAATATTCACATGTGTACCATTAAGCATCATATCACATGTTGCTTAAGATAAGGCAATTATTCTTATAATCTATATTTATCGATGTGAGGGACACGTATCCCCATAAGTAATTCAAAATCTGTTGCCCAACTGCAATATCAACTGAAATATATATTTGATGCATTGAAACTTGGTTGTGATAAACCATCTTAATTGCGTGAGAATTTTCCTTCCAATTAACCTTCTGAAGCAGATCTTCCGTATAGTTTTACACATTAAATGTGCATCACGTGCATAATAGTTGTCAATTCAAATCCATCTCTGAGGTCAACATACAGGTTCAGGTGAACATGTCTGTAAATACATACGTAATAACTAGATCACTGTTATCATGCATGAATTTGGATACTATCTATATATTGCTGTAGTGTTGAATTCACGGCGTAAATGCAGGTAGGAATAGTTCGGAGTTACATCACTGAATCTTACGAACTGTATAAAAGTTTCATTTGTACGGTGTGCTGCTGTAATGCAGCCGAAACTACGTGGCATGCATGATAAAAAACATGATTCTTTAGCATAACATGTGCAAGAAGTGAATGAAAAGTTCATTTCAATGCTATATTGGAAGACTTAATGTGCTCAATTTTGGAGCTCTGTGATATAATTTTGATATGCGGTTGAGTAAGAGAAAGTATGTGACTCTTCTAATATTTAGCGGCGATGTCAAAAATAGTGGATTAACATCAGAAATTGTTCACAAGACTTACTGATTGTTTTACTTTTTCCTAGAGTGAGAACACACAGTCACACTAAAAAGCCAGCTATTGGGTTTTCTGAATGTATTGAATGACATCGCAATGAATTACCCAATCAAATAAACGCGGAGTGCTTCAGATGTAAAGATATGTAAGTATCAGTTGGTTTGAAGACTTTGTGCTATATTTTTGGAAATGATCAAAAATGATTATTTTGCGATCGCAATGATCAACCATCATCACTGTTGACATGGAATTACCCAGTTAACAGACGGATGGTCATTTTAATCATCGCTAGTGATCTCGTAAAACTGACAGAATGACACTGATGTAATTTATATTGCTGCGAAACATTATCCAGAGAAAAGAATGACCGTTGCATGTCTCTCGCATTACTGTATTTTAGAAGTAGAGCCTGAAATGGATTTTTCATGACTTCATAAGATGGGACACAACTCTCAAAAATTTCAATGGATTTTACTCTCGAACTTAGGGTCCCTATTTTTGCACTGCGAATATCGCGATGCGTTTGTGTGAATTAATTAAGTGCATTAATTAAACACTAAATGTGATGCCACCGAAGATGTTCAGTTGTTATTGAAGTGCAAGGTGTTTATGATTTATTTCGGCATTTGTTTTACTTCGGCAACTTTCCGTCTGTTTGGAATCTTGTTTATGTTAATATATTTATTATCTATTGTTAGGCTATTTCACAGCATTGATATTTGACATTGAATTCTATTCCTTATTCTAGCTATGCTTACACATTATAATTGTTTCGCATGGAATTGCTTTGTTGCAGTGTTGTGGAGAATGACAACAGGTAAGAAAGTTCGTATTCGTGAAACGTAAATGAGGAATTGTCGTAGCCAGTGATTGCACATACTCATGTTTTTGCTTCTCATGGAGCGTTTCTGTTGCACGATGGTTGAATAATTTATTTTAGAATTTGTTCATCGGTCAATAATTTGAAATATTTGCTTTTGCTGCTGTTATAATTTCGGCATATTAATCATTGTTCGACGTATTATGAGCGTTATATTACTTCCATTTCTTATACATGTATTGTATATGAACTTTGAACATGGACTTAAACAACTGAATTGCGTATATTTTTCCAGTTGTCAACACTTGATGACAACACCTAGATCTATTTTACGTCTTAGACGTATGATGAAGAATCTCAATTTACAAGTAAAAATATATGAACTAGGTAATGCACCGGAAAAATGGCAGGTTTTAAGTTGTGACGCTTTTCTTAATACAGTAGAACGCCGCTATAAAGGTACCCCTTGGGCGACATCAATGCCTGCCTTTATAGCGGCGTTCTGCTTTATTTGTTTCATAGATCTTCCCTGAGAATATGGTGTTGTTACCGACATTTGATAATGGGCTTTAAAAAAAGTAACATGATGGTGCTGCAAGTATCAATAGGCCGGCATTTTTTTTTTACGGATTTTACGTCACTTTTTACCCCTACTGGGGCCTTGGACGGTGCTGACTTAAGTCAGACTTTGTTTGGAGCGTTGTGGTGCTTTGTAGTCCGGATGCCCTTCCTGCCGACTTCCAATGACACTTTCCGGCATCTATAAGTGAAATTCGAAATGCTGCAACAAGATACTCTTTTTTTGCTAGACTTTGCATGTGTCGATTTGCTGGAGTTGGACTACGATGGGAAAACAACTGTTGACCATATAGCATGTCACATTGCTAATATACGTGATACACTTATTTCGTTACATATACTATGCAATCATGTTTATGATTCAATATTCAAGTAGGCGTTTAACGTGCACCTCTCAAGTTAAGCATGATGGGGATTATGGCGCGTTTTATAATAATATTCATCCACCGGTTGATCTTCCTGGTAATGTGCAGAAGTCAATGTAATTGGTCCTACCTACGGATTTTTGTTAATGATAATCCAAATGAGGATAATAATTTCCTGAAAATTTGCTGACATATTGTGCTTTAATCATTCATCTAACGCTCATGATGTTATATGGTGTAAGTTGAATGAAATTTGCATAATTTTAAACTCCGAGATAGGACAAAAATTGATTCCGGTTCGAAATTTCTAAAACATAATTTTAGTTTCATCTTTAAATCCTATGTTACATTGTTGAATAAATTTATTAGCTATTATTTGTCATCTGATCTCAGAAACCAATGCATCTCATGTAGCTTGTTCAGTATTTCTCAGAGGAAAATCGAAGTAACGGCTTTTCATCGCCGTGCTCTAACAGTATCGAGTTGATTCAGTAAAAACATAAGCATCCGATTACATTGATTTTGGCGACATCAAGCAATTATTTTTCATTTCACTGTGAGGACATTTCATAGTCCACAATTTATTTCGCTTGTTGTGAGAAATTTCAACATTGTGACAGGTGCATTTTGATCATGTTGTCTCGTGATGCTCCTGTATTTTCGTCTAAATGCAGCGGCATTGAAGACTATCAGTGACTTTTGCCAAATAATCCGGCGTTCTGATAGATTATCTTTTGAAGAGAAAGTTATTCTAGATTGTTATTCACTTTTAAAGGACACAGTGTGAGGATTGCTTCACGATCGTTTCTTTGATGGGCATTTCATTCACCTGTCTTGTGATACAAATATTATTTTAAACATCAACCCAGGTGGTGCAAGTGTGATCGCACTTTTCCGATGTTTCTTTTTGTCGGTGTTGTTTTGAAAAATAGTGAATCCTGTTGTTCATAGATTATTTTTCCGATTTGACTTTCAATTTCAATGCACCATCAAAAAGCGTGAAAACACTAAAAAAACCTATGTGTGCCTTGTCCACACTAATGATGTAAGTGATAATATTACATAGATGTTACCGTTTGTTTTTCAAGCTTTTATTTCATTTTATCCTGTCTCTCCCATATCTAAATAGCAGAAATATTCATTTGATTGACATCTACAGCTCCTATTACACCAACGGATCAACCTTTATCGGCATGCTGCTGCTTCGAGTGTTTCATCGATTAGCAAACATTCATTATTCTTATACACATGTTAAAATATGAATCTTTGAATTTTGTAATCAGCATGTGATTGTCGCTTGTAAACAGACTCGAGTGTTTCTCAGGTGGCCTTATTTGCTTGTGCATGATGTATTGTTTGCATGATAACACGATTTGCTGCTTCCGTTGTCTTCATCCACCGTCGGGTGAATAATGCTAACGTGGTCATTCGATAATATCAGTTAATTAGATGAATTAATTATGTCAGCTAGAATGAGTATTGGCTTCAATTTTAGATTTATTTTCTACTGTCGAATGGATGCCAAAATGTCTAAAGAAGGATCAGATTGTGTGTCTTCTGTCTTCTATCGAGAAAGCGTTTTTAATGTCGGTATTTATGCGGCTTTAGCAATTCGATCTTAATCGCATTCAGACAAGTGAAGGAGTCAAGCTGTTAAGGATTTTCTGACACTTGCTCTTTGATTGAGGTCATATGTCCATCGTGATTATTTTGTCGACCTTCCTGCGATTAGCGCGCTTTAAGCTACCTTATCAGAATGATGAGATCGTTCATTCTTGCAAGATGTACTTTTTACGAGGATGGAAAGTTATGAGAAAACAAAATGAAACTAGATTTTCCTGTGGTGCTTTACAAAATGGATAGGGATTTGGAGAAGTTGAAGAAGGAAATTTCCCTAATTGGTCTCATAGGAAACCGTGACCTACTTTGCCAGAGCAATGTGAAAAATGAAATGTTTCAGCAAAATTGGCCAATACTGAAAATAACCATGTTTCGTAATCAAATATTCAAAGTGGAAAGTTTCTTAATATTTGCAAGTTTTGCTAGAATAGATGATAGGCTTCATTCTATTCAGCAATATTGGCCTATTTCAATTTAAAAATTCTCCCTCGACCTATTTTTGTAATGTTTTTCTTTTGAAAACTTTGGCCTATTTTGTTTTCATCACCATTTCAAAATTCTACTTTGAGTTGCGATTAATTTCGATTCACATAAACGGATCATCTCATATTCAAATTTAACGCCTTCGCCGCAGGAAAGTCTAATGTAGGTGCTTGCAGTGTCTGGATGCGAGGGGTCGCCGATAACGCAAGCACAACATCCTGTGCGAATGCGGGCGTCGGCCGTTAGATGAAGTGTATGAACAAACAAAGCACGCCAGACAACCGCATGCGTGCAGCATGAGTCATCTATGTTTGTGGTCTAAATGAAAGGCTGGAAATTACAGAACATAATTTGCATAGTAGTGCTTCGGTCGAAGCTCGATCTTCATTTAAAACGTAAACCGTTCAGTGAAAATCTAGTTGAATTGTTTATTATTCGCCTATTTCGATTTCATTGGTGTATTGAAAGAGAGCGAAATGCTCGTTGATCGTTCGCTTGAATAATTAGCTTGAAAATTATAGGGAATGCATTTTGATGCTGACTCCAGCTGCAGCCGACTCGAGCACTTCGTAGTAGCAATCAGAAGATGAGAGTATTTTAATGTGACTAATAAATCTATATTCGTTTAGCCACTACTATCTACTGCTGCAGTGAAGTCGCTCAGCGGAACCTCCTATCCGTACATTTTATTGCGAAGTGAATAGAGTATGCACAGACCTTTGTTAGGCCTAATGTTTCATGAATTGACTGATTACATTGGAATTACTCAAATGAATCAATAGTGATTATTTCATTGTCACCGCAGGCCTCAAGTATAGAATGAAGCTGAGTTTTACACCACCAAATACTCGATTTTTAATCTCAAGAGACATTTTAATTTTTTTTCTTTATTTAAAGCATTTAGAAAATAATCTACGCATACAAACATTTAGAAAGAAGCATTCGAACAAAGCGCATGATTTTCTCTGCCATCTGCTTCAAAAGTAGTCGATATTAAATGCATGTGTATAGTGATGTGAAAAAGCAATTTAATTCACCTATATTTCTTACCAGACATCACATTGAACAAAATTTTGCGAAGTAAATGGCTGCAAATGTCACTTGTCGTGAAATTCTATGCTAGTTTCTGCTAGCCTGGTACTTGGGTTCAAGGAAGCTCGACGCATTGAACCGTATTTTATTGATCGGTAGGTCAGGCAGATTTGTTAGAAGTGGTATACTCAGTTATCCTGCTTGAAATTCGATGCAAAATCGACGTAAACCACGACCGTGGAAAGTTGATAGGGTTTTGAAAATTAATTGTTATCCAACTTATCTTATCTGTGAATTAAACCATGCAAATTTTCTCAAATATTCGGATGAAATCAGTTAATTGATAATTTAGCTTTGATAAATAGAATCTGAAATAACGACGGTACGTAGTAGTTTTTGTGATTTCTAAGAGGTCAATCTGGGCCTTCTTACAAGTCAAATTTACATTGTCGATTGTTTGCTCAAGATTCAAGAAGTTTGCGTTTTGTGAAGCCATCCCAGTGTTCGCAATTGCTAGTTAACTAAATACACATGCTGATAGGACATACAAGTGAAAATGAACGCATGTAAAACTCAGTAGCAGTACATGTAGGTCTAAATGTGTTAAAATATACCTTGACTTGTCATTGTAGTTTTGAGTTAATGGGGTTGTTCAAAGCCCGCTATATATTTCGCCCTACAATTCATAGCATCATCGACGGAAAGTACATTTTCGTTAAAAATAATTAAAAAAATTTCTGACACGGTGAGGTTGACGTCAACAAGGAGTGGCCGAGTTTGACATAACGTCATATTGACCGGGGGTGAGTAGGGGCAGTCTACATGAAACGCAAAGTTCAAAACTTAAACTGAGAACGCTTTAATGTTGAATCGCTAAAGAAGCGCTAGTATAACCACAATTATTTTTAAAAAATGTACAGCTCTAAATCATTGGCGTCATTTGTTTCTGAAAATCAAATTCCATCGATCATTGAATAGTCAATTATTTTACAGTCAGATTGATGGTAGTTTGCTTTGATTTTCAGTAAAAGGATGATGTCATTGAGTGGAACACCTCATGAACTGGCAGCGTCAGCAGCAGCCGCGGCGGCTGCTGCAGCAGTGGCTACCGGAAATTATGGCGGAGTGACACAACAAGATCTAGACAACCTGAAGCGAGATATAATGCAAGAGGTGCGGCGTGAGATCCAGCGTGCCAAGAACGAAATCATCGATGGTAAGATATTTTTTCTTGAGATGAATAGTACTGAAGGTTCACTACAATTTATTGGCAAAGTCGTGTTCTCGTGTTCTCCAATCTCCGAAAATTTGATTGAAAGGGATTTCAATCAGGATTTGAAAATCAGAGAAGAATAGCTGTGATGTTATTTTTTCAAAAACAAACGACTACCGGGACACTGTCCCACCGACACTAGTTACATTGCCACGCTGAATCGCATGACAGTAATTGAAATGGTTTTACTAATTGTTTTACAAATTATGGTATCACTAGAATGTTGGAGACTCTGAATTTCTAAGATCGTGATGTTTGAAATAATCATTGCATCGTACGCGCACTCCGCCCACAACGGAATCGGCATGACATATCGTCCAACCCCCAAACATGAGGAAACAATGACTCAAAAGAGGGCACTAAGTAAGTAAGTACCTTCAACTAATCAAATCACGCAGATTAAAGGCATATAATGAATTGATTTTTTATCGATGATGCAATGCCGCCCTACATTCTTTAGTCGCCAAGAAGAATTATACAATTGTATATGAGTACGAACGTGCGGTAGTACTTTTATGTCTCTTAAACTTTAGGTGACACACTAACTCATTGTCGGATTTGCATAAACAGAAAAGTATCCCTTGGAGTTAGGGCAACGCCATAGAGACAAACCCTAAATGAAGATGATAAATTTGAATGGAACCGCCGTCGATGCTTGATGGTGTTTGAATGCATGGTGAACCATATTAGAAAAATTAGCAACTGAGAAACTTACTACACGTTCCCTTAGTTTAGGTGCAAGAGTGTCTAAACGTTACCACTCAAGATAACTTACTATTGTGTGGACGTCGATGATTCCTTATAACATTAGTGGAAGTCTCTTCATGCAAACATTTTTAATTTAGTAACTTGAAAAACCATGGCTAATTTACAGCCTTTGTATTTTCGATGAAGCACGCATCGACCTTTTTTGATAAATTGGAAAGTGTTACTGGTTTGAAAAAGTATTTTAATGAGTCATATTTTAGATTATCCTTTCAGCATGACTGAAAGCATCGACTGCATTCTGACATGCTAAAAACATTGCTTTTGAAGTCAGAAGAAAATTCACTATTTTGATCGATGTGATTCCCGTCACCCATCTTAGTGCTAACAGGGCCAACGAAAACGCCGGAATCATGTCACATCGATCAAATCCGCTACTTTTCCCTGTTTTTTCAAATTGCTATTTTTTCCTCCAACATCACAAAAGTGTGTAGCATGAATTAGGAGGAACTGAAAGCTGAAATACTCTGCTATAAGGATGTTCTTGAAATGGAGCTGTAAATGAAGCTTTAGGAATTATAGAATATCAGGGTGTCCACAAAGTTCTAAAAGTCCTACAGGAAGGCAAGGTAAGTGATCGACGAAAGAGATTTTTTCTTTCTTCGCATCATCATGTCTGAACTTGCCGCGTCTGTGTCGAGGTGCTTTATGAAGAAAAGAAAGCAGAGAAAAAAGCGCATTTGGACGCGAGATTGGATTTTATGGAGGGACTTCAAAGGAGCCTCAAACAATGTTCTACGATATCTTTCGACAGAAGTTCATTTAAGACTAACTTTAAATAAATTTAAGTTTCTCCTGCAAAAAGTTGAGAATTCTGTGTAGGGCTTTGGAAAGTCGGATATAGTTGTTGTTTAATATCTAATATTGTCTATACTTTACGATCTACGAACATCATATTTTGTCTCTTCTTGGCTATCCGTTAAGATATATATTTTTTTGTAAAAAAATACAATTCACTCAATCTACACCATTCTGCTCTACAGTATCCATTCGCTTTCACTAGATTTGTAGATTTTCAAAATTTTCCTTGTAACAGATGTTCATTATTTCGATGTATCCTAGCAGTAAATATCTAATAGCGGAAATTTACTGCTCTACGACTGTTAACTCTGGTTGTGAGAATATAAATAGAAACATCAGACACACACACACACACCAAATTTGTTTGACTTGGTCTCTGATTCCGATTTCCAGTCGTGCTCAGGAACTCGCCCAGGAGCAAGAACCTCATATAAATCTAATTTGCACCACTTCCAGATTTTTCAGATTTCTGAATTTTATTCTTCTCGTTAATCGAATGATTTAAGCTTTTTTTCTGCCGGCTACCAAATCGAAACCCGGTATAACCATAGTCGGCCAACATTTGTAGAGCTGAATCCCTTAAATTTCTGAAGGTTTTGTTGTTGTCCAAGCGATCAACTGTACGAGTACTATCTATTGAACTGTTGTGATTTGTGAGAAAAAATTCTGATAGCAACATGACGCAACCACAGATAATCTGAAAAGATTTAGTGTCAGAATTGCATAGTCAGAATGCACAAGACTCAGACTTGGAATGCAGCCAATGAGAGTACAGCATAAAAGGAGGAGACAAATGCACGGTAATGAGGTCAACTTTTACTGAACTCTTAAGTGATCTCAAAGTGGATTGCCTTTTCACTCGATATACTGGCGGATCACTGATGATCCGATGATAGTCAGTAACCGGACGGTTTACATGAAATCATTCGCTGGAATATCACCAAGTGACGGCCTGTAGATGATGTCGTGTAAACGCGCCTATGCTGGATTTGATCGGCATCACTGAATCTCTGAAGTGTGTTGCGAGCACTTTTGAATCTAGGATCTGGGGTAGCTAGGTCCTGCTGAAATTAAAAGGGACCCTTTCTGGAGATGTATGTCCCAACTTCCCGCAGTGAAGGATGTGGTTTTCATAGACGCCTTCTGTTTGCCACATTGGCTAATTGTAGTCATAACAATGCACATTCGGTCGGTAACTCTTAAGAGTTGATGTCTCCAACTGTTCAATTTTCAGCTGTAATGTGAGCAACTACTCATCAGCATCTTCAGCCAGACTTAGAAGCCTAAAAGTTTCATGTTGACCGAAAGTCATGCTCTCAATTCCCTTTGTTATATTCGAACTTTCAAGGATTTACGCTCAATCACATGTTTTGCAGTTAAAGTCTGTAAATTGCTGCAGTCATTTATTTTACGATACTATAGTTTCTAACTTTGGTTCCAGCATTTGTCTGACTGTTTCTGATGCAGATATCTTTATCTGGACTATCTAGTTTCTATCTTAGTTAAGTTACTTTAGTGACTACTTGGAAATGTGTTTGGAAGTTGCTAACTATTATATTCTACAATGAAATCGATAAATCTATGAACAGTGTCCATGTAGCTATATGCGTAAATCGGAATCTTTGTTTTCCAGTTGATCTCCTGCCTATGATGCTTCCATTTTATATTTGTTGTCATGTTCTTAAACCAAACTGGTATTCAAAAGCAAAATAATTTCATTTTCCTCTTAAAACTTTCTTTCTCTTACACGTTCACTTTTCATGATTGCCAGGTCTATCTTTGTACTTGACGCAGGATCTACATTAGGGATGGATGCTCCGGCCGGAATATTTGCATTTTCTCTAAACCTGACAAGAGTCGGATTTTTTATCCGGCAAAAATCAGACCAGATTTTGCGTGCTTGAAGAGCGATTATATGGTGGCATTTTATGCGATATCATTCCTTTCTTTTGAGTATAGTAATGTTGCTAGAAGCAACACAACGCAGAATTAGTTTCTTCATCTTGTGAACACAACTCGACAATTTCTACTAAATGCAATTAATTCCTGATTGTTCATTCTATTGTATAGGAAAATATAAAGGTATCTCAGAAATAGCTGTTATAATGGAATTAACCGTGGATTACAATAGGTTTGCAAACTACAAAATCAAAGAAAAGTAACTCGAAGCATCGGTTAACATTTCTCAACATGTACCGATCATTCAAAATAAGAGAAAACGTTGTTCAGTGTGCTCTTCAAAGAATGATGAATGTCGAAGCAATGTTTTCTACAAGAGTTGACACATTGCTTTTTTATCTGTGTCTCTAAAGAGACTGCTTTTCCCATTGCTATCAACGGAGATGCTTTCAATTTTATTATAATATATGAGATTTGGAATTCACAAAAATGCAGATGTATATGTGCCTATTTCATGTGTCTGATGATACGAGGGGCACTATTAAAGTTTTTAGCCTTATATTGAAAAAGTAATTGATGTTAAACAATAACATATATTTCTTTTACATTTGATCATAATTTTTCAAAATATGTACCGTTGGCGGCAATGCATTTGTCTATTCGCCGAAACCAGTTACTGAAACAATTACAGTATACTCAGCAAGATCCAGTTTTAGCACTTCATCCATGTAAGCTTGAACAACGTCCTCCAGGTGGGAAAATGAATACCGCGCATTGCTGACTTCACCTTAGGGAACAAAAAGAAATTGGCTGGTGACAAATCCGGGCTGTAGGGAGGCTGGGGGAGAAGATGGACATTGTTTTCAGCTAAAAAAGCCATTGTCTGTGCCGACTTGTGGGCCGGTGCGTTGTCATGGTGGAGGAGCATTTCTCGTGCTCTTGTCTTTGACCAATTTTCTCAGACATCCACTGTTGGTATTTTGGAATACCAACAGTGGAATACGATGAGGAGTTAACAGTTCTTTGCTCTTCCAGTACCGATGTTGAAACATGGCCGCTAGAAGAAAAGAAAGTGAGGACCATTTGCTTGCCGCAGCTTCGATCTCTGCGAAACTTGACGGGAAGTTCATCGCCAGGGAACAACCAGATTCGTGACTGCTGCTTCTTTTCCGGCTCGAAGTGGTAAATCTAAGTTTCGTCACCGTTTACAAAATTGGTTAACTCTCTCGTGCTTCCATCTCTGAACTTGCTCTTCATGAACATGCACCACTCCACCCTAGCTGTCTTTTGTTCTTCAGTCAAATGGTGGGGTACCCACCGAGCGGTTCGCTTTCGCACACCAAGAAAGTCATGCAGGATTCGATGGATTTGAGGAGGATGAATCGCTAGACTTCTTTCAATAATTGCATAGGTCACTCTTGTGTCGGCTTCTATCATGGTTCTCACACACTCAACATTCTCTTCTGTCACAGATTCTGATGGCCTTCCAGAACGCTCCTCATCATCCAGTGATCTTCTTCCCCTTTCGAAATTCAGCAAACCAATTCTTGATGGTTTCGTAAGATGGAACAGAATCACCGAAAGCAACAGTCAAGCGATCAAACGACTCATTGGCAGTCAAACCAGTCTTGTAGTCATAGTAAATCATGGCACGGAAATCACGTCTGTTCAACTCCATGATGAAAGAGACAGTGACTGCGGTGAAGAGAGACAATGGCTGTCGGTGTACTGACTAATGTTCGACATTCATGTGAAGAATCGTTTCCTGTGGCCATGAAATGCATAATCTGTAACTGGTTCTTTAATTTAGATATATGCTGTAGTTTACGGAAATGAATTTGTGTGACTATCAAATTATGGGAAATGGTCAAGGCTAAAAGCTTTAGTAGTAGCCTCCGTGTACTACATACAGTATGGCTCAGCAAGTTTGCATCAAGCATCAAAGGATAGCTGATCTCATCAATTGCTCTAAATCATCACTTATCGATAGTTGCTCACAATCCATCGGTTGATCACTTCGCTAATTTACATAGATAGCTGGAATCAGTAGAATCTGAAATTCGTCACTAAAAATTCGTATTCTGACAGCATAGCGACGATATGACGGACCTCAATCAAATGCGAACGCAGAGTGGTAGCCAATCGATCATCGCGAATGGACAGCGGAAAACTGGAAGGTGGTATAGAGTGACATACCAGACGGTGTACGCAGGGGATGGTGATGCTTCGTCGTTCGTGTTGTTGATGGTCATCCTCTTACTGACAAACACTGCGAGTTGACGATGATAATTCCAGCCATTGTCATGTTCTAGTCGTATTTTTCCTGGTAGGCCTACGTAGCCGGACAAATGCACGTTGAAGGCAACATGGACAGCGCTTATTGCCTCACACATGTTATTGAAGAACGAGTGACTCATCAAATGCTTAAATGGCTTCTAGGTGACACACAAGTGTTCTTCAGCATGACAATGCCTCTCTCATAACCAAAAGAAGAACCGAAGTCTGTCTCGATAGGCAACCTCAATCTCATGACCTGCCCACTCAATTGATCTCAATCCAATTGACAATTGATGAGGCATGGCGAAACAGAGATTTAGAGATGACGATCGAAGCTCATTTTCGCAGCGAAATAACATCTTCGCTTGTGAAAATGTAATATCGACATGAAGAAATTCGAGCAACGCGCACGCAATTGTTTGAGAGCATGCCAAGATTAGTAGCTTCGGTTATCGTTAGCCATGGTGTGGTCGACACACCAAATATTAGCAACTATAAAAGCTTCTCTCTCTCTATTTTTATGTCACCCAATCCTCTCCGATGCATTTTAAGTTATAACTTGGCGCTTCTGTTTTTCATGCTTGAAGCAAACTTGCTGAGCCATACTGTAGAGTGTATAAAAGCCCTACGTGGGTTTATATTTCATATAGGCTTATTTGTGCAATCAAATTAGCTAATTTTATGGTATACCTTCAACATCTGAAATTCATATGCAGTCATTGATGAAATTGTACATATTTGAAATTAACAGCACCCATTTTCATCTCAAATAAAACGCATGATGTCTTAAAAATGCACGGAGTGTGTTTATACGCAAAATTTAGCAATTCGTCCATCAAAAAGATGGCAGGGCAAAGACAAGAAATAATCTTAAAATCACTAATCACAAGAATTAAGTAGGCAAACCACAGAAATTCCTAAACCAAGTGTTTCGAATGATATAGTGAGTAGACGTGGTGACCAATTGATTATAGGCCAATGATTAAATCTGATACATTTTGTGAGTTGTGCAACGATAATAGGAATTGCAGCAATAAATTAATGAGTTTGAATCTCATTGTATCACGTTTTCTGTAGAATTCTAGTGCTAGCTTATGATTGATTCAACATAGGTTAAATTAAGAAATATTTTAATGAAAATGAGATCTGTAAATGTAAAGTACAAACAAGAGTTAGTAATTTCCTAATTGAAGCAAATGATTTTATATTTAACATGTATCTGAATATCAGTTTGTTTTTCAAATATTTGTTTCTCAACATTTCTGACAAATGCATTTGTACTTTTTTTTGATATTCTGAAACAGAACATTTTTTATTTTACCTAATAATAGGTAGTATTTACCTAATCTCGCCTTTCTATACTAGGCATTGAATCTCTTGAGGCGAGAAGGATATTTTTGGGCTTAGTATTGGTATATGAAATGATCAATAGCGAGGTCGACTTACCCTTCGATAATTTCTTCTACTCCGATAATATCACACGAGGACATTCTTACAAACTGAAAACGCTCGGAACTCCACATTATGACTGCAGACGTTATTTTTTCAGTCACCGAGTAGCGGCAATTTGGAACCGTCTACCGGACACCGTGGTTAAGGCGGAATCAGTTTCGATGTTTAAAAAAAGACTTCGAGTGTACGATTATTCATCAAATTGTAGAATATTTAGATAATGTATCTGTTGATGGTTCGGGTTACGCTTAAGTGTTGCGCTAGCAACCTGTGTCACCTATTGTATTTTCTATACAATAAAAAATTCATTCATTTCTTCACATAATCCAGAACATCGCTGATATTTCAATCAAGATCAAGCGCCTCAGTTGCGTTCCATCTGAATCACATTACGATCAATGTCAATTCCACGCGGTTGTGTATTCCACTGCTTACATGTATTATTTTGAAAGAATCCACCATTATGTCCTGCTTCTAACAAAATCATGGTTTATAACGGTTGAGTAGGATATTCCTTTTTTGTTACTGAATCAGTGATGACTTGCTGAAAATTATTTTAGCAGTGGTTAAATCAAATTGTTTTTCTTGTATATATAGCAGAGGCTTGTAGCCCTTTTCATTACTGGGGCCAATCGGAAACTCGAAGACAACAATCTGAATGACTAAAAAATCGATAAAATATCAATAATTTGATTGTCTTATGAATTTCTTTGACTGGAAATGTTGGAATGAACCTAAAATTTTACGTAAAATTGAAAGTAAATTTACTTAAAAAATATTGAATTTTGATTTCGAAAATTTGAATATGCTTTGCATAGACACAGTCAGTCCATCGTCACAATATTGACGATAGCCCTTCCAATGTTGAAGTGACTTTGTTTAACTCTTTCCCTGTCGGCAAAGTTGATTTTATCCTGATTTATAATCAGTTAACTTGGTGACTTGGTTAACTACTGACTAAATACAAGAGTAATAGCAATTGAGAAATCATCATGAGATCTCCTTGGATAAGATACGTGTTTCCCTAATGTTAGTGGTAGCAGTTTTGAATTAGCACTTGTAAGAAACACAAAACCCGCAAAGAAATTTGTAATCAAGGTTTCAGATTTATCAGTCATCTCAGAATGTCTGAACACTGTGAGCTTTTTTGATTGATGATGTATTCTACAGTCTAACATGGTGTTGATGAAATATTGCACTCAACCTTTCCTCTCAGATGACACGATGTGTGATGAATCCTTGAAAGAATGCATTTGAAAAAGTTCAATTTAAAGGTCAGAAAAAATTAAGCCGCAAAATTAAGCCATTAGTGGCCATAAATTTTTGCTTCTCCAATGCATAAATTGTGACATCAAATTTACATATCTGGTGTAGAGAGCATCAAGCTGATAGGCAGATATGAAAGTATGGGTAATTCAATTCAATATTAGATGCATACTCAAACTGAAGCGATTCTTGTGGTGGTGGATATCCAAGGTTGCACTGGGAAAAAATTGGACTGAATTCAGCTAGCTAGACTAGAGAGTCTGCAGAAGCGATTTTTTCCGAGAGATTCCCGAGTGTCGAACTTCATCCGCTGCGAAATATACATCATATCAGTTTTATGATGTGAAGTCTGTAAAATAATTTTCTTGTCAGATACATAAAATTAAATGACGCAAATGTTTCTGCATTTAACAGCTAATGTGTTTTTTGATGGCCGATGTGTGGAAGATGCATCTTTTTATAACATGATTATTTTCTCTTTTCAGCTATTCGATTAGAAGCGGGCAAGCGTTAGAGACGGCTACTGTGCCAAGGTCGGGAACATTCGACTGTATCAAATTAGTGCTATCATGTCTTCGGAGCGTGGTGCCAGTCTCAGACAGTGGTGCTTCCTCAACAGATGAATCGATTGTTGCGAACAACGTTTCAATCGTTTGCATTTGTTGATCAACATGATGTCGTTCCACGACACCGGGCTCGTCTAGTTTGATCTGTTCTTTCCTCACTCTACGCTGATAACGCTCTTTTGTCTGCAGACAGATAAGTCTTTCGATTGCAAGCGGAGATGTGGAAGTAATGAGAGAAGGCAGACGTTCCATATACAGTGCAGCGGGTGACGCTCTCGTCGGCGCTCTGACTCTATCGCCGAACATTGTGAGCATCGTGCAGATTATCAGCGTTTCAGGATCATGTGGAAGAGAAATTAAACATTTCGTGCAAATCACTTTCTTATGTCTCACGTATTATAACTGTCCTTACAGCGCCCGGCGACCACACAGCCTGGAGCGTCGTTTCTTGCGCACTAGACCCCTTGTATGCCGAAGGCATTTCCAAATTGTTCAAATGATTTGGCCTTCCACTGCTTCCAAAATGCTTGTTTATTTTAAATGCATTTCTGAATCTGATAAAATTGATACTTGTAGTGTGAGTCTCCTGAGATGTATGACTGAGTATTTAATTGTAAACTTGGAATATTATCGCAAAGCTTCGTTTTAAGTCCGTTGTCCGGCAAAACGAAGCAACTAGCAATTGACTATTTTTTCTTTAATTTCTAACGCGACAATTTAATTTGAGTGAAAGTCATATTCCTTTCAAACAATTTTTGAAAATAATTAATGTCAACTTTTCTTAATTATGTTGTTTTACTGATGCGTTGTTGCAGTATTAGTATCGCGCGTCTAACTTATTGTTGACATTCCTTTAAAATGAGACTGGTTGAAATTAACAATGATCATGAACGATTCGAGTTGTAAAAACGTTTTTTTCAATTAGTTTTATGAAAGTAGATATTTATTTTATTAAGTGACAATAGATTCTTAAGACTGGTCATTGCACATTTTCATCATGACTTCAGTCGGTCTAATAATGTTTTTCTCTCAATTTTTCCTTGTAATCGTTTGTCTCTTCATGGCGGGATATGTCGTGATTTGTTAAGGAAAGCATCGATGATAGTGAATTAGTGTCTTAGTTTGCTTTCATTGGTCCATTTCGAATGATGATTTGGACGCTGTTTATTGCATTTGCTGGTTGTTCTTGTTAATTTTTCAGGCGCCTCACCGTTCTTTTGAATCTGGTGACGAAAGAAGATATTGAATGTTTTTGCACAGTTTAATTTTGTAAGGAAAGTCATGTCTAGGTATATTTACTCGGAATTATTGTTCGTGAGCTTCATCATATCTTTTCTATGCAATTCCAAGTTCGTAGAGAGAGTGTTGTTTGTAAACTGATCCTCGTCATGTATCATCATCAGTTAAGTGATATTGCTATTGTACAGTTGTGTGGATTGAATATTATGGCTCTGGTTGTATTGTTGGCGGCTCTCTTCAACTGTCGCGTTTTGTCGGTTGAAGAGGGAATGATCAAATACCGCTACATTGTGTAAATAGACTTATACAGTACAAGTATTGTCAATGATACGATAACCGTAAGTTGAAAAGAGTTTGCGGTCGCTACTGACAAACATATGTAGATAAAAGTGCCTGTGAGATTCGCTGAAGTCTTTTGTTTTTAATTTCAGTTTTTCTTCTAATTTTTGCTATATGACTTACTATGTCCAAAATATGCGTCACTCTGTTCCTTTCCATCCTCAAAGTTCTATTCGCTTTTCATCTCTTCGTCGTCCTGCCTTCTATTGTCTTCTAACCTAATTATCTTGAATTTTTACGCTGTAGGATGACATGTTGTCTCCAACAGATTTTTCCTCTCGATTTCCACTTTCTAGACATAATAAATCGTCTGTCTTCATTAATGGTGTGACTACCACTTATCTACACAAGTCTGACCAGATCATGAAGTTTGGATTGAGCTTGGCTCTTCCATTTGTGGAACTTTCATTTTGTTGTTATTACAATGGTTGCGCGCATGCAAATAAGGGGTTTATACCCAAAACACGGTTTATGAATGATTTCACCTACCCCGTCTGTTATCCCATACTCATGGCGTCGACAACTTAGTTTTCCAGACTGTGTAAGTGTACATTTTTTCAAGTGATTGTATTTATTACATGAAAAGAAGGAATGCAAATGTTTTCGTCATTTTTCATTTATAATAAAATTAATATCGCTTTAGACTGCTGTAGTTGGGTGTGATTCTTGTGGATCGTTTCAGCTCTAAGTTGTAATTTCTGTACATCTATAAAACAATAATACACTTTAGGATGTACTTACGAATTGTTTTTCACGAATAAACGAATTTGCGATATGAATCATCACACTTAATCACAGTAGTTCGTAATGGCTGAATGAGTCCGGTGCACGAAATCTTGAAGCTGTAAACAGGTAGTGTAGGAAGTGATACGCGTCAATTGCGCTGCAATGGTGGGACTAGATCTACAAAAAATCTTATAAATGTAAGTTCTTACCTAAAATTCGTAGTTTATCCATCGTATTCTAAGAGCTGTAGGCCAAATCAAAATTCCGTATTGCAACATGGGAGGTGGAGCTACAATATGGCTATAGTTCTTCGAACTCAAGCGCTAGACTCATTCCTCGACTTCAAATTCTAGTGAATAGCCTCATGAACAAATAGTGAAACTTAAAATGAATCCACTCAGAAAACTTAACTATGTTTCAGAATATTGCAGTCTCAAGATAGTTTGATTGACCACGATAGAGTGATGAACATCGATAATTTCCAGTTTATCCTAGACAAAATGGCCGAAATAAGCTTCATTTTCATAGCGTTGAATCCATGCCCGCGTACCGCAGGTAACGAAAGAAAATGTTTAGCATGACAGGCTGCCATGTAGGCCAACTGTTATTCAAATTGACGTAGCTGGGGATCGATTATGCACAAGTAGGAAGTCTTGGAGGTCTGAATTGATTCAGACCACTGATTCAAATATTTTGGCTTGTAGGCCTACGCAAGCAAAGTACGGTGACATGGCGAAGAAATTTTAAGAACAATCGACATCCAAAACTTGTTGATGTTATAGCCGAGTCCCATAGCCTCGCTTCTGCCTTTTTTTCGAAAAGGGATAGTCGCATGATTTTTTGACAACTATGAACAGAGCGGGCAAAATTACGTAGGTAAAACAGCTGAAGAAATGGTTGAGAATTCATAGTCTAGCCTCAGAATGCAGTTTCGGTTTTTCTGTTCGCCATTTTCTCGAAACCTTTGTGATTTTTAAACAATGTTCGAAATTTCTTTACAAAAAATACATCATAAACCGTCGAGAAATACAATGGGAATTTTTCAAAATGAAACCGCCTCTCCTGGCATCAGATTTGATATCTGCCCTCGCAGCCGGAATGTGGCTGTAAAATTTAATGCGCCGTCACTGACTGATAGGGAAGCTCAGTTGAGGGGGGATAGGCTCAGTTGATTGAGCGGATGATTTGTGAAAACGCTATGACGTCCCAGAAAGAGTTGTCAAATGGTAAACGATCTTGAAAAAGGACTGTAGGCCTACATGATGGACACTGACATTCACTTAACACCTTGAGTCGCTCATTAATGATGAAAATGAGGATCAACAACTGCCAGTATATTACTTGATCTATTACAGCGTTAAGTGCATGAAGCGTGCGAGATCGAACTTCGTGCATTTATTGATGATCGAGTTAAGTTCATTAAGACATTTTTGTGAAGCAGGATGCAGAAAAGAGTGCTCAAAAGAGAATCAAAGAGTTCTTGAATGACAGCGACGATGTGATGTACCTACTATAGGCTACGTGGACCGGGAGGAATATCGTGGTACCCCCTACATATGAAAAAAAATCCTTCAAATTCAAGATTTGTCGTCTTCATAGATTGCTGTCACTCTATTGAACAGAAGCATTCTGCTTCATAGAAATTTACAACAATACAACCTCTAGAATGGAAATTAAGCTTCATGCAATGCACAATAACGGCACATAAATCGCATGCATTTTCACTTAGATGCACCTGCCAACGTCTGTATCAATGGGTTAGAATCAGTCACATGAGTAAATCGAAGCTTTTAATTGGTTCTTCATGCCCCAACTTAGTTCCCCCGGATGTGCCGCGACCTCGAGTCAACTTCCATTCTAGTCAACTTCAGATAAACAGTTTATTTCTATGTTCTGCTTGGTGTGACCTTGCAACTGACAACGGTATCTTGATTGAATGAATTTATGTTGAATCAATGTGTTTTTGAGCGTTGAGTTTCATCAGTTTGTTAGAATTGTTTGGGTGAGGGATCTGCTACCCGATGCCAGGGTCCTTCACCAATCACTTTGTTGAAAGCAGTGCCAAAAACGAGATGTCCGCGTTGCCGCTTAGCTTGCTGTCTTCCCTGAGCATGAAATTGAGGTACTATCATATTGTTTGGCCTGTGATACATATACACGAGACGCAAAGTCTCTATAACAGGACTGCCGACAGATGTTGCTAACTCGACCCCAGCTTTGTACGTACATTTTGACTATCTGATCATTCTAATACTCATTCCAACATTTTTGAATGACTTGTATCACCAATTTCGAGATTTGCGCAAGCGGCTTAGCTATCTGCCCGATAGGCGATCTACAATGTCCATGAACTTGCATTTTCCATGAAAAAATAGCCTAATTCGAATTGTAGTTGTAATAGTTGGTCAATACTATTTATATACAACCCATGTTCTTTCACTGATTCATCTATAACAGACATTAAGAAAATAAAATGTACCATCATTATTCTTTCCTGAGACTTACGACAGGTGGAATACACAATAGCCTTGTGCGAGTAGACTAGTTCACAAAATTTTCAGGATGGAGGAACGCGTATTGCATTGACTCTCCTCTTATCTTATCTAATGAATTTTCTTCTATCTTTGAGCTCATCTACTTACATGTTATCTTAGAATAAATATCAGAGGATTATTTTTGAAGCACCAACGAACGGTTACATAGCCGGTATAATAAATAACGAATGTAATTATATCTTCTTGTAAACCAGCATCGAGACCGCATAAGTTCCTTCATTTAACCCTCAAGGGTTCAACGGTTTGGACTTAGCGTAAAGGTTCAACGTGGAACATTTTGTTCCTATGACTCTAATGCAAATTATGTGTTTATCAGATGCTTTCAAATTACACTAAATGTTAAGATATGCCTATCTGTACTATAGTAACAAGAAGTTTATGTCCCTAAGTATCTATTTCTACCTTTATACTCGATCATCTGTGTCATAAAGGTATATATTGCATCACTGAATTTGAAGCTTTTTATGAATTAATTGTTTTTTAATTACATATATGCTATGGGATTTGTACTAATAAGAAGTGAAAACTCCATGTATAACATCAAATGTAATTCTCGCAGTATGTATATATTACAAAACATGTGAAATTGCATGTAATGTATTACTCGATTTCCTAAGTACATGTGCATAGTCATCAATATGAGCCTCAATGCTCAAGGCTACAGATCACATGAGCTACAAGCAGTTTTCTTAACAATTAAACTATTCGATGTGCAGGACACTGGTTTGCAACATGAGTCACAGAATGACCTTGTCTTGCGCTTGCACGAGCAGCATCTTCTACTGTTCGGTCGTCGCGAGCTGATCGGTCTAGGAACCGGTTCTTGCACATGATATCCGACTTGAGACGCCGCCTGTCGAATATGTACTTGGAGTGAATTTCGCAAACAATGCAAACGCTTTTCGGAAAAAGGTCTTGCGAGTTCGAATGCCAAATCCTTCAAATAAGCTTTCCTGTCATAGGAAGGAAATGCACTTCGCATGAGGATGAATGAGTTGTAGCATCCTGCATCGATACAGTTAAAAACAGGAGCAGAGGCCATCTGTTTGTTTTTCTTCTTACTGTATACTCTTCGACTTGCTGATCAAGAAGATCTACACTACCCTTTGTTTTATTGTATGATTCAGTTATCATAGTGGGTCGATGTCTTTCAGTGTCATCTGTCCCAGAATCATGATTTCGGGAAGACATGCGTATCACATTCTTTCTTTTCTTGGGACAGTAGGAGAGGATCATGATCTTGTTTTCATGATTGTATACCGATCGTACATCATATCTGTCACGGTTCTCAGTAGAACGAATGAAATCTGGTATCTCCCGCCTATGAGATCGAACAGTTCCGAGAATTGTGAGACTTTTCGACAATAGGAAGACAGCTAAGTCATGCGAAGTGAAAAAATTATCACAAACGATGTTACGTCCTGAGCTGTAGAAAGGACTTGTCAACTCCTTTACTATGTCAAATGCCAAACTTTGGTGGACGCCCTCTCCGTCTCGCTTACCGGTATATATGTATCCCTTCAAGGCATAACCGGAATCCGCTTCACATATCCAGAATATCTTGACGCCGTACTTGTGCGGCTTTGACGGCATGTAAGTCTTTCCTGATATATGGTCTCCCTAACAGTTGTTCGTCAACTGTTAGGTTCTCACTGGGGACATAGAACTTGAGGAACTGTGAGTTCAAAAGATTCCATTGGTCAGAGAAAGCTGCCAGGACGTCACCGTCGGCTTTATGTGCCTCTCGTGTGCGATAGTCATCAAAACGTATAGTTGTCAGAAAAAAATTGAACCTTGCTTTGGACATTGCAGCACGATAAAAGGGCTTACTGTCTCGCACATTCCACAAGTCGTCGATGTCAGTGAAGCTGTCGCAATCCGCTCCAGCCCACAGAAGTAAAGCTATACAAGCTTTCAATTCATCCATTGAAAAAACACCTTTGTTACGAGGATAAGGAGAAAAATTCATTGACCTCACTTTGATGTTGGTACACCTCAATGTATGATACAAAATTTCTTCCGTGAAAATAAGTGAAAACTACTCAATTATCGACGAAGGATCTACGATGCTTCTTGATCGCTGTCAAAGAATGTCACGGTCACGCAATCACTGCGGATAAGGCAACTTCGAGTATATGATTCCCTTTGAATTGCTCAGATCAGAAGATGAATTATCATCGGCGATATCGCCATCTAAGTCACTGGAATCGTCACTATCATTGGCGAAAACAGGAATATCTCCCTCGTCGTCATTTGTCGGTAGTGGGACCAGGATTGCGCTCTGATTTTCGATGTCTATAGTCGAAAGGTCTTCCGTATTGTCCTCGGGATCATCCTCATCGGCCGGGGAATTATCTGAACTATCTCTTGAGACTTCATCAACAATATTCAAAGCATTACACGCCTGCAAAAATGTCATTCGACGCGGGCTACCGGCGGCCATTTCGTCGCAGATTGTGAAAGTCGCTTGAATTTCGCGCAAGACAAAAATTTGAAAAATGTTGCACCTGCCATTATTTTGCAGCTGAGGAAGATGCTACTGGAATCTCATGAGCTCTAGTATCATGTTTGATAACAGTATAATCCCTTGAAGATATGTATTCAGTTACTCAGACCCTGTCAAAGTATGACAAATTTGCATTTAAGTCATTGGAACAAAATGTTCCACGTTGAACCTTAACGTGAAGTTTTGATCTAGAACCGAAACTAATTTAGGTACGAACTCTATATTAGAGCATGTTTAGGGCATTGTACTCTAGTTTGAAGTTCTGGAGTATGAAATACCAGGATTAAATAGTTTTATCAGGATAAACATTTTATTGGCCAGTGGAACAAAATGTTCCACGTTGAACCTTTGAGGGTTAATCGTTCTAGTCAAATGATTTCAATTTTTCACAGCTCGTCCAACCATTGGCTTGGCAGACCAGCTGATATTTTTCAGTGCTTTTCAGCTAAGTTCTCACGAAATTAGAATGCTTGAGCAGAAGTGGGAATTTGATGTCAACGTCAAGAAAGATAAAATAAAAACATAATTAAATCATGTTTTTTAATTTAAAAACAGTAAGAAAACAGAACACAGTATGCAGAATCATAGAGATTTTATGGATGAAATGACGTGCTGATGAATATTTTTACATGATCAAGAAGCCATGATACATACAAAGAAGCTGCCTAAAAAGCTTCCATCGTTTTGCATCTATACAATGTTTTCGAATACATCTGACGCCATTTCAGTGTTTTACAATTGGTGATGGTTTACATGATAAAACAATATCAAATCAAAGATGGATTCGAAAACACTCAAAAATAGAAGAGTTTTAGGAAGTACGAAACTCAATCCCGCAGAATTCACCCGAGCTTCGCCATAAGGTGCCTCTGGATTATTAGGTGGCAGACAAAAGTTTCGAATTAAAATTCAAACTTTTGTGGAGCGCTCAGGGTAGCTAGCTATTGGCATTTTGTTTGAAGTCAATAGTGATCAGACTTCAGTTCAATATTTGATTAAATACTATAATAAAATAACATCGATATGTACACGCGAGTTACACTCTACTCAACCTGATTAATATTGATCTGTACATCGTTCTAAAATACCTTGAATTGAGCCACTCCATTCAAAGCAATTAGAGCGACAATAAATAGACAAGTTATCTTAGTGGATATGACCGTTTTGTTAGCTTTATAATGAGAATAGTTACGAGTACGAGTAATCAGACAATATTCAGTTATTTGTACAGCAAAATTCCGTCATGAATTCAATTTTCTTCACAATAATTCCTATACTGAATCTGAAGTTTGGTATGTTTAGAGGTCTGAAATACTCGACACCGAGTTATGGCCTTCAATGGTTTTGAATCTACCAACTTTATCCTGAGTAAAAGTATAAATTTGATATACATCATTAACCAATTCGAGTGATATCGAGTGAAGTATTCTCACCTTATGGGTCTGCCACGACTACTATATTTTACAGTTGGAGTCATAGTACTTTCATCTGAAGGAGGCATTTCCATTTGCATCATTGTCTGCTGATGTATCACAGATTGCTGCCCTGCCCCCCGTCGTTTTTTTGCTGCCGTGCTAGTCATTTGAGGAGTCTGCATCGTTATGTCCAATGACTCGCGATTCCGCTTATTAGCGCCCCCCACACGCCCCCGTCCTCCCCCACCCGAAGGATTTGTAGCGGTACCACCAGTCGCTGCAAGTCCAGTGGCACTACCGGATAACGCACTGGAAAGGTTGCTGGCTACTTCAGCCAGTTCAGGATCTAATGACGTCCTGTAAGCCATCATATGGGGACAGTTCTTCAGAATTTCAATCATCTGCGGTTGCTGTTGATTGATGAGCTGCAATGAAGAAAAGATATTGTCGAGTCGAATGTCACATTCATACAGGATTTCATAAAAATGTGGAGAACTTGATTCTAAATGCAAAATGAAGTTTTGCATAATTGAATCATGTCGATATCTGCAAAAAGCGATCTATGAATGTAGCATCGATCATATACCATAATTAGATGAATAGCTCGATTTCATATGGTCGAATTGCAATGAGATAAGGGAAAATGCTTTTCACACCAGCAACTTCCTCCAATGGTTAGTAAATGTAGTTGCTCAGTGTCGTATATCCTATGGCCAATAGACTACAAAATCACGATCACATCCCCAAAAAGTAATTGGTGATAACTTAATTGAGATATCAAATGAAACGTCTCCACAAGTCATTGCAAAAGCAAAGAAATTTTTCATTTGCGTCAACACACCTTCTCATTCACCGGTAATCAGTTTCATGGCAGAAACAAGTATTTATCGAGCATGGGCATTTATTGTGTCCATCATCGTACTTCAGTTAAAAGAACACGCGGATTTAATACATTTTTGCGCTTTAAACAAATTGAGCTACTTGATTGCCTTTTGTTGAATCTCTTATCCTTTTAGACATATCCTATTAAATTTTTGAGGCTACCACCTACTTATTGTGAGAATGTCATCTTCATGCACAGTGACGCAATGTGTGTCAAGTGATCTAATAATATATTACTCTTTAAATTCTATTTTGCTGTCAAGTGGCTCTTAATAGCTGCTGGACGGATTTTTAGATAACAGGGTTACTCATGTATCTAGGTCAACATATTTACGGTGGCCGAATATGAATTTTAAAGGCAAGCACACTGATTGAATAACTCATCATTCTCACAATTAAAATAAAATAACCAATGCATAATGGTCGAATCAGTTCCGCCGAGAGGCTAAGTCGACCACCTATTTCAACAAATATGATTCTATATTTGTCATGCTACGATCTACTTATGCATTTGAGAATTATAGATTCCTGTATCAGTATCAGTTGACAGATGTGCGGTATTTACTGGCATATTAGTAATGGCAGTGTATTGGCATTACAGAAAATATAATTGAATTGAACAGATGATGAGTAAAAAGTTAGCATCATAAAGTCAATCATATGGTCAATTCGTGAGTAAGTCTCCTACACCGTTGAATTATGCTTACAAATTCGGTAAAAAAAATATGAGCCATACCCCACACCACGCATGGAGACTAGAACTTCGGAGTACCGTAGCTGTTGTACCAGCTGGCAAATACTTCAATGTGAAAGACAGTTTGGTTTTGATGCAAAAGTGGCTCTTACCACAAAGACAGGATTTCTCACCTATTCAATGTTTCAATTGGTCTTTGAGAGAATTAAGAGTCGAAGGCAAAAGTACGTTTGCGCAGCGAGGTGGAAACTTGGACAGAATGATTCAAAACATACTTAAAAGCTACTAGCACCCGAAACCTCAGAACTCGGGCCTGCCCGCAAATGACAACATGGGAGTTTCCGACCAATATGGATGAGCATGATGGTAACGTGATTAACATTCGTTCCTTGTCAAATGGTTCTGAGACTCAGTTTTGATACAACTGTCCCAGGGAAAGCAACAAATTAAAATTTAAAAGAAAATCATTCTCAGGAACCTCTAAAAGATATGCATCTGTCAAAATTTTGGTCAGATAATCAAAAGCCTTCGATAGTTCGGGTAAGTAGGTATGAATAGACATACCTTCAAAATGTCAACGCTACGGGCTATCCGGCTAAAATTTTTACCAGAGACGTGCATGTAGGTTTTAGGTATTACTTAAAATACTTGTTTATAATCTGCCTTCGTAGTATAAGTTCCTCCATAACTTCAGAAAACAGTAGTTGCAATATTTATTATGTGCAGCATAGTCAAGGGTCCGGCTGACCAAGCCGACAAACATTAAATTTAGGGACCCGCGAATTCATAGTCGAATCGAATCATAGAAACTTACATAGGCCTACATTGAACTATTTTTAAGAATGATTTACTTCAGCCAGATGGGGAAATCATGGACGTCTCGATATATTATTGGGGATAACCCCAATAATATATGGAGTCGTCCATGGGGGAAATACTGCAAATTAGTAAAGGCTAATAACCACGTACTTTACACGGTTTTGAAAGATTAGGTGACACCTTATTAAGTATACGCCTCATCAAGTAATAAGCATTTAAATTGAACTGACTTTCCTTTTGAGATAATTTAAATCTTGTAACTATATAAGCCATTTCGAAAACTTCTTCAAAAAAAAGAAAACTACTTCAAACCCCCGATCAAAAACTACTTCATTATCATTATATGATTTATGGATTCTAGAAAGTTGTTTAACCGATATTTCACACCTCAATTTTCGAACATGTTAAGTTGAAGCAACAAATTGCATTTCAACATTTTTAACTGCAGCGTACGTGTGTCATTAGAAAAGTTCTCTGTATTCCTTCATAGAAACTAAATGCAAAGTGCTTTTCATTTGATATATTTCAGATTGATACATGGACTACTCAAAATATCTACCATCACTGTCAACGCACTTCTTCCAGCGCTTTACTAAGCCATTTCCGTCCTTCGATCCATGATTGTTTTGTCCAAGGCAACGCATTAACGATAGAATTCAAAGTTGATCTCTTCAAACGTCTTGAAACGTCGACCTCGAAGGTTGTTTTTCATCCGTGGAAACCAAAAGAAATCGCATGGTGCAAGTCCGACGAATAAGGAGGGTGCTGAAGGATTTCCCGGTCACATTCCTCGGTGAAAAGCTGAACAACATCAAGTTTTGTGTGAGGCGCGGCGTTGCCATGCAGGATGAATGGTCCATCATGTAGTAGATTTGATCCCTTTCGTCGGATGGCAGTGTTATATCTCTATTGATATTTTAGTGGTCATAGCATTATGTTTATTTGACTGTCTTTATTGTATCGCTTCTGACTATCTATGAATCTATTCTGTATCTATGCATATTAGTTAGTATCTATGTAATATTATGAAATTCATAATATAGCCTACTCTGGTGACTGCAGGTGGTCTTCTCATCAAGTAATATGAGTACCGATTAACGGATACCTAAAGGTGAACATAACATGGCGTCTGCGTGTAAGGTCGACATTAGAGCTGCACCAAAGTTCGACATTGAATCCGAAAGACATCTCTTCGACGAATGGCTACTAAAATGGAACAGCTTTGAAATTATAAGTGGAATCAATGAGATCAAAGACATCACAGAGCGCAATTCAATACGAATGCATGCATTACGTTCTGCTGTTAGTAAAGAAACCTTAGGAATTGTAATCCACTTGCCACTTGGTATATATAAAGACAATCCTGATAAAGTTCTTGAAGGTTTAAAACAACATATCCAAAGATCTGTCAATGAAGTTTATGAACGAAGAGAATTCAATATCCTGGAATCAAAAGGAGGGTGAGACATTCAACGACTGGTTAATGTCTTTAAGAGAAATGGCATCTCGTTGTAATTTTCGAAATGCTGCAATAATTGTGAATCTTTACAGCTTCGAGATCGTGTAGTCACTGGATTGCGTGATCAGGAACCATCGAGAAATTATTGAACGTTGGTAGCTCACTTACTCTTCGCCAAGCTCGAGAAATTTGCGAGTCAGTAGAGTCTTCAAGGACTCAATCGTTGAAGATAACTAGCAATAATTCCATAGTTGCAACAATAAGGAAGAAGTCATCTTATAAAATTCAACGACAGTTACCTACGGCGGTGCCTCACACCACTGTAAAACGTGAATGTAAGTTTTGTGGACGCAAACACGAAATGCAGAAGGAACTTTGTCCGGCATAAGAGATGTGAAAAGTGCAAGAGATTTAATCATTTTGCTGTGAAATGCCCTTCACAAAAGAATGATTCCTATCCTAAAAATAAAACTTTCAAACGTATTGGCAGTTTATTTTCGGCTGGTGATAATTCTCAACACCTCGTCAAAGTCATGGTCAGTCATGAAAATACTAGCAAACCCGTTTTATTCTTACCTGATACGGGTGCTGAGATTGATGCAATTCCTTCACAAACGCTGAAATTCTTGAATATAGATAACAACAACATTATTCCTACATACATAACTCCGAAAGCAGCAAATGGTGAAATATTATACGCCTTAGGTTATTTTTCGGCAGACATCACTCTGGGGGACAGCTTCATTTACACAACAGTATTTGTATTATCAGGTTTGCAAGTACCAATCTTATCAAGGAGCTCTTGCGCTCGATATCATACGATTTTCCCTAAACGCAGCTAAAGCCACACGTTTCACATTCAAAGTCGCCGTACGCCACAGAATCATCGAAAATTCCAGTGGCAGTACATACCTTGAGTGAGGATTCTAAAAGGCTTGAATCTAAAATAAAGAAGGATTTTCCTACAATCTTCAACGGTCGGGTAAGCACAATGAAAGGTGAAAAGTTTTCAATCAAACTCCGAAATGATGCTATACCTTTTACCATTTCGACTCCTCGGCGAATTGCTGAACCTTTAAAGCCAAAATTGGAAGCTGAATTAGAATCACTGGAATCACAAGGAATAATCACAAAAGTGACATATCCAACAGAGTGGTGTGCTCCTATTGCTGTAGCCTTGAAAAATGATCGCAACATTCGTCTCTGTGTTGATTTAAGAAACTTGAATAAGTTCGTTGTTCGCGAACGTTTGCTGAGTCCGACGCTTTTTGAAGTGGTGTTACTGCAAGTATTTCACTACATTTGATGCACTCAAAGGTCATCATCAAATACCCATGGATGCCAATTCTCAAGATATGACTACATTCATAACTCCTTTCGGTAGATATAAATACCTGAAAGCACCTTTTGGCATTAGCACTATTAGTGAACATTATAATAGAAGATGATGAGTCGATCGAAGGTCTGAAGAATACATATCACATTGTGGATGATATCCTTATAGCAGACTCTGATTATGAAACTCATGTCCAAAACGTGAACAATTTCCTCAAAAGATGCGAACAGCACAGCATATCTTTAAACCCTTCAAAACATAAAGTTGCTTTACTTCAAGCAGAATTTGCAGGTTTTCACTTGTCTACCTCCGAATACAGAGTGAGTAATAATCTCATAAAAGCTATTAGACTTTCCAACTCCCAAGAATCGCACTGATTTAAGATCATGGTTTGGCCTCGTAAATCAAATTGGAAACACAACAAATGAATTATCAGAACTCTCAGGATCTTTGCGACCACTCCTTAAAAAGGGAAATGAATTTGTCTGGACCTCTGAGCATAATCAATCATTCCTAAGCATGCATGAGGTTGTCGAAACCTCCATTCTTAGCCTACTATAGTCCCAATCGTGACACTGTATTATATACTGACGCTTCGCGCCTTGAAGGTATTGGTTTCAATCCGACAAGACATGGAAAGTAATACAAGCTGGTTCTCGGTTTCTATCGCCTGCGGAATCTCGATATGCTATGATAGAGCTGGAACTCCTCGCAGTCGTATGGGCAGTTAAGAAGTGTGAAATGTTTTTGGATGGACTTCAACATTTCGAAATAATGACTGATCATGCTCCGTTGATACCGTTCTTAAACAAATATACCTTGGATCAAATAGAAAATCCGCGATTACAACGTTTAAGAGGTCAATTGGACAGATTCTGTTTTACCGCCTCATGGATTAAAGGGAAAGAAAATGACGCAGCTGATGCATTATCACGTGCACCAGTAGACCAAGCATCCAGGTCGGACGAAGTTGGTGAACAAATAAGGCACCGAGTGTCCATAATCTCCGCACTTTCATCTATTTCACATGAAAACGTCGATGTTTGGCTGGAGAAAATTTCCGACGCTGCTAAATTCAATACAGAATATCAACAGCTGAAGGAACTTATAATTCAGGGATTCCCACTTGTCAAAAACGAAGTTCCTTGCCAACTCCGACCATACTTCTATATGAAGGATAAGCTCACTGTAGACGACGATTTGATCGTTTTAGGACGACTACTGGTTCCTGCCAAAATGAGAAAGAATGTTCTTGATAAGCTCCTAAACATGCACCAAGGAGTAACGAAAACTAAGCAGAGGGCAAGATTGTCTATGTTTTGGCCAAGTATGAATAAAGAAATAGAACAACACTGTCAGACATGTACTTCATGCCAAACATCACTGCCAAGTCAAATGCGCGAAACAATGATACCTGTTAAACGTCCGGAACGACCGTTTCAAGTGCTCCACGTGGATTTGTTTGATTATGATGGTCAAAAATACCTTGCTTGCGTTGATGATTTCTCCGGGTGGCTCTCCCTAAATGCTCTGGGTAAGCACGCATCAACGAAACAAGTATTGACTGCTCTCAGAGAGATTTATTGAGAAATCGGTCCCAGAGGTTTTGTTTTCTGACAATGGATCACACCTCGCCAGTCATGAAATGGAAACATTTTTACGACAATTGGGCGTAATTCACAAGACATCTTCACCAGGTTATCCACAAAGTAACGGAACTGCAGAAGCCGGAGTAAAACAATTGAAGAAAATGGTAAAGGGAAGTTATGACCATATAAAGAACACGATCGACTGGGACAAATTTGGCCAAGAATTATTATCATGCTACAACACGCCAAGATATGATGGCCAGTCACCTGCGGAGCTTCTCTTCGGCCGTAATATACGCGACACTCTTCCGGCACATCGAAGATTTTTCAGGAAAGACTGGCAGTGATCTTTCGATGAGGCAGAAGAAAAAGCAACGAGGATTCGAGAGAAAGTCATGGAACACTACAACGCCAGATCTCGTCACTTACCTTCACTAAAAGTTAATGATAGAGTAGTGATGCAGGACAACCGTTCCGGGAAATGGAATAAATATGGATTGGTGGTCGAAGTAATAACCGTGACTACCTGATAAAGTTACCTAGCGGTAGAATATTTCGTCGTAACCGAAGATTCCTTCGACGTCGAATAATAAACTTGCCAGGAATGGTAGACGACAAGACTGCGACGGAGCCGACTCCTGTACAACCTAGGCCACAAGGGAATCAAGCGACAAGATATGGACGTATCTCAGTCAAACCGGATCGGTTACAGATAGACCCGAAAAAATTAAGTTACTCATCTTGACCCACGGGAAAAGGGAGATGTTATATCTCTATTGATATTTTAGTGGTCATAGCATTATGTTTATTTGACTATCTTTATTGTATCGCTTCTGACTATCTATGAATCTATTGTAATTTTTTTTTACTGAATTTTCACCCCTAGCACAGCTATGAGCCATGAACGAAGCTAGGGGTTACTCAATGAAAAGTAACAAATTGTATTATTTTAAATAAATAAAATAAAAAAACAGATCTTGTAATCTGATTAAGCTGTCCCCATCAGAAACCTATTCGCACGCCTCTTGAAAGTATCAAGATTGTATTGGTCAGGGAAAGTGGTCTGGCGAAGCTGATTCCAAAGCTGTGCCGTGCGAACAAAAAAGCTTTTTGAGCGACTCACAGTACGTGCGCGTTCTAAGCTCACATTATAGCATGTGAGTGCATTAGCTCTGCGTGTGCTTCTGGAGAAGATCTTAGGTTTGGGTACGCACTCATTTACTGCAGAGCTGCTTCTACCGAAATAGTACCTGTAGAAGAGAATGAGTGAAGCAACATCTCGTCTGACGGAGAGCGGCTGCAACTTGCTAGCAAGTTTTTCACCCATGAGATTCTTGACACGTTTCTCAACCCGTTCAAGGAGGTTAAGATGCGTTTGTGGGGCGCCTGCCCACAGATGACAACAATGCTCCATCAGAGGACGAATAGTGGACTTGTTAAGATAGCAGACAGTCTGTGGTGAAAGATTGCTGCTGGCACGATAGAGACTACCAATGCGTTGAGCTGCCTGCTTGCTAATGGATTGGATGTACGGCAGTGTTGCGATTCTTGGCGTAGGGTAAAAAAAACGCGCAAGGTCGAAAAACACGCGCACATGTATTTCCTTACAAAGAAGCCAAAATGGCAACTATGATCGCTAATATTTGATGAAACGAATTTTTGCAAAGCTTAAATTTGCAGATCAGATAGTAAGAGCTTTGGTTTTTTTTCAGGACAAGTCAAATACACACGTGCCTTAAGTGGCAGATGCATACGAGCAGTGGGCCTATAGGCTATCCATTGAGTGAGATGTTAATGAACCTAAATCATCTTTGATAGGCTATACATGTGGCATATCTAGAAACTGCATGTAATTTGAAATTTTGATATCTTGATTTTGATATTTTAGAACCAAAGTTTTCTATTATCAAAAATTAAAAATAGAAGTCGAAAACTTAAAAAAACGCGCAAAATGGATAAAAATGGAAAAAAACACGCTTACACGCGCAAATTGTCCAAAAAACGCGCGCGCGTGTAAACACGCGCGAATCGCAACACTGATGTACGGTTTCCATGACAAGTCTTTCGTAACCGACAATCTAAGGAAGGAGATGGAATCTTGTTCTCTGATCCTATTATCTGACATCTTAATGCTATGATCATCATCTCCTTTAAGTCGTGAGTGCAGAATACTCTGAGTTTTTGAAGGATTGAAGGAAACAAGCCAATTGGCGCCCCATTCTGAGACCCTGCGAAGTCTTCATTAAGAACGTCGCATAACTGCTGACGTTGCTGAGTGTTTTTAGCGAGTCGCTCATTGGAATTGAAGAGTGTTATGTCATCTGCATACATCACCAATTTACTCACTAGGCAGTCTGGGAGGTCGTTGATGTACAGCAGAAAAAGAGTGGGTCCCAAAATTGACCCTTGAGGAACTCCTGCATTGACAAACTTGGTGGAAGACTTTTGTCCATCTAAGACGACAGATATCTGCCGGTCACTAAGGAAAGAAGCAAGAAGTTTGTGGAGTTGATCAGCAACTCCATAGGACTTTAGCTTCATAAGGAGTCCCTGATGCCAGACTTTATCGAATGCCTTGGAAATATCCAAGGCAACTGATCTCGTCTCACCTTGTCTGTCAAGGACACGACTCACATGTTCAGTGACATATGAAAGAAGATCTGCAGTTGATCGAGAGTGCCTGAAGCCATACTGCTCTTCTGATAGAAGGTTCTGAGTTTCAAGGAAGTTAACATTGTGTTGGTTAATCACTGCTTCAAAAATCTTGCCAGCAATTGGAAGCAGGCTGATAGGACGGTAACTAGATGAAAGAGATGAGTCAGAACCTTTCTTTGGAACTGGAACCACGGAAGCTACTTAACAAGAGGGAAACTCACCGGTGGATACACATCTACTGAACAGTTTAGATAAAAGTGGAGAAAGCTCAGGTGAGAGATGCTTGAAGACCGAAACCGGGATGCCATCTGGTCCACTAGACTTAGAGCTATCGAGACCGGCGATGATCTTTTTGACGTTTCGGACTGTGACTGAAGGAGGACTAACTGTCTCATCAGTGCGCGTGGGAATTGGAGGCGGAATTCTACCTCCATCGTCTAATGACGAATTCTTCGCAAACTCCTTGCAAAGAAGCTCGGCTTTGTCTGCTGAGGTTGTCGCCATAGAAGTACTGACTTCGGCATGACGGAGTGCTGGGATGGAGGATTTGTTCCTATTGGTTACACTGTTGTAAGTCCTCTAGAAGTCCTTAGAGCCGAGCTTTTGGGTAGCAATGGATTTCCGTACATACAAAGCGTAACGGCGGCTTTTGGCCTGATGTATGGTTCCTTGCAATGTCTACGTGCGGTTTTGTACAATTCAAGATTGCCAGCGCTACTGGCACGCTTATACTTATGGAAAAAGTGGTCACGCTGGCAACTTGCAGCTGCACATTCTGGTGTAAACCAAGGTTGTGAGTGGGACTTCATTTGGAAAGTACGGTGAATAATGTAGGCCAACATCCCTATCTGAAGCCACTCTGTCAGTTCTTGCGCCGACTTGTGGATGTTCCCGCTCAGAATCAAATTCTCAGCTTCAACTTGATTAAGAAAAGTGTGGAAGCCACACCATTCTGCTTTGGAGAATTGATAAACTGTTCTATGGAAGGGTGCAGACGGTGTGGAGCAAATTTGTTTGCCAGAAACTGTGATAACACAGTGATCAGACGTGCCGAGGGTAGAAGTAACCTTGTGTGAAAAACAAGTTGGATTTGAGGTGAGAAACAAGTCAAGGAGATATCCAGTATCCCCAAGCCGAGTGCACAAGCCAGTTAACATTGTGCACGTTGAAGTCACCAAAAACGGCACTTCAGCGCTGGGATACTCTTGTAGAAGATAATCGATTTTGTCAGAAAGAACATTGAAAATATCAGCATTAGTTGATGGAGAGCGGTATAGGAAAAATAGAAGAAGAGTGGTCTTCTGCAGCGGCGCAATGAAGGCAAGATACTCATGCCTTGGATCCTCTGAGCTACGAAGTCTTCTCAAGGGAAGGCTTGTCTTGGCATAGACTCCAAGACCATGACAAGGTGCTTTATCCATCCGGTGAAATATGTATCCATCAGGAGTAACGTCGCTTGATGACACACTGGGATCTAACCTGGTTTCCGACAGGGCTAGAAGATCTGGTGACTTACCTTGCAGGAAGATGTTGATGTCGTCGTAATTGGACCTCAGTCCTCTTACGTTGCTGAAGCTGATCCTGAGAGGGGTTTTGAGCTTGACGGCTTGACTACGTGTCTTGTGTGTCTTTCTCATTTTCATAATTTCTCATAGAATATCAATCAAATAAACGAAAATTATACTGTACAACAAAGTGATACAAGAGACTTTGGAAGGCATCAGAAGAACGTAAATAATAGCAACAAAGCTGCAATAAATAATACTCAAAAAAGACACTTATAGGCACAGTTCATGTCGCAAAAGCTTGAAGAAACCCAAATGAGAACCCCTTTGTCGTAACAATGGGTACAAGTCAGGTAGGCCACAGAGGAACCGGATACAGATACACGGGCTAAACCCCTCAGTAAAGCTACCCACGCATGTCCGTGGCAGTGGAACTGCACCGCCTTTTTTCGAGCAGTTGACCGGGCCTGCCTCCCAAAGCATTACCAGTGGGTTCGGGACCCTCGAATTACCTGACGCCCATATGCCGTGAATACGTTGGATCTGTCACACCTTAACCTGCAACAAATGGGGAAGTGCAAAAGAGGGCAGTGGAAGGAAGTTCGATCACAAATGAGCCAAATAAGTGCCATGCCCAAAAACCTGATTCAACAACATGAAACATTTGATGACTGTTCATATCTCGCAAATCAGGGGGTGGTGTTAATTGGGACGGCCGAAGCCTACCACACATTTAAAATAAACAAACGTGGAGAAAAAGAATGAAAAATTAATCAAACATAAATAAATTCAATGACCAGTAAAATAAAAATAATATCACAGAGCCTGCTAGCTAGCCGGAGCACGGTCACAAACCGCCGACAATAAACCTTTCCGACAAGGTAGAACCCAAAGAAGCATGAGCTTCAGACGACACAGCCTTATTGCGACTCCGTTTTCACCCTTTCACCGCTTTGAGGCCGCAGGTTGAGTGAGAAAGGGAATCTATTCATATTAGTTACTATCTATGTAATATTATGAAATTCATAATATAGCCTACTCTGGTGACTGCAGGTGGTCTTCTCATCAAGTAATATGAGTACCGATTAACGGATACCTAAAGGTGAACATAACAGGCAGGACGCAAATGGCTTAATGAATGAGGCGTACTAATCACCATTCACAGTCTCGAGTCCTTTTTCCATCTTACTGTAATATTTAGATATCTCCTACTCATGAAACTTTAACCTTATCGTGCCATGTTATCTTCACATTTCCTTTAACTCTATATCTCAATTTTCATACATTTGTGATTTTGAATTTCATAACCTGTTTGCCTTTTATCGTGAACATGTTTGTCCGAAGGACATCGAAATACATCGTCATTAAAAATTGAACATTTTCGATCGGCAAATTTGCTCTTTCCTTTATTTTTGAACATTAAAATAAAATGAACTTTTTCAACTCATGTATGTATATACTATTTACTTGATTGTATCAATTAAGATTCGAAGAAATTTGATAGAAATAGTGGGCTCAATAATAGCAGTTGAAATCGGGAAATTATGCTCACTGCAGTTTTGCGGCTAAGTTCATGAACTTAACCGCAAAACATCACAAAATGGCTTTCCCGGGCTGTTTAAAGACTAGCTGGCTATTTCGTTAAAATTTAAGGGCGATTCCCAGGCGCCAACAAAATTTCCGGGCTCGGCCGCCACAATGAATACAACAGAATTGAAGAATCAGCTCACCTCCATTTCGGTCATTGTGGGCTATTATTTTCTGGCCTCGACCGAATTCTTTAATAATTTCGTATTTGCTGCAACACTTCAAAAGAACCCCTCTCTATGAACCGAAATCTCCATCCAACTTCTAGGCCGCCGAAATATAATGAGCTGATTCTTTAGGCCGCTTCTAGGTTGTTTTCTGCATGCACTCATGTCATCTGTATTTTCTACTTCTATGCATCACTTTCAATTTCAAAAGCTTTCAACAGAATTTCCTTACATGTTGCATCTCCTGAGGAAGATTGCATTTATTTCACTAGTCTGTATATAAAACAATTGAAGCCGGTTGAGTAATATGAACATTGTCATACTAAATAACGCAGTGGTTCAAAAAGACGTTTCAACAATTAATGCAAGATCCGCCTGAATCAGATCTCTGTTTCTTTAAACATTAAATCCACCCAAGGAACAAAGCCATACTAGCAAGCACGGGGGTGGGGCAGCCTTCACACATTCGCAACTCTCACCAGGTTAGGGCCAGCAACCACCTCTAGTGAGTCCTGTGGTAACTCCCGAGGCGGACAGACTAGATCCGTAGACCTTTTACAGTAGCGCGGGTGATTGGCCTACCTTCTAACTGTAAGAGACCATTTTAGCTTCCGGCTAAAATTTCAACAGAAGCTTGTTTTAGATGTTGCTGAACACGCTTGTTATTCAAATTTTATCTTGTGGTTATTCCCTTGGACAGTTTTAAGAAGACTGGAGACCATTCTAACTTGACATCCAAAATTGCAAAAAGCACTGGGAAATGCATAGGAGACCACATTGAAAAGTATGATTACCATTATAGAGATGGATTGCAAAAACATAGATGTAAAGAAACGCTTTTCCAGCCCAACCTCTCACAAAATTTAAAGCAAGTTGTGTTGATCTCTGGCTTAATAGTCGGATAATGTTCTTTTCTAACTATTTATTGTGTTGAGTCAAAAAACGCCATTAGAGCGGAAGCCGAACGATGATTAAGCTGAAATCACACACGGAAAAAGTTTGAAATAAACACTATCCAGCAATTAAACCCAGATGTCAACAAGCAATTTGATTGCTATATTGTGGGAGGTTTTGGTGGGTAAAGCGTTTTTCTACCTATGATCTTGCAATCCATCTTGATAATGGTGATTATATTTCCATGTGGTCTTTTAAGTGTTTCCGAGCACCTCTTGCAACTGTAATAATTTTTGCGCTTGAATTTTGTACTTTAATGCTGCTTGCATCATGCTTTTTTCCATAGTTCATGATTAAGGCTTACAGGGTTCATACGTCTTCTTTTATCAAAAATTCCGACTTTTCCTTAACATTTTCATAAATGTTTCATGAGACCAAAGCAGATAATAATTTTAATCATTACCCATTAACAGTGCATTTTCGTTTCATTCGTTGAAAACCCCAGTCAGCAAAGGTATCCTACTCACAAATATGACATCACATTTCTATTCTAGAGATCTACGTCAGGATGTAGCTTCATGATTAGTCCATATGCGCAAATTAAATGAAAATCATTTTTTGCAGGCGCTATCCATGGACTGCACTTTTCCTTTTCTTCCCACTTCTTAAAATCTTTGGTTTTCCTGGCACAAATGACCTACCTGAAATAAAGTTAGAAATATCGCTATAGGCTACCTAGCGGTTTATAGACGGCTAATATGACGGTAGACCATAGTATTCAGAAGTGATAAAAAACCTTCATTTGACCACCACATGACGGAGTCTGTAAGGGATTTCTTAACTAATTTTTACAATTTGAGTAATTCACTTCAAGCATGCGATTGATTTCATTGGCCACCCAGCAATGAGCTGCTCATAGAACCATCAATAGTCAAAATAGTTACTTTACATCACTCTGCCATAATAACATATACGTAAAAACATGATAATGTGAAAAATAAACGTATCATATACAAAGTACATGCATATATTTCTACAGGATTCATATTTTGAAATACAAGTCAAAAAATTCTGCAGTTCTACTCATGATTGATTATCAGTACCAATCAGTAAATTGCATCAGCTCAACTACAATAAGCAGTTACGCAATGATACACAAAGCATTAAAAATCAAGAATTGTAAATATCTTTCATCAAAATTCCAAACATTTTTATTTATGAATTCAATAATGAAAATTCTTCGATTTCTAAGATTTTCCAAAGAATTTCTCAAATTCCGACTTTTCCAGAAACCGTACGAGCCCTGGCTTATGCCGATATATTGAACTTTTTTTCTCTTGACTTAGATTATTTCATGTCGATAAAAATATTATTGGTGCGCGACGACTTTTTGATCTATATATACAGCTTACACCAATGGCGTACAATCCGAATGAAATGAAATACAATATTGAGAATTTCTTCGAACGATGCAATTTATGATGCTGAAGTAGATTAAGCACGGTGGATATATCTAAGTTGGAGAAGCAAAGACTTATCCTTTAAGCCGCATCGACATTGACTTTGCCCACTATCGATATAACGGAATTCTATCTTACTCGCGGGCGGCACGCAGGAATCAGGATGCCGGACCCATCCTTTTTGAGCAGTGCGCGAATTCGTACCGAATAGGAGTGCCCGATAACGCACCAGTCCATGTCGGTCAGCCGCGTAAGGCTGCCTAGCATTGGATGTCGATTGCTACGTAGTCAAGAACACCGGCTCACATGAAAGGGAAGCTTCAATGGCAATATGGACTTTCTATGGAATCAGTCCACAAAATATTGACAACTCCCCCACCTTGCATGTTCATCACGACTGAAGAGTACTAAGACAATGAAAGTGATGTAAACAATATAGTTAGACAGTGATGAAACGCAGAAAAGTAGCTCATTTCTGAAAATACAGTACATGCGTGGGATGCTAAGTGCCATGGTTTATATCGCACATGTTCGAAATTCCCTTTCATATTTTTTCGTACCGAATTATATTGGATACAACGGACATAATATACTGTGTGCATAATATATATGAGTGCACGATATACAACACAATTGCATCCTGGCACGAAAACTAGAAGGTACTATTGAGTGACGCGATATTACTTGCCATTTAGGAGAGAATAAGTTCCTCTCCTGACGTTATTTATCGATAAATCGATCACTTCAAGTCATACGTGTATACATGTACATTAATGCACTCTTAAAAATCTAACCCCTTCATTACATGTCATTTACTCACCTTATTCACATAGTCTGCAAGGATTTTCTTATCACCTTTACTCAGTTTATTGCTGAACTCTGTCATAAACTCAATGAACGGCAAATTTTGTTGAGGATTTTGAATACTAAAATGGAGAGCGTCAACATGTACAGTAAATATCATATCACGAATCTTCATTAAATCGAGACCGTAGGACAAACTCAGTCGACGGACAAGTTCTTTTAAACCATAATACTTGTCAGATGATTTCAGCGCATCCCATGACTCGCCGTCAGAAACAACATCGAGGAAAACGGACTGTATAGCAGATAATATCGCTCGTGAAGCTTGAAGTTTGTTAATCTCTTTAGTTTTGGTCAATGTCAGTTTCATGATGTCTCCGTAGTCGTTGTAGAAGCGCACAAAATGTTTAAATAGCAAACTTGCACAACGTACAGGAAGAACATTATAAATGATCAGTTTACTATAGCACGCTAAATAAGTACGTCGATTGTGTAGCTCTTCAATCTTTGTGTTCTCATCTTCATCGGATTGATCTTCAACAAAAACATGTTCAGTCAAAAAATACATCAATCCGTTCTCGAGATCTTGATCTGGTTCGTATGTCAATGCTTGCAAAGGGTCAAAATGGTTGGTGATGTTGCGGCTGAATATTATGATAAGATCACATATTGATACATATGACTCGCGGGCTATCTTCTTCGATTGACATTTCAAGTATTGACAACATATGCCAAGAAATAAATTGAGCATCTTCTTTAGATTCTTTATTTCATTCTGAAAAGAAAGTGAAATGTTATCTATCTTGTCAGTTTTATAACAAAGCATAAACAAAATGGAGCCATCAGACCAATACTTTTGACATGTACTGTATAATAGAGGTATGCAGATGATTTCCGAGCTCGATGGATTGTGAAAAAAATATTGCGTGGTTGAAAAGATATTCGGGTTCGTTGAAAGTATCGTGATATTTTCAGTGTGTTGTAGATAAATAATATCAATAACGTTTTAGCTAAAAAACGAAGATGATTACTCGCATCGACTCACGGGATCTTTGACAACAGTTACGAAAGCAGTGTCAGGGTTCATTCAGAAATCTCAATTAAGAATTCCAAAACTAATCCAGGTTTTCAAGGAACATTTCCAAATTCCAAAACTTTTCCAGGACCTGCATGAACCGCGTTATCAAAGAAAATCATGAACAAAATTATGTATAATGCAAATTTGACAACTCAGGCTTATATCATGTTCTGCTTCACTCAAATTTCAAGTTTGCTAACTTAGATTTAGTTTATAGCTTTTTCAAACCGACTAAATGGATCTGTTAATTTAAGACTTGTTAACTGGCAGACTGCATTCTACGGTCAATATAAATCACTGCAAAATTGAGTTATAAATGGTTAAATGATAATACTCTGCGCACTTAAAATTCAACTACATCTATGTGGATTAATTCAATTTTCAGAGACATGATTTTATGATTCACTAAATCATGTTTAATTTCTTATCGGAATAACATTGTGAACCATCTTTCGAAGATAATTATGATCATTGTCTTTGATCATGATCGATATTTTGCTCTTTCAGAGGAGGTAGTTTGTGACAATCACGCTTAAGAAAATACTCTCATTAATAAGGCTGAGCACTACAGTAATAGCCACTTCCAAAGAAACTAATTTAATAGACCTAACCTCTTCAACCTCAAGGTTGTCATGACACGGATGATTTGTAAAATGCTCCTCTTTCCTCTATACTGCTATAAATATCAATCAAAATTCCGTATTAAATTCTTCAAAAGTACTAAAATTTGCATGCCTCACATGTGGCACCGGGTCATAACTCGAGTTCATTTAATAAAATCGGAACTGCATACACATTGGATATTTTATTCATAATGAGTTGTTGCCTTACCTATTCCATCAACATTTACATTTCCCCTGAAATTCACGGATTTAATGAGTGAAGATCCGCCTTCCATAATGAATTTCGGGATCGGGTCAAGATGAGTCATTACGACCGAAAACCTCGATTACACAGTACATACAGTTCAAGAAAATAGCAAGCGATGGCTTATCATGCAAATTAATCTAAGAGCGCACTAGTACTATTTATTTGATAGTAGTATGAGATTGCAACGCGATTACACACGCGACTGAAGAAGTCCAACCAATTTACGTTCAATGCATGCGACATGAAATCAACCAAGGTCAGGATTGCTTTACATTAAGGGCCGGTTTCATAAAAGCGTCATAAGCCTAGAACCGGTGTTAAAAGTCAAAACTTCATAAAATTGGAACGTTGCGCGTTTCATAACGCGGTTCTACGAAGAACTGGTTCTAACTTTAGAACCATTCCAGTTTCATGAAGAAATATTTTCTTAACACCGGTTCCAATTGAATGAAATTAGAACCTCATTCTAGAACTAATCGAACGTGGTTCTAACTTCAATTGAATCGCCACTTCTCTCGAATGCACAATCGCAGCAAAGTAATGGCTGGGTATGTTTTAATGATTAGAAGCCTTCGCCGTGAGAGGGTATTCAGAGATAGAAGTAATCCTTTCGATATTTACTGTGAAACAGAATTTACCATCAGATATAATCTATCCAAATCAACAGCACATCTCCTTATTGAAGAAATTCGCCCTCAACTTCAAAGACAAACTCGTCGGAACCACGCAATAACTCCAGAGGAACAGGTGTTTGCATTTCTTCGATTTTTGGCATCCGGCAATTTTTACACTTCCATCGGAGATTTACATGGTCTTTCTAAAGCAAGCGTCTGCCGGATTGTCAAACACGTATCTGACTCGATTGCGTGTTTATCGAACCGATATATACGCATGCCGAGTACTACTAATGAAATACGAAAGATGAAGACTAGTTTCTACGAAAAGGCTAATTTCCCGGGAGTAATTGGTGTAATTGATTGTGTACACATAAGACTAGTCTTTAACATTGCTCCTCATGAAAGAGGTAGGTTCATTAATCGACATCATTGGTATTCAATCAATGTTCAAGTTATCGGCAGTGCTAATTTTGAAATTTGCAACATAGTTGCACGTTGGCCAGGAGCTGTGCATGATTCGAGGATATGGAATGGATCACGCGTATGTGCGCAATTTGAAAGTGGTGTATATGATGGATATTTGCTAGGTGATGGTGGATATCCGTGTAATACTGCGATTCTAACTCCTCTTGCAAATCCGATTAACCGAGCAGAAGCGCGTTACAACGATGCACATGTGAAAACACGTTCAACAATTGAGAGAACGTTTGGGATATGGAAGAGAAGATTCCCTTGTCTTAAATATGGCCTTCGACTTCACGTATCAAAGGTTCCTCATCTCATCATTGCGGCTGCAGTAATTCACAACATGGCCATTAACAACGGTGATGAGCAATTTGAATTCGAAAGAGAGATTAACGATGAGTATAACGAAGATAATGATGTTCAGATAGACGATGATCGAGGTTTGCGTTTCCGGCGACAACTGATCGAAAGATACTTTAATTAATTAATAACTGTTATTGTTTCTTGTGATTTTCCCGAAGACTACATGTATCAACAATAAATACAAACGTTTGCATACCGTCGGTTTGTTTTTTGTTACTGACCCATTTTTATAATTTTTAAAAAATTCGCTCACAGTGGGGTGAGGGTTACACTAAGTAATTTATTAGATACTGGTTCAATCCACATATACTTCATTTTCTTACTTTCCATATGATAACATTGACAAATATTCAGAATTTAGACACCCATTAAAAAGTAACAATTTCCATGTAAAGCATTTATTTCACATTGTTGATCAGACGGTCACAAATTACTGTTCAGCTGTGCTAGAAATCCCATACGTCCATGTTCTTCAGCTGTTAAGGTTTCCAGTGCCGCTGCTATTCTCTCTTATGCTTCTGCTTTCCGTTCCTCTATTTTCAGTCTTCTCTCGCTGAGTTCATAAAAGTCCTGTGATGTGATTGCTTTTCGCTTCTTATTCTTATTTGACTTGGTTTGACTCGTTCCACAATCTTCGGTTGCATCAATGTGGGTTGCACTAACATTGGAATCCTCGGAATCGCTATTTCCAATGTCACCGACACATTTCGCGTCACCGTCGAACTGGTTCGGAAGGGGGTCAATGTCGGCCGCTACTAAAGCCATGACTCTCTCCTCGTCTGCGGAAATCTCTTTGGCTGGATTTTTCCCTCCAAAGTTTTAAAACTTTCTTTACGGTTTTCCGTCGCAGCTTTCTTTACATTACATTTCATCTTCTTCCAATAGTTCTTGATTTGAGCTATTGACCGTTTTGTCACGAATTGAGAATCTAAAAGTATTCGTAGCTCTTCAAATTTCTCCTTCTTATGCTTCTGCGTCTTCACCGAGGTATCCTTACTTACTTTCAATTATCGAATTCCTCTCCATAAAATCTAATATGCATTCTTTCTCTACGTTGCTAAAGTTTTCCGCTCGCTTACGCTGTGACATCTTGAGAAATGAATTTCCTGCAATCGTTGATTCAGATCGAATACATTAACTTGACGTCAAGCCAATAACATCGTGGTAACCAAGCTGAAATGTAGGTCATGACATCACCTCAACGTCACTTTGGATTTACCTATAGTTCTAATTGGAACCAGTTCCAACTGGAACCATGAGGGAAAGAACTCGTTTATGAAACTGAAATTTCTCGTCGGTGCTAATTAGAACCAGTTCTTACGCTAGAACCGTTCTAGTTTAGAACCTCTTTATGAAACCGGCCCTAAGAGTCTAACAGAAGTTAGAACAACAGCAACGGATAAATTCAAATATTAGAGCAGACATTTGAATCTCGGATTTGGATTGAGTGACGTTTTTGTTTTAGGTCACTGAATTTCTTATAAGTCCTTTTTCTTAGGACGCATGAGTATTTTTGGAATCAATGGGCCGGTTTCATAAAGAGGTTCTAAACTAGAACGGTTCTAGCGTAAGGTCGTTTCAGCTGCTCGGTGACGCACCGATCAATGAGAAGCTATACTGAAAAGCTCTTCTCAATGCCTGACTATGTTTCGAATGAAATGTGATATTCTTGGTCTAATTAAGAAGCAACAACCTGAATCACTCAGTTCCTCATTCCCTTCAACATAACCCCAGAAAAAATATTTTCTGATCAACTCTTATGGATAGGATGATAAACCATTGTGCATCCTTATTTGAGAGTTGGGAACAGACCGGGATAGCTGCCATTTCATCCAACACCAGGATCATCAACAGGCGTAGTTCACATCCCTACATTGACGCAATTCCCTATTTAAACACGCAGCCAGGGATCGCAATTCACCCAAGAAAAAACGGAAATCGGGAAAATCTGAGATTTGAATGCATAAATTTGAGATATCTATATTAGACAAATTTCGTCAAAAAACGGAAAATTGCGATCCCTGCACGTAGCCATACTAGGAATAAATTGAAGGTACACAATTAACAGATGAAGTGAAATTTCGACGGGCATGCGTTCATTCCAGTATCGGGATTCTTGAGGTAGGACAAAAAACACACGCGTGGTTAAAAAACCCCCACACATATTTGATTACTGATACGCCGTAATAAGAATTACGACGGTCAATACGTATTTCAGTGAATACGAGGATTTCCAACGTTTCCGACTGTATCCGAATGCAGTCAGCTACCTCAAACAGAGGATGTGAGTAGTGTTCGATTCTGTACATAGGACAAAAAATACGCCCACATATTTATCGATTCCTGATACAGGGCATCACGGATTTTCATACACTCGTATTTTCTGCGATATGTTGAGACGAATTCAATATACCTAGTGCTTTAATCAGACCCGAAGTTATAAACGTCAATTAATACTTTTCGTAAAATTATTCGCATTTCTACAATAGTTTCAGTATCATGAAATAAATAGTTGCACAGTAATAGCAACATAGGCTTGTAAATGGTTCCATAGAGGGAATGTATGTCAAAAGTAACATGATTTATACAACCATATTGAAAACAATGCATGTACGAAATGGGGAGCAGAAAGAATCCTTAGCAAATTTGACCACTAAAAGTTGATTAGCCACATGCAATAAATATTCAGGCATTGCATATGTAGACTATACGCAAACAAATACTGCATGTCAGCTTTCTAAATCCAATACCTCCTTCAGAAATTACCCGCTGAAAAATTGGCTCGATTTTTAACCCGATTTTTTTTTCATTTCACCCGATTTTTCTGGTAATTTTTTCGGACTTCGAAAAATCGGGTCATTTCGGGCGAGTAATCGGGTCAACAACCCGATAATTCAGTTTCCCCCGATAATTAACAAAATTCGGGCCCGATTTAGTAAAAAATCGGGCCAGAAATCGGGTCAATTTTTCAGCGGGTAAGTATCTAAATGAACATTAAAATAGAATCAAATATTGAGTTGCATCTCAGTTGAAAAATGGGAACAGACCTGAATAGATGCTATTTCATCCAATATCAGGAATCATCAGCAAGCCTGGTTCACATCTATAAACATCGACACAACTCCTTATTTGAAGTTACAGCCATGCCCGGTAAAATTTGAGATTTGTAGTAATCAAGTTAATGAAATTTCGACGGGCATTCATTAAATACCACTTCAAACACGTTACTGACAAATCACGTAAGTTAGTGCGCCTGCAATATTAGTAAGTGCTGCTTTTGCAAACATGTCTTTTATGTTCATCAAACTTATCAACCCTCATTCTTTAATACGTTCCATTGGCTTCATCTTGTTCATTACTTGAATGTTGCAACATGAAATTTTTGTTAAATATTAAACTTCCCACCAACAGGACGAAATTACTGCACTAAACTCAAAACTCTTAAATCTTGAACTTGTAATTTGCATATTTGAAATCTAGTAAACTGTAGTGTAGTGTTTTTTTGCAGCAATTATATTGTTATTGCAGATTTTGAGCAGCATTGAATCCTTCCATAATATGATTGGAAAAAATTCTTTTATAATAATATATCATCAAAAAAGTAAGACTATAAACCTAACAGACGAAAAAACGCGCAAATTAGGTAAAAATGGAAAAAACACGCTTTCACGCACAAATTATCAAAAAAAGCGAGCGCGCGTGTAAAAACGCGCGAATCGCAACACTGGTTCATTCAATACTGCTTTTAAAATTGAATGCTTTTGAACACTTAAGTTTTTCTATTAGGGATGTTGATTAAAACATGCATGTGAAATCCATGTTTGAGGTTTTGCAATCATTCATAGACAATGTAGATGGCATTACAAAAGTGGACTAAATCATGGCGATGAACAGAACGCAAATTAGGATGCCCTTCTCTCAGTGCAAGCCCTTCCTTGTTATAAAAGATGGGAACAAACATTGAATGATTTCATCGCGTGTGAAACATAAACTTTCATAAACATACTTTGTCTTGACTGTTGAGATCGTCCAGCTCTCTCAAGCGCCACATGAGGGTTTGGGACGCACAGGAGATGCCCTTAGCTACAATTTCTTCGTTGTAATGGGGACGCTCTAATGCACTCCTACTAACTGTGATGAAACTATTCCAGAGATCACGAGATGTCATGTCGTGGCAACTGCAAGGCAAAGGTTTTCAAAAAATGTTGTGCAATTGTTGGAGGGGGAGAGAATGCAACACGTACCACGAAAAAGCATAGATCTTTTTCAAAGCCGAAAGAAGTAGAAATTCATCATCTTCATCAGGTTCATCACCCTGAAATAAAAAGTGTCATGTCAAGTCACCTAAATAATATTCAGCAAATTGGCTCTGTGGCATGCAAATTACATTTCGAGCGTCGCACAAAGATGATGCTCACCTGTTCATTGTAATAATCAAGGAAGGCTTGTTTGTAAGTTTCGCTCAACTGGTCAAGCAATGTGCTCTTTACTATCTGACACTTAGTAGCGATACTCAGTTCATCCGCACACATGGCCTCATATGCTTTGGAGCTGGCAATTAGAACCTCCATGTCATTATGTTTCTCAACAGTTTCCTGAAAAAAAAATACATTTTATTGACAAAATGTTAAAATATACTTCATGTTACAAACTTATGGTGCGTTCACACAGAGCACGGTTTGCGGTTTTACGGTATTTCCATCGAATAAAAGCCGCAGTGTCGTTCACACAGAGCACGGTTTTTGCGACGGCAAATCCTTGTCGTCATCTACAAAAGGGGTGTGTCTGGTGAAGTGGGAGACTGAAAATTACAGTTCGTTGTCCTTAGAAACGCATCAGATCCAATTATAAGTTAGATATTGATGCCGCAAATGCTGCGAGCGTTCTGGAGATATAAAATTTACTGAAATGCATCAAAAAAACACCATTTCATGCGTCATTACACCGAAATGATCGGTGAAACACCGATCATACCAATGTTCGAGTCTGAGACTCTGTTGACAAAAACTGAAATTTTATTAAATCACGAAATCGATGCGCTCATCCGATTCATCATAGGACTGCGACCATATTGCAGTGTTGATCACGTGAATCGACTCGGTAGATCGAGAATAGTAGCAAATAATGACTTTGGTATTATCACTCGAGAAGAGCCGCCCCTCACACAAACTTCCAACGCTTTCCGTTCAAATGATTTCTTCGGTCCTGTTTTTCCAAAACTTGACCAAATTTGCTGAAACGGACTTCGTTTTACTCGAAATTTCATGGAGAATGTGATGGCAGCATTCATTTTGCAGTTTGAGGCAAAAACTTTTTTCATAAATGAAAAACCGCAGTTGAAATGGGTTCAGATCCATTTGAAAGCACGGCAACCGTGCTGTGTGAGAACGCCATCTGCGGTTTTGTACTGAGTTTAATGATAGAAATCGGGAAGCCATTTAGCACGGCAGAATATCGCCATAAAACCGTGCTCTGTGTGAACGCACCTTTACAGGGAAGTATTCTGATCAAACAAACACTTTTTAATAAAAATTTAATATCTAAAAATCTGTAGTTTTTATTAAGAAATGATAATATACCAATATATTGAGAGAAGATATCGACATTTTTGAATAAAGAGAAGTACATATTGTATTACCTGAAGATACTTTAACAACATGTCTAAATGTTTTTCTTGGCGATTGGTCGTATACATCTCCAACTCCATATACAAAGGAATTTGCAGAAGACTTAGCATCTTTTCAGCGTCAAGGTTGTATTTCATGAGCAGAGGAGGGAGTGCACTCATCAGCACCGACGTCAGCTGAGTCCTATCTGACTCCAACGTTCGAAGTTCCCGGGCACTCATCTGCTTCCTGCCTGCAGCTCCAGCAGGTTGGCGACCAATTGGACTTTCACCAGTCGCAGCCTGCTTGATGCAGCACGTAAGAATTTCAATTAAACTTGTCTCCTGTCTGTCATCTAAAGGCTCCTCCCCTCGACCCGGCTCCTCAAGCAGTAAATCGAGCATGCATTCCCAATCTCGCAACATCGAATTGATATCCCACAGACTGTCCACCAGATATGCAGCATGCTCATGTAACTGGAAGTAAATATTACAGCAAAATTATGTTCACTGTGCATGTAACACATCCAAACATAGACGAAAAAGCATCATGAGCATCACCTAATGACTACCGAAGTTTCAATGTAGTTTTACAGACCGAAGACATCTATTTTTCACATAAAAATGATCGAGTTATGGAAGGAGTCTTCACAGGAGTAAGTATCGGGGAATAAACAAGAAAAGTATGCTATATATTTTTTTAAAAAAATAGTATATTTTCGATTTATAGTTTTACGACCACTTAGGAGACCTCGAAATCCCTGAACCCTAAATGGCCGAAGACTATGTAAAATATGAATAATTATAAAATCTGGTTAGTGATTACAAACCCTATTCGAGGAAAACACCCTTCATTTAACTTTGAGCTCATCAGAAGACATAGATTTCAGTTTGGGTCATGCATGGGATTCCGGCGACATGCCATTTCCAAAAAAATCCCGGATGACCCCTTTTTCACACAACTTGCTCTAGGCCCGATTCGAACTATCGCCAATCTAATTAGCAAACTTGATAACCTTGTAACACGCTCAATAGATATCTTTAAAGAATGTATGACATCAGCTACGTTGCTAGGTTGACAAATCATTTCGTTTATGGTAGGGCAAGCATCGCGCCGGAGATAAACTTATGAACCCCAACCAGGCAGGATTCTAGAAACAGATGGTTTCAGTCAAAAACCCAAAAGCCTCAGAACCCTGATGGTCCTTGTAGATCTTTCGAGAGCCTTTGATACTGTGTAGAGAAACGGGCTCATGAACAAGCTGATCGACCATGACATCCCGAAATGCATGCTCAGGTGGATAAAGAGCTTCCTTTCAGACCGCAAAAGTAGTTCAATTTGATAACATCAAGAGTAAACCTTTTGTACTAAAAGGAGTCCGACGAGTTATCTCCCTTAAGCTCTTCAATTTAGCCTCTTTGCTGATGACCATGCGCTCTGGGTGCAAGGTAAAACCCTTGCAGAATGCAATGTCATGCAACGTGCCCTTACTGCTATCAAAGACTGGACAAAGAAAGGGTTGATGAAAATCAATGAAGAAAAACGTGAGTATCTCCTGGTGAGCACATGGACAAAAGAAAGCAAATGTGAAGGTCAACTCCAGATAAATAATAAAGACATCAAAAAAAGTACACACCCCAAATTCCTTGGAATCTCAATTTCACCAAACATGTTGAAGACATAGTCAAGAAGATGAAAGCCAGACTCAAACCGGGAAGAGAAATATCAGGCTAAAGCTGGTGATGTTGTAATGAAGACATGCGCGTGCTTTACTTGGGATACATAAAGTCTGTCGCCGACTATGCGGCAGCCAGCTGGCCATCTATCACCAGCCACACAGACAGTCAAGCTGAGCAGAGTACAAAATGAAGCAGCTAGACTGATCACAGGTTGCAATGGGACAACACCCATAGAAAGTATTCTACATGAAGCAAATCTAATCCCGTTCAGCCTAACAAAGGACAAAAAAGCAGAACAGGCATGCCAAAAGTTTATCCGCAACAACGAAATGCCAAAATGTGACCAGACTCAGCGCAAAGTCACACCCAAAAACAAAGACATGCATGGAAGAAACTGGCGAATCAAGGCTAATAATACGTCTGAAGAAGCAGGATTGGGCAATGCCATTCAAGCCCTCATTCTACAGCAATCGACAAGTAAACCGTGGGAAGAGATCCCAAAAGTCAACTTCTACACTCATCTGCATGAAACATGCAACAATAAAGAAAATGGCGACGAACTTCACTGGAAAACACAGAACACGCTCAACCAACACAATATTGAAAGCAAAGACATCATTGCCTGGACAGATGGCTCTGTAATGAAAGACTAAACAAATGGTGGAAGTGGAGCTTATCTCTAAAGAACATACAATGAATATCTCGATAGCAGCAGGCAAGTGCTGTTCGTCCTTCCATGCTGAAATGGAAATGGCTGGTGACATCTTAGAGATTCGCATGTATACTGCAGTCTTTGGTGTGGTATTCTGTAGTTGCCATGGCTATAAGTGAAAATAAGTGATAGATACGTGTTTTTATACACGGCTATTTTTTGACACAAAGCTAGTGTCATGTGATACAGTATCATGATGTCCTTAAAAGCAAGTAGGCCTATCAGAAACATGGTTTATCAGCAGGTGTGTAAGTTATCCTATCTCAACAAGAGATAGATCTAGAGTTAGGCGACGAAAAATAAAAGCGGAAGGTTTGTTTATGGAGTCCGTGATTATCATGAGTGACCAACACAAAGATATTGACAGTGATGAAGACATGCCATTATTACCATTACTTGTTATATACAGGGTGTCCACCCTATCTGAGAAACAAAATTCACGTACATGACAAGAAATTCACGTACCACTATTTCAGGCCTACTTGCCCGGCAAGCGACAGTTGGTTGAGTCAAAATCATTCAAAAACACTACCCGCAGCAACTTCTCAAAGATATGCAATAATGATATCTTTACAGTAGAAAGATAGTTCTTCAGAACTATCTTGTATACACACTGCACACATAATAATATAAGTGCCTTCGATGCTGTTTTGAAGACATCATTTCACAAATAAATGGTATTTTTGGTCATTCAGTTATCTCTAAATACAACATAATTCACGGCTATAAAAATCAAGGGTAATAATAATAATAGGGTTTGTGTTTTTAGATTTCTAGAAGCAGATTAAAACTAAGAATATTAGTGTGCATATTCAAGGAGATAACTTGTTATTTCTTTTAAAAACATCAGGATAGAAACAATAGACTGAGTCCACCATAGCAAAAAAAACTAATCAATCTAAAAGTCTTCCAATAGTCGGCGCTTCCGTTGTGCACATAAGTATGAGATTTCCGCTTCCTTCTTCTCCCTTGCCTCATTCAATTCAATAGCTTTCCTTTTTCGAGCTGCCTCCTCTTGCTGCTTTTCTGCGACATCCTTCTATTTCGCTTCTAATGCAGCTTTGTAGCGTATGTTGCGAATGCTCAACCGACCCAATTGTTTGCTGGCCTTGGCCAAGCATTGACAATTTTGCGTAGCCACATATGCATGTACATCTATATATGGGCCTTATAGAGGCAAAAAGCCCCAGTATATGACTGCACAATACACATGTATACATCTATTACAAAAAGCATGAAATAATTCAGGACACAAAGATGTCAAGACGCTGCTTAGCAGAATTTCACAAATTTTCATTGTCTGAACCCAGACCCGTCGTTAGTAGCGGCTATATTATATGAACATATCTACATGTTTATGACTTTCTTTCTTGCAGAACTTTTTTGTAGAACCAAGTCAGAGTTGGTGCAACAACGGAAGAAAAAAAAATTAGCACATGTAACAGGAATCAGTTGATATCAAGTAGGAGTAAATAGCAGTAAATACCACTATCTGCGCAACTGAGCTGAAATTCACGTACACCTTCGCATTTTCCCAAAATTCGTGTACAATTCACGTACATTTTCATAATTTTCAAAATTCACGTACATACGTGAATTTCACGTACAGTGGACACCCTGTATATAGGATTCTCGAGAGTCGAGACCCAAATAAATCCACCCCAAATTTCTGGAATTCCGGAATGATCATTCTTATGCATGGTCAACTCCATATATGACTTAGGGGGCAATTATGGCAGCTTATGTCTTGTATATTTGAATCACATGAAAAGGGAGAATAAGTAACACTTTAATGAATTGAACACAACTTTTTCGTATTGGCGGTCTCTTCACTTTTTTCTACGTAATGATTTCAAAAAAACTCGGAATCTTATTCCATACGCCCAATGCAATATCGCACATGCACAAGATACGATTTGACAATAGATAAAAATATCGGTCTGATTGAGAGAAAACATCAACATTTTTGAATTAAGCATATCTGAATTGCATAGTACACTACAATATCAATGTGGTGTATTTTTTTCTACCAATCTTTCAACTGCGATTTGAAAGCGTGGGGCTAAGACCTATCCGAAGTATAGACTGATTGAAACATCTTTTATATTTGCTCCGTCATATTTAAGAACTTGAGACATAAGAGGAAAAAAGGTCTCATTTTTTTAACTATGCGCGCATAAATTGGCCAAAATCAGTCGATGTTACGATTAGCGACAACTTTGGCTTAGGCCTATATGCAACAATGCAGAAAACACCGGTAGAATGGGCTCCACTTACCAAACTCAACTTGATAGAGCAATGTCATTCTAGGACACATCGGATACTAATTGACAAGTACCAGTACAATCTCCATCAATAGTGATTGGGTACCGGCATGGAACACTAGGCCTAGATTGAAACTAATATTGAGCTTTATTTCGTGCTCATCTCAAGTGCCTGCATTTTCATGGTGGGTCAAATATGCTGCCAGGGAACCATTTAAGGTTAAAATCCTTTACGATCATAAAATGTTGTAGCGTCAATAAGTAGATGCTGTCGGGGTACCAGTGGGGGGAGGGGGCTTCGTACAAACTCGATCTTATAATGCTCGAGTTTTCGAACGCCATTTTTGGGAGACCAATGGTGATTGCAGAATTTCACGATCCAAACATTATGACTATATGACAATTATGATCGAGAAATGAAATCCCTTACCTCGCTTTCGATGAAAAATTGGACAAGATCTCTGACTAGCGGAGTATTGACACTTCTCTTTTTTCCTTTCTTGGTCTTCATGATAGGTGCATGGCTGTCAACTTGGAATAATTTACGGTTAAGAAATTCACCTGCTGCCTGTGAAAGTTGTCGATGACTAGAATACACTAACTCGTAAATATTTTCACAATCTTTGTCTTCGAGGATGTTTTCGTTGTATTTCAGAATGGTACATATCAAACGAACAGCTTGGACACCAACTTCCGTTTCTTTATCCAATGTCATGTCAACTAGTCGAGCTTTGAAACGGTTTGTAAACAATTCCAACCTCCCAATTAATTGTGGATCTTCGTAAAGAGGTTGCAAGCTGCGCAAGCATTGCAAACGAACTTCACCAACGCGATCATACAACGTCCAACCAACGTATTTCAGATAGCTGTCATCCAAAAACATGTTGGGATATTTCCTCATCCAAAAACCGATTTCATTCATGCAAATGCTGCGAATTTCGGGTTGTGAATCCCTGGAAACGTGTAAAAACAAGATATGTGTTATGACTTCATATGCAAAACCAGTCTAAAAACAACATGTGTTGACAGAATAATAATGAATATAAATATTTATACTTCTCAAGTACTAAATACTTTATTTCAGCCTCTCACCTCGACCAACACTCGCTCGCTTGGTAGAAATTAACTTGTGTGTTGAATTGTTGGAATGGTTCTTTTGGAACCGCTTTTTATTCACTTTAATTTTCCGCACACTAACCCCTTGACTTTCTCAAAGTTTGAACCCTTCCAAATACTTTTTAATTAGAAACAACCAAGTAAAATGCAACCATGAAGGACTGTAGCCTTGTGAACGACTGTCATGATGTTCAACACAAATAAATCAATGAACTACCGTGAGTTAGCCGGTGCTTAATTATCCTGCAGCAGCCAACCTAGTGCGTTATGTACGTGACGAAAGAAAATAAGACCCTGTATTTTGATATTTTCTGATATCAACACTTCGGGGAATGCTGAAGCGCCAATACATATCAAACATTAGTGTTTAGCTCATGATTGGCTTGTGATATCAAACATTAGTGTTTAGCTCATGATTGGCTTGTGATATAGGTCCATATGCACAGCCTAGTCGCGACTAGGAAAGCGCTATTTTTAGTAATTTTGTATGCACGAAAGATGACATACTGTTAAATCCTCCTCTCCACCGTATGCTACTTGCAACACCATTAGTGATTTATTCATGTAATTTCAGAACAAGAGCAAAGCTTGTGAAAAGCTGCCATTTTAATACTGAGTGGAATAGATGATATTCTCGTTCATAACGCTCTCGACCACAAGCAGAAGAAAATTTGATAGGTGATTGAATATTGGAGAAACAAAATAAATTGTCTAGATTACGCTCGTACATGTAGTTTAATCAGAAAAGACATGTAGCAAGACTAGAAATGATCTGAGTCACATGATTGCCGATTTTCAATATATTTTAAGGTGATTTTACTAATCGTAATTTTGATATCAAAGAGCCTAATTTTATATAGGCCCACCTATGACCCTACCCATGACTTCGGTATCTACAGGCAAATGTCAGTAAACCAAACCAAATAAAATGAAGCGAATGATGAAATTCCGTCTTAGGCTATCATGTTGACTCAATTTTCAAGAAAAAATAATGGCAATCATACTGGATTCGTATGACATTTTATACCTACTACTTAGAATATCGGTAAAAGTAGTATAAAATGTTTAATCGAAATTTTCTCGAAATTTCACCGATCGATTTTTTTAAAATTGACATGAATAGAATTGCAATACACTGTAGATTGATAAAATTAAAGTCGCAGCTCTGGTAGATCTCAAAACATAAAATGTTAGTTCTGACGCACCGTGTATTGTGATCGTTGAGACCATAAAATATTAGCGAACAGATTCCATCGCAGTCTTCCTTCGTCTCTCGGAGCTCTTGTTTCACTCGAGTTTTCTGCCCTCCAATATATAGCCAAATTTTTTTTCAGAATAATACTAACTATGCGATGTTGGTCGAGCATACACGATCAACAGATATTCTCAAAATATACTTAAGGCAGGTAAATTGAAATTTTACTTCAATTCCACAACTACCGTTATTTTGATTGAACTAATATTAATTCATACAATTCAATTTTTGATTACTGCATTCACTATTACCATGGTTGTTAGTCGAGGAATTAAAAATGTAGGAAAATGACTGTTCCATGAAAAGCACATACATAACAATTTACAAGATATTACATATAAATGCAGCCTAGATTAACAGAAGCAAGAAACATATAGAAATAGGCCAATAATATCCGAAGCAACAATTAGAATATTAGATGATCAATTGGTGTAAATATTTTCAATGACACACGCTCTCGCAATGGTCAAAATTCTTCTAACTGAGTTATTGAAATTCGCTAGTAATATTCAAGTTCGTTTCATCAGGAATTGAAATGGACAAACGCAAATTACTTACAAAATCACTTTTGAATTCAGCACATGCTCTACGTCTAGAAGCCTCATGTTCTGAAATGGTGTCTGCTAATATAGTGCCATTTACAATTCTGCTGTAAAACAATAGTCGTACAGCGGACCCGGTAGCCCAGCGGATTCGGTCCAAAAGCTCGACCGAGTCTGCAGCCCTAATTGCTAAATTCAAGCAGAAAAAACTGTCGATCAAGAACATGCATATGCATTTTTTTATTTTCAGTTTATGAAATTTCATAATTCATACATGTTTCCCATAAATTTCAAAATTAGCGTACATTCGCATAAGTAAGGCCACTTTGTAAGTATTAATAATAATATAGGTACTCACCTGTATCGGTGAACGAAAACACCTTTGAATAGATAAGTCATCATGTTTTTCACTTCATTCATATTTTCTTCCAATTCTTTCCTCTTCTGCATCAAGTTTTCCAACCTGTCAGGAGCAGAACGACCAACCTTACTTTTAGCACGTTCAGCCTCGTATTGGCGCTGGGTGTTATCTAAGTTGATGCTAACAGTTAAAGCAACATCCACCAATGCCGTCATCATCTTCATTGATGCCAGTGTGCTTGTATGTCGGAAAGCCCTCACTTGGGAGTCGGTCAACCCAGTCAACAAAGCAATTATTTGCTCCATCATGTATTGATCATAAACGATGCTGTATTGACAATGTCTGATGAGGATAGCAATGAAGTCAACAAAATAGGATCGAAAGCGTCGCCACACAGGACCAGTTTGAATGAGAGGATATTCTCCACTATCTTCATCAAATTCTTCGGTCATTCTTCTGATGATATCAGCATGTGACATTCGGCTATACATTTCAGGAGTTATCTTTCCGCGACAACCACTACACGAGATAAAAAATTGCATAAGCTCGAGCATTGCCGCATCGCGATTACTCTTATACTGTTCAATCCAATCGTCGACTAGCGCCTGTGGCGCAACCCGGCCTGACTTAATAGCTCCATACAGTGAGTTTTCATCATAGATATCATTATCGCTTATTTTTGCCCCCATGCGCTTTCCAACTTTCTTGGCAACAGATATGCGTGGATGCTCATCTTCATCAGTAGCTCGTCGTCGCCGACGACCTGTATCAATTATTTCATCATCTGGTCTCCCTATTGATTCTTGAGGAATAGACTGTTGAACTTGGGGAGGTGGAGGTGGAAGCATCAATGCATTCTGTGGTATATATACATTACTATTCGGAGATTGAACCCCAGCTACATTAGCTGGATGAACAAAGGCGCCGTAATCATTCAGAGTCATTCTTGTGTTTGCATCGTTTTTCGCTTTTCTTGTAGGACGAATTATGTCCGGTATCTGTAAGGAAAAAAAATCATTTACATGCTTACAGGGTCTCATTCAAAAATAATGGATTTTTTGCAGCTTGTTTTACCTTTAAAATGATGAAATAGCAGAATAGATATACACAACAAATAGTGTTTAACGCTTAATCAGGGTTCCCGAGGCTTTTCGAACAAAGAATTCAAGGGTTTTCAATTACAAAATCAATGATTTTCAAGGGTCACGTAGATTTGAGATTTCTTGTATATAACTGCTGAAATGCATTCTACATGATTTAATAGATTATTTCTAAATTTGAAAATGAGTAGAAATCAATGAAAATATTTGTTAAATACTTGAACATTCAGTTAAAGATCTATGAGGCAGCCAATAGCCGCCTTGATTCCATTTCGTCGATTGATGCTCTCCTCTTCGTCTGCTTTCTTTTCTTTCGCTTTACTTTCGAGGTACGTTCGATAGTGGCGTCTTGTATTTCCGGCTGATACTGTCATTTCCTTGGTAATTAACTTTTTCAACATCACCCGCCTTCGGAATGTGATCAATATTAAACTTTCTGGCTGCGGTTTAAACTTTTGAGTGCGGTTTGGTTTTCCACCACAGCGTACTTATTCGTCGAGAATCCACCTTCTACTGTTGACTGACCGTGACTGTTCATAGATCTGAATATTCTGCAAGCCAATCAACATCAATAACAATATAACCGACCCCTTAATGCTGCAAACACTATCTGAAAACAATCAAGTCATTAAACCGATTGAAGCAGCTAGCTTAATTAATAGACACATTTATATTCATTTTCAAAATATATTGCTTTGTGTTACATGATATGTAGAAGTTTTCAATATTTCAACATGCAAAATATTTAAATGGATGACTTCTCATCAAAATTCAAGGGTATTCAAGGGCTTGCATTTTTCTTTTTAAAATTCAAGGATTTTCAAGGGCCGCGGGAACCCCGCTAAATGCTTATCAGAAGTCGAGGCTACCATAAAAAGGGGAAATGATATATCTCTATCTAGTTGATGTAACTTCTCACTTCACATTTTTTGGCGCTGAATGGCGCCCGCTAGCGACTCGGAGCCTTTTGCTGACATGATCTGTGAGGTAATACTCAAAACAGTTCTAACAGTATTGGAAAATTCACCCAAATAAATGCAATTTATGTTCCATCAGAGCTTTTACGATGTCCAATTGTATGTGCCTTGCAGGCAGCACATTTATACACAAATCTAAAACATGGAACCCATCGTTGAGACGTGATTCCGATCTCGTTATTCATTTCATTCCCTCTCAATTATTGTTAGTGATGTGACTCGTACATACTTGTAGCCATATAGATGTGATATGTAGGAGTTATATCGGGAAACCACTTGACTGCTAGTAATGCAGTCTCATTGAATTTAGTCAACTACATTTATGTTATTAACTACTTCAACAAGTCGCACCTATATTCCGGCTCTGCACACCGGACCCGGACGAAGCAGGACGCGAGAGCGTGTGCTATTGCCTGATGTGCCATTATTCTGACTTACATTTGAGATTGAGATCACTAGATATGGGTTGATTTTCCTCAAATGTTTAGAGAAAAAACCTGTCGCTTAAGACTTTTTACAAAATCCCTAAATAATTCAATTAAATATACAGCCAAGTTTCAGTTGCTTAGACTTCGCAGTAGTTAAATTAGCAACTTTCATCCTAATCAGAATGTCTGCATCATTATTTAAAGCTATTACAATATCCCAGAGATCACTGGTTGAGAGAAACGATTGATCAAATTATTTTACAAAAGATGTATGGCTGGCAGAACTCGAACGTGAGGCTCCAGTCTATCTATCAACTGAGGTACGTCTATAGTATAGTTCGTTGAAATGAATAGGCGATTTCCAGAGCGTCCAAGGATTTGCGATGCATTGAAGCATGAGACGATGACTTCGAAAATAGAAAATAATACGAAAATTTCCGGAACTAACTTAATGATGGCTGAGATGAAAAAATGCGTGTGAATTAGCCGCTACTATTGATTTCACAATTACGCCCAATTCTACTGAACCATCAATAAAACATCAACCTGACTACAAATGCTAGTCATCTCTTTTTTGACATCTCAAATTTTTTGCCATGTGAGATCCCTGTGCCTATCTTTGACGCAAGAGCGCAAATGGATAGAATTCAAGGGTACTATAGACACAACGGAACTCAAATTTCTACATCATTCCGACACTGAAGTGGCTAAATCCAAAACAATTTGGTACACAAACCAAGCCAACATTTTCAATATTTCCTACATCCTCATCCGGTGACACCAACGTAAACCCGCTAACTTCCTTTCGGTTATATGGTTAATTAGATATCAACCGATTGACTGCCTAATTGAAACTACTACGTCCCCTAAAATAGATCGGATTCCTTTTATGATTCTGGGTGAACCGTCTCGCAAAACCAAGATAGAATTTGTCCTTGGATTATTTCAGTGATTATTATCTTGTTCAAATGTAACCTCCGTGCAATTTTGCCGCCAATTGCTGAGCTGCTCCGTGTCCCTAGGATTGTTTGCCGCATCCCTGTTTGCTTATCCCAGGTCTGTGATTAGCTTATGAGAAAAATTTAGGATTTTCCTTGAAAAATTTGAGGAATGGAAACGGGAACCTTATGTGGTGATTGCAAAAAAACTCCAAACTTCAGCATGGATTTTGGGCCAAACTTCAAGTCATGAAAGTCACAAATAAGAAGGTAACCCCAGGGTTGACCACACCACACCTTTAGAAGTTGTGTAGGTTACAAAGGGATATTGGCCTGCTAATAATCACTTCCCACGTTGTTACGAATTTAATTTGTTGACCTCAAGTGCTATATGCTTAGAATGTGTCGAACAGAGGATGTCAGATCGAGCTGCTGATATCGCTGTGATTCACGCTATCGTCTCCAATTCCTTGATGCTTGTCAGATTAGTATACTGTAATTTTTTGAATTTAAGAAATATCTTCAAATACATGCATGTGGGGCTTTGTGACGATCAATTTTTACGGATTTTAGACAAATTTGGGAGGAGAGTAACCCATAAGTATAGAAAGATTAAAATTGTTGACGGAATGCATTGCTTGTGGCTAAAAAATCAGTATTATGAAGGACGCGCCACATTACACACATCAAAATTACTTTTTTTACTGAATAAGTTTTCGTGGTTCCTGTTAACCTGATAGCGCTTTGATCATATCGTTCCGATCTACATTCAAATGAGCATGAATTCTCTCGCACGACAAAAAAACAACTGTGAGGAACAGGCTTGCCAGTTGTTGGTCTCATCTAGGCGAAGGGTGAAAGATCATCACCTCTATTCCCATGAAGTTCCGCGGAGATATTGACATCCACATCTTGCAGTAGACCAGGTTGAAAATATACCAACCCAGTAATATGTGGTTTGAATGTCTTAATTAATCTAAGTTTGCATGCAACGATAAACGATTCGTGCGTTACTTTCACACCAAGCTGTGTTCAGATGTCGGTCGACAGACCCTGGAAAACGTAGCTGCAGACTCATGGGATAGCAGAGCCTCATAAGCTTCCAACCCCCACACGCTAGTGACCAAGAGGCAGATAAGACGCTAAATTTAGGGACTATTTGCTTTACCCCGTCGGATGTGTTCATATTCAGCGGAAATAAAATGGAAGAAAATGAGTAAAGCAAAAGTTTCAGTTGATAAGAGCACTGAAATCCATGTGGGCTGGGCTACCTATACTTTATCATATAACGAATATAAAAGATCGATATCCTAAATTTCTTTAAGAAGCACAAGCATGCATTTGGCAACCATATAGTCGCAGAACCATAATGAAGGCTGTGAAAAAGGTCAAGATAATTAATGAAAATAATTGAAAGCATTTTATTGTTGGAATTCTTGGGAACATTATGATGTTTGAAGTAAAAATTGATTGCAGTGTTCAGATAGCCTATACAATTTCTGTAGGTTGATCGCAGTGTTTCACTCATCGAATACGTGAAACTGTTGCACTAAGGAGTTCGACAGACAATAACTTCAGACAACTTCTCTGCATAGCAACATAGGTGCGGACGAACCCGAACATCTGCAGCCCTGTAGCTTCCAGAAGTGAAAACAACGTGAAATAAGAACACGTCATAAATCGTAATTGTTCATGCTCAGCAGTCAGGATAGGATTCTATCTCAGCTTCTTGATTGGAAGTTTACATATCATCGCCATTCGTCAAAAAACAATATCCTACAGTTAGTCTGATGTGTCACATTTGAGGAATTTCTCTTAGTTAAGCTATATTTGAGGAATTTTTGAGGATTTGAGGAGTAATCACAGGCCTGTTATCCTTGGCTTGCTGCATCTTATACACAAGCCAAATGCAATGTGCATGAATCACGGCACCGCGTCTTAAAGCATTAAATATAGCTTGAAAGCCACCATAGCTTACGTAGTAACATCATAGCTAGATCTGAAGTCTGCTACCTAATCCAAGATATTATTTCACCTAGACACTTTTTATCATTTATCTTCCATCATATTAGGCTTAGAAAATTCAATGGCAGAAGTATTTACCCAGTATCATGGAATTTAAAATATATACTTAAACATCAGACCTACGCCTATCCCACCAACTACATAATTATGATTAAGTTTAGGCTGCGCTTGTGCAGACCTATCGCCTTTATACAGCCGCCATCGTTAATTTAACTTTATGCACGAGTATAGTAGACTATCCGAAAGCATCCATCAATGAAAATTTTGTATTGAAAGAAAGTCAAGTTGTTTACTATACAATCGTAAAAAGATGATCAAAATATACCCCGACTATCATACCATAGCCATTATCAAGAATATTAAATTATACTGTTAATCTGTAATATCTATGGCCTACCATTACAGTGAGAACATCAAAATATACAGGAGCGCGTGCAATTAAGTTCGAAAGGCGGTACGATCCGATATGTAAATATGGCTGCAGGAGAAATACCGTCTGATTGAACAGAGTGCGCAGAAGCGGAGGCACGCCAAGCATACCTGCTGATCAGAGATATCAATATAAAATGGGAATCGAAGCAACGATTTTCTGAAGATAACGATGTACACCTGTGACAGACTTTCAGGAACAAGGAAAGATGAACTGAGTACTGCCGAGACTTTTATGCGTAGACGCATGATTATGACACAAGAGTAGTGACGGAACTTGAAGACATGGCACTCCAATACGAGAGAAATGGCGAAATACTCGGGTGTCAAGTCGAAACACCGACAAAGAAGCTAAAACCACATAAAGATCCAAGTACAGATAGCATCACACGAAAGATGCTACATGCAGGTGGAGTAGAATAGGAATAAGAGCTGCTCATTATATGCAGTCAAACATGGTCTTAAGGGAAAAGTTCCTGATGAATGGAACACGTCGATTATAGTGACGCTGCCAAAGAAAAGAGATCTAAGCTTCTGTCGAGCCATTCCTGTCAAAAGAGCTAACAGGCTTCCGTAGAGACAGCAGTACTGTGCAAAAGATCCTTGGTTGTAGTCTGCTTCATTGATAAGACTCCGACTCCGGCAAGAAGACTCCGCATCCGTGGATTACTCACATTTTCAAGTGTATGTGCTGCAGTGCCAAGGCAGCAGTTGGACTCGGATATGAAATTGGTAAATAATTCAGAGAAGGATTCCAGACAGGGCGATCCAATGTGATCAGTTATTTTGTTTTGCATACATGGAGGGTGTTATAGCAATGCGGCAGGGGTGTCAATTCATGGACGGCGTATCAACAACCCAAGCCTTGCCGATGATATAACACTTTCGGATGAAAGTTGGTGTGAGCTGGAGAAAAGCCTAAACTTCGTTTCCTCAGATGCAGGAAGATGTCGCTGTAAAATCAACGCTGATAAAACAAAGGGATTAGTAAGACGAGTCAAATAAAAAAGCAGAGTTTTCGACCAACAACAGTGCTATCGAGACAGTCCACAAGTTCACATACCTTGGAAAGCGAGGGATGTGCAATGAAAATCGTCAGCGCATTGGCATGGCATTCAAGACGTTAGCAGCTTTTGACAAAATATGGAAGTCACGTGATCAGCACAGGATCTATAATGCAAGGTGCTACAAACGTGTTTTTTTGCGTGCTTCGGAAACGTGGACGCTGAGAAAGACGGATAAGCGGTGTCTCGATGCCTTTGAGTTGCGCGCTTCCGAAGGATTTTTGATGTTAGATGGTTTCACCGCACCACCAATTATGAAGTTATGAGAAGAGAAAAACCAAAGTTGCGGCTTGTGTGGAGGATTAATAAGCGCAAACTGGATCTGTTCGACCGCATCTGCCGCATAAAAGATCATTTCCCAGTGAAGATCGTGCTGTTTAGTATCGCGAATGGCAACTGTCGTAGAGCGTAATTGAGGACACCAACGAATGATTCGATCACCTCGCAAATCAAGCAAAATAATTTAAGGGACTAACGCTCTGTTTAGTTAATAGTTCTAACCAGTACATCAGAACGTTCGGGAGAAACTGAACGAGGTTCTTATTCGTTCACTAGTAAGCGTGGGAGCTATGCAAGCGGGATTCCTAGTAACTGCCAATGAAATGAAAAAACTGAACTGATGCTTCTCTGTCCTACATTTACTATATGAGAAATTAATTCTCACATCGCTTTTCGCTCTTCAGACATAAACGTTAAAAGCAACTTTCGCTCAGACAAATCTCGCTCGACAAATCAGTAGATTAAAGATGAGACCCGACAGGGATTTTAAGGTCATTTTAGTCGGCGTAGTGCCGCATAAGAATTTTCGTGCATCTCGTGAAATATTTCATAAAATTTCTTTCGATCTCTCCAGGGTGTCAAATTTAAGGCTGTGGTAAAATTCCAAGAAATTATGGCGTCAAATATAAGAGTTATGTACTTCTGGGATATATGCCTATTAACTACTTGATGGTAATAAGGAGAAAGGATAGAAATTAGCAAAGGGAAGTTATATGCCGCTATAGGACATTTGAAATTCCGCTACCATGTAACACCAATTACTTTTTTTTTTACTGATGGAATAATTATCGCAACTAGGACAATATTTGGTGATAACATTGTCTACAAACTCTAAAACGATATGGAATTCACCATATACGCATTTTCATAATGGAACAGCATGCTACCGAGCAGTTTTATGGACAGATTGAAGAAAATGAATTTCTCAAAAATTATTTTCTGTGTCATTGAAGAGCCCACCGAAGTGTCACACATGACACATTTCAAAAGGAAAATGGATTCATTAATAACTAAGTGAATACTGCAACAAAACCTACAACTAAACAGTTAATAGAGTGACAGTACATACATAGTAATTGATATTTGTATTTTCATTAATAACTAATTACATACCTGAACAAAGTCTACAACTTAACAGTTAATAGAGTAACTCAGGGGTTTTTTTAAGGCGATATACGCGCCCGATTTGGGTGGGTAAAAATTTCAAATGGGCGGGTAAAATTTCGGATGTCAACTCGGACCACTGTCCATGTCAGTCACTGTTGTTTTTCACATAAGGCGAATAATTCGAATTATTCGCATAATTCGAATTTAAAAATTATTAAACCCAACCCTATTTCAGGTGTGGATAATCTATACGAAACCTATTTATGTTCGATTATGCGATTCACAACCATCGTCAAGTTAACAAGTACAAAAACTTTCCTTCACTCACACGCATTTAAAAGTAGGAAGTTATCAAAACGGATATACTATGTAGTCATGTAGTGGACCATGCCAAAATAAATTTTACTGGTTGCGAATGAAGAAATACATTCGCAGTGGTGCTTTCTTGTCTCACATAGCTTACTTCATTTATACGAGGGCAAGTCAAAAATTATTTGCACTTTTTCATTTTTGATTTACGAGTCTATTCATCACTCGATTGCTTCTGTTTCTTGGTAAAGAGTTAACTGCACCACTCCTTTCTGTGTCTGCTTTTCAGATTCCAGGCTTACTGAAGCACTCTTAGCTACCACTCCTATTTGTGAATGAAAGGAAGTGAACACAGCTTAGCGCCGATCGCTTAAATAAGAAAGTGTACGGTCAAAACAATTCATTAATGCTCGAGATGTCTGCGCCACTCTCCGTCAGCACCGAAGAAGAACAGCGAGCTGTTATCCGCTTCCTATGGTCTGAAGGTGCTCCGGGAGCCGACATCCATCGCAGACTATCGATTCAATATGGCGACAACTGCTTAAGCAAAAGAAGTGTTTACCACTGGATTGATCACTTTAAGGCTGGTCGCACAAGTGTATCGCACCCAGAAGGAGCCGGACGTCCTCGAACATCGACAGGATCGGATAAGATCGAGCAAGCTGAGGAGATGGTAATGGAGGACAGAAGAGTTACAGTCGACATGGTGGCCGTGAAGCTAGGAGTAAGCCATGGATCTGCTCACAATATTCTTCACAACGAACTTGGGTTCCGAAAAGTGAGTGCCAGATGGGTGCCCAGACAGCTTACTGATGCACACAAAGACAATCGACGAACTATCAGTCAACGGCACCTGCAACGCTATGAGAACGAAGGCGAAGATTTCCTGAAGCGAATAATCACCGGTGACGAAACGTGGGTCCACCATTTCGAGCCGGAGAGTAAACGTCAATCAATGACATGGAAGCATCCAAACTCACCGGTCCCGAAGAAATTCAAGAGTCGGCCACCTGCTGGAAAGCTTATGCTCGCTGTATTTTGGGACTCTCGAGGGCCAATACTTGAGCATTACACCGAGCGAGGATCAACAGTCACCAGTGATGGATACTGTGAAATGTTGCGTCACAGTCTTCGACCAGCCATTCGAACTCGGCGCCGTGGATTGCTGTCGCGAGGTGTCATCCTACTGCACGATAATGCACGTCCTCATTCGGCGGCGAAGACTGTGGAAACTCTTCAAGATCTCCGTTTTGAGGTCCTGGAACATCCTCCTTACAGCCCAGACCTCGCACCTTCCGATTTCCACCTCTTCGGACCCTTGAAAGAAGCTCTGCGAGGACGTCGGTTCTCGACAGATGAAGAGGTGAAAGAGGCGGTGCATGAGTGGCTAGGTTCCATGCCCGAATCCTTTTTCTCTGAGGGCATTAAGCAGCTTGTGCGTCGGTGGAACAAGTGTTGTGAACGAAATGGTGACTATATTGAAAATGATGATGTTATTTCTGTTGTAATTGTAAAATAAATGTAAATTGGAACAAAAGTGCAAATAATTTTTGACTTGCCCTCGTAGAATTTGTATCACTGAAAGTTATGGAGGTGTACAACTGTACAGTACATGTATGTATGCCCCCTATACGTAGTTGACAATAAATTTCGATCGTTAAAGAGAAACTAGGCATATTCAATTTTTAAGTAATAATTGTAACACAACTTTTCATCATCCATGACTCAACTAAGCAATTTGAAGACTTTTGCAGTGCAAATAACACATTCATCGCTTATCAACGGTTATTTACATTCTTTAACTTCACTTCTCATTGATATGCGGCACTGTTTCGTTGATCATCAATTGGCTCTTGTCGAAGAGAGACAATTCGAGACAAGTTCGAGAGACAATTTTCCACTGTTCCTCTCCTTCTTATCCAGCAATTGTTGCTGTGCACATTTTAGTGCATGTACGTCATGTAGGCATATATTGTACCACCACCTCTAATTTGCTGAATATTAAAAAGATGCAACTTTGTTTCCGCTTTCTTTCTACAGCTGGAAAGGAAATTGAAATAAAGATCTACAAGCCTTGTTTTGCTTTGTTTTAGATTGGCGGGTAGAATTTGGGAGTGGGCGGGTAAACGAAACCTTAAAAAAACCCTGGAGTAACTGAGTAAATGCATAGTGACTGATGTTACTTAAAGCTATCTGAAAACAATAGGTACTAAGATATAATCAAGGTCGTCTTGGTAATGTGTAAAGTAAACATGAACAGCTTGAAATTATACTATTTAAAATCATGACTAGCAGTACCATTTCACACACACTACCCTTTTCATTGTCTTTGAGGGCAAAAAAAGATGGTTTCCTTTATCAAGTTGCACTCATTTTCTCCCTCATTATGTCGTCATTAAATAGTGAATGTAACTATTTGCTAAAATGTTTTCCCCATTACGATTTTGTCCACATCGAATTTTAGCACCGATGGTTCTTCCAATTTTATCAATGTATTAAAGTTACGCTCAAATAGTTCCCATCGCATTCTGTGCATTCATTGACATAAACTGCGCAACATTGCTTTCCTAGTGCTTGTCTTTTCTCAAAAGGTCACTCAGCTATCCTTAAGTGCAAGCAAAAATTGCTTGAAAGGGAAAACAGAAGCGCTAGGAAAGCAATGTATGCGCAGTTCGCAGCTATGTACTCACCGGAAGCGATTGAAATAATCTGAGTAGGCTTCAATACTTCCAGACTTATTTATCCAATATATATGCAGACTTCGGCGTTGCCACCAGACCTCCAGATCCCATCCGTGCAGTCGGTGTATCGACATAGGGTAGTATGAATGAAGGTCGAAACTCAAGCCCATGATATACTAAGAGATTATATCCGTGAGCACTGACACTTGGGAACATATTCGTTGCTCCTAGAAACTATATACGTACTAGGAAGTGGATTGGCAATTTGTTTCATGGAAGATGTTTGAGAAAGGAAAGTTTCTGTTGCGAGAAGCTTGTTTCTAGCCTGGTATAGGTTTCTTGAAAATACAGTATTCTTGACCGTGATAAAATATATCGCATAATTGTGAGCGATTTCAATGACATTTCAGATTTCTATTTCCTGGTAAAGATTTGATTTTTAGCACACTGATCAAACTGTACAGTAAATATTAAAAAAGAAATTTTGTTTCAGCAGTAACAATTTTTACGGATAGTATGCAAATTACACGTACCGGTGTATGAAAGATATAGTTTACACGCTTTAGAATATTCATGTCTCAACTAAGATCTCAATCCTATGATAAGTTATGAATAATAAAATGTCTTTAATTGTGATACTCTAGTCTCTACGATGATTAAAGCATATGTTAGTGTGGGCTACTATGATTAAATGTTGTTGACGTAAAGTAACTATATTTCTGCTGAAGTCACTTCACAAGAAAATCGACTTCTCTTCAAAAAAAATTGAAGGCTTCGTCCCTGAAGTGAAATTGTTAGTACCATGACTTCTGCGAACGTGAGCCAATTTAGAAATAGTCTCCATGGACGTCTCGATATATCGAGACGTCCATGATAGTCTCTTTTGAGTTCATTGATACGAATAATCATTTTAGCTCAACCACATCGATAACAGGCTCGGCGCTATGTGTTTTGACTTTAAACTAAGTTGCCATTATTACTATCGTAAGTACGGGTAAATGAAAGCACGTTATTTCAAACTTAAGAAATCATCCCAATCGACATCAAATCAAAGTCACTTTCCTACCTAAATATTTCACGATAGCCTAATAGTTGAATCTACTTAAATAAAGTCAAAGTTGTAGTTCCAATATAAAAATGCTTGATTGTATATTTACAGGAAATAGGCTACCGGTACTTCCGCGGAATTTGCGGAAAATGCACATGTGCCCGAGGGTCGGCGGAATATTTGCGATCTTAGAAAATTCCGACGATTCCATACTTAAGATATACTTCTATACTTAGAGAAATTCTAATGTACAGTCTCACATCTGAAAAACGAAAGTAAGAAGAAATTTCAACACCTCTCTCGTTTGGCTCTAGCATGTCTTTCACTTCCTCAGGGAAATGGTGATAGTGAGCGATGGTTCTCTGACCTCAATGACTTCTTCACAAAAAAGCGAAACGAACTGCAAGATGGCATTATAGAAGCCCTGCTTCGAACAGGGTGCCCGTGGGTCTGGAAAGTCTGGGAATTGGGCACGTGTAGCCTACAGTATTCTTTATTACAGGATTATGATGTGCCAAATAAACGAAACAAACCGTCGTTTGAAAGAAAATTTTCATGCTACGATGTATCAGTGGATTAATGAGAAGCTTTGCATAAAGATATTTGGGATACTTCAGGCATCACATGTGTGCATTTTAGCTTTTCTACAATCTTGAAGTTTGGTACTAGAGGGTGAAGCAAAAACAACAGGAAAGACGACATGAAAAAGACAAGAGGTTATTGTGTTGATCTATACTCATCAACAAAATTTTTGGAACATTTACTTCTTTCATTTTTGACTGGTATATATACATGTATGTATGATACCTTGATAATTTAGTCACAATCTCCACCAAGTCGGTAGCACAGAAAAACAACGCATGTAGCAGATTCAACTTTGATAGCGCGTGTGCCCCCCCTCTAGCTCCAATACGTAATCCGAGATGGCATGGATTCAAAGTTTCTGAATGAAGGATGTTTCAAGGAGAAGCCACTGCTTTGTCAGTCTTTCAGAGAGAATCTTCAGGGACACTGGTGGAAGTGAATAGCGGTCTCTCACTCGCCGCTAAAGCTCGTCCCAGACTTGTTCAATGGGTGACAAGTCAGGTGAGCGTGCAGGCCAGTCAAGGGTTTGAATGTTCAATCTCCTAACAGTGGCAATGACAGCCGAGGAGCGATGTGGTCTTGCGTTATCGTCTTGGAAGATGAGATCCTCCACCCTGACCACTGGGGCAACAACAGGAAGCACAATTTCATTGAGATACCTCTCTCCAGTCAACGTGCCTTTGATGATGACTGCTGTCGTTCGTCCGCCATGCCAAATGCCACCCCACAGCATAACACTTCAACCACCATATCTGTCGTGTTCTTTAATACAGCATGGGGCAAAGCGTTCACCTGGAAGACGATGCACTCTGACACGACCGTCAATGAAATCCAGAGTGAATCTCGATTCATCGGTCCACAAGACTTTCTGCAAGTGGTCATTCCATGAGCGATGGGCATCACACCAGGCAACTCATGTACATGTCTTCTGCGGTGCTCAAAACTCAATGGAATTAGGACAACTGGTCGTCGCGATTGAATTCCAGCTTCTCGCAATCTTCGGTAAGCCGTTCGAACGCTAGTCTATATTTGAGGCACTCTTCCAGTGTACGACTAGCTTTGGGACTGACACAAATCTGTTCCTCTTTGAAGCTAAAACTAGACGTGTGTCTGTCCTTCCTGCATACTTTCTTGGTCGACTAGATCCCTTCTTCTTTTTAATATCTTCTGCTTTCCATCGACACCACCACCTCCAAACAACGACTCTCGATAGTTGCAGCTCTTCGGCAACACTCGCACAACTTCTACCATAACGAATCATTCCAATAGCCATACCTCTCTCTGGTAAACTGATTGTGTGCCATTTTATTTTACAAAAGCTGGATTTCAGTTCACGTTTATGTTCAATTTGTAAAAGCAATTGTGACAGTTGTATCGATATCAAAATTTGAAATTTGACCACCATAGATCTTTCTCCATTCTCTAATGTGTTGAATGGTAATACACAGAAAGCGAGATATTGCATCACACCTGAGAAAAAAATGAAACAAACTTCAATTCAAGCCAATGATAGTTTGTTTCATTAATTATGTCAATGAGTATATTAACGAAAATTGTCGTGCTTTTCTTCGATAGACTCCTGTCCACCCAGAATTCGTAGGCTATTTCGAGGGACAGTAGCACTTGATTTACCCCCTTAACTGTTGTCTAAAAACACTACATACTTAAAGGAACAATTCACTTAACCCTTAGTTCAACTATCAGGCACAGTACTAACTGTGACGGCGTACTGCAACAACACAACCTAAAAAAACTATCGAAGTAAGTCACAGTTAAACGCTTTAATGAGGTTAGTTCAGGGTTCGGGTCCACAGAATAAGAGAAAAAGTTTCTAAGGAAAGTTATGTCCTATTGCTACAGTCACCCACTTGCGAATTGTCTGGACTGGATAATTGGAACATCCTTGACATAGACTTTCTCCATTTCTTGATATATGTCCATGTCTCTTGCCCAACCATAAAATTTTTGAGAGCTGACACTCAATAAAGGTAGCCATGATGTCAATGAAACAAGGTGAATGGCCGTTGAGTGACTGGACGATCACTCAACGAGTATCGTGGATAGAAATCGATCGCTAGACGCCTTATGAATGGCCGAAACCAAGTTAACGCTCTGAAGCGCCTAAAACCTTTTGTGCACAACGGCCTCCTCACTGCCGTGCATGTTCAACGCGCTGCTGTAGATCGCGCGTTCTGAGCGACGAGCAGGCGAACGCGATCGCGATCAGGTCACTCCTCGCGGCATGAAGGATAAACTGGCACATGGGAAGAAGCCCGAAGAACAAAGGAAAACGGTGCAGAAAACCGAGGTGGACGACGAGGGCTTTGCCGAGGATGCATCCCATTGGCGGCAGCGTTTGACGATGCCCACTTTCTCGATGACGCTGCCACTACATTTTGGATGTAGATAAATGGACATCTAAGACATAAATTCGTGAGTCTACCCGTTGGTTTTCGAATCTGATTTTGTCTTCCACATGGTGTATCATACAGTATGTGTAGATATAAATATAAAATGAATATGATTAACGAATCTTTACTGTATCCTCCGTTCTGCCTGTGGTGATACTGAGCTAGCAGCACGTCATGTGGGTACATACTATAAAGTAGCTACGTGCATGGTTTCAGGGAACATCAACATAGAAAATCTAGATCCGATCACATTCTATGATTCATCCATGAAATGACAAAGCTGAACATTTTCTCATCAGCGATGGTGTTCAAAAGATCCATAATTACGAATTTCAGATGGAGAACCTTCGAGTCCCTACAGGGTCCTGAACATTTTCCTTAAAAAAATGAATACAGTAGTTTCTTTTACAGAAGTGTAAGCAGATTCTCTTACGAAAAGCCTCTGCTTTTCAACCTCAACATGTCCACATTTTAGACATGCTTCATTGGATTCATGTCATAAATAGGTTGTAATACATGGTCGCAACACCCACGGGCCACTGATGACGTGCAGATGTGGGTTTTAGAGTCTGAAATCTCGACGCTCCTTAGTTTGTTTTTTTTGACAGTGGGTTTTTGCCAAACCTGAGCAAAGATATCTAAGTTCGCAATAAACCCCTGCAACAGGCGAGCATAGTTCTGATCCCACTCGTTTTCTGGGCGACACGCTCAACTCACAACCAGCGTGAGGGCCCGCACAGGAAGAGGTTGCTGCTCGTGGTTCGGTCGTGTATTGGTCATACATGCATTGGCCATTGACCCTTAGCCCATCTAGCTGCGCAAGTGCATTGAAGTAGGCTGACGCTGTTCGCCTATCATTCATCGTGGAATGCAATATAATCTAATTAACATGATTTGTTATCAAACGTTTACGATTTAAAAATAAACATGGAATCCTTATCAACACGAAAAACACGATTGTCATAACACGAGCACGACACGAATGATAAAGCTCAACATGACACATATCACGCTCGCATACGTGCTACCAACGCAGAAATCGAGTGCAAACCTCCCATTTTAGCGAGACAAATATATACAAATAAGAGTATTGGGAAATATTAATTCATATAAAATATGATGTGAAATAGAGCAATTAATTGAAAATAATAGACAATATCCATTTCGCAAAAGCCAAATCTAAGATAGCTTATAAATCGCATGCTGTCTTTGCTTTGAAATTTGCATCACTGACTTCTAGTACACCGGGTACCCGCTCAGTTTCAGAAAAAAATTTCCCTGATCATTCTGTGATGTGTTCCATGTCTTCATTACTATGCCCATTTATTTATCATATTGGCCCTTTGATACTATAACTTTAACATTTTAGATGTTTAGATGGCTCGGTTAATGGATTCTGTGAACTGACGAAACAGAGCATAGCTACTTCAAAATACTAAATTGTAATTTATATATAATATTAAATTGTGAATGAAGAAAACGTTTAATAAATGACAAGTCTCTCATAAGGCACAAGTGCAAAAGAAAAGATTTTGTCGGTCATCTGTTGCACAAAAAAAACACTTGCCGAAATCACTGCATGTTTTTGAACATTAGACCATAATTCATAGAGCAAAATTTTTTCTATGATATACTTTCATCCCTAGTTACGCCAAATTTTCAGTCTTGGGATTATTCTACTCATGCGATGACGGCACTTCAACAGATTCTGTACTTTCCAGGATCTAACAGAAAATGCCAGATTTTCCTGTACCTGACACAGGCAAACATTTTCTGTGTTTTTCAGGTTTTCCTGTACCGCGGGAGCTCTGTAGGGACTATACAGCTGAACATATGTATAACTCAACCTCATAACGCATAACATAATTCCTTTTCCATAACCGATTTCTTGAAGATTCCATCCGATTTCCGGTCCCATCTGAACTGATAAAATGTGACCGGAGCTACCAGAATTTGCTTTCTTAATATCAAACAAGCAGCTTCGCACAATGATCACACCACAACAGTCGTCTCGGTGGTGTCTGAAAGGCTGATTAAACAATATGAAAGCCCTTCAGATTTTTTCGAGAACCTGTTGCCAAAAAAAATCAGATTTTTCACTAGTATGCTGGATAGCTACTGTTGTGAATTACCAAAAATAAATAAAAGACAGAAAATAACATGTTGACCTTCTTGGTGCAAAGAGCATCCTACCCTTCATCTCTTCTTTTGATAGAAGACACTGATTAGGGACTGAACCCTAGAACACCACCCTGTAGCAGAACCCGTGGTTATCATGGGAAGTAACACAATATAAGACGCCTTGCAAAGAGAAATCACCAACTTCTTACGAAAGAATTTAAGATAACGCATGCCGCCCGCCACAAGAAGTAGGTCCAAGATAGCATACAAGGAGTAGAACGCTTGGCTACAAAATCCGCGTAAATCCCAAATGCACACTTTTTCGTACTACTTATATTCATCGATATTTACGAAAGAATTTAAGATAACGCATGCCGCCCGCCACAAGAAGTAGGTCCAAGATAGCATACAAGGAGTAGAACGCTTGGCTACAAAATCCGCGTAAATCCCAAATGCCCACTTTTTCGTACTACTTATATTCATCGATATTTAATGATATTTTTTTTGCCAAACAATTTTCTTAAGTGCGAGTTCCTCGATAGAAAAAAAATCATACTTCAAATGCGATTTTCAATTTCTTACCTTCGAAAAGTCATTGACAGTTAGCAATAATGTCATGTTCTTTGACAAGTCTTTAATCAGGACTCGGATTGCTAATTTTCACCTAATGACATTTTTATGAGTTACCCGGTGTATCTCTTTTGCTCAACTTTTTCAAGTTGCCTAAAACAACTTCCAGTCGCCTAAATCCAAATAATACAATAAATTATCTGAATCTGTGAAACCTGTGTGAAACATCTGAAATTTCTTGTCGGTTGAGTTGTGGATATACCCGACTATTGACAGGATGTCATGAATAGTAAATATCAAATGACGTTAAAATCAATGACGCGTACATTGACAAGGACAACCTCCTATCGAACATGGTTGAATAGAAAAACTTTTCTGTAATGGAAAAGTGAGATTTAACTAATTTTTGCTCATATGATGCAAGCTATACACTACGACTTGCGAGTATATATTTGCAAAACGGAAGATATTTCATTGACACCTAATAATTATTGGGTACCCCTATATTTTATTTTCCAAGTTTGCTCAAAATGCGAGAATGAACATTTCCATCACCAAATCCGCAGATCCGTTCTACTCAAGAATAGGCATACCTGTTTCCCTCGTTACAGTTCGCAAGATGAAAATGCTTCGTTTCAAGAAAATCACGTCTTATTCACGCATATACAGGATTTTTGTGAACATGTGGTGAACTAACAGTTTTGTGAAATCCAGCTTTGGTAGGCCTTGTGCCATGAGAATTTTATAAGTACTGTGGTAGAATTCCGAGCCACAAAAACATGCAAAGACTAGTTTCAAAATGGCTAAGTCGCAAGTTATGGAAGCATATCATTGATCTAGATTCCATCCATGATGGAGAATACTTACAGCTGGTTTCAAATTTCCAGTTAGAAAATTCTGATTTCAGAAAGTGCAACACTTTACGTGGTCGAATATACGTATCTTGCCTGTCACCTACGAAGGCTGGTTAACAGGGCTACCAAATCCCATGTAGAAAATAAAATAGTGTTAAGCAATAGCAGAACTATCTAAGTCAAAGACTGCCACCTAAGAGTTGGAATCACATAGCATGCTGTGCATGACGTTCAGTGGCCGTGAAATTGCTTCTCAACCTGTAAGGGATTTGACACCGTTATCAACAGTATATAGAGAGTCAACATTTTTGTGACTGATGTAATGCGTACATCAACTTCAATGCATGAAGATGTCGTGCACAGATGATATAGTTTGTATTTAACCATGACAGCACGCACTATCTGATAAAATACATGACTTCGACAACCACCACCTGTCAGCTTTTCAGAAGCGTTTGATACAATTACACAAATAAGTATCATCCCGGACCTCCAACAACATGCACACTGAAACTACTTGAGGGCGTTAGACAGCTTTTATGATCGTTAACAACGCGGCTGAAGAAAGCTGTCTAACAAATCGCATCCTACGCCATCAATATAAACACCTACGACTAATAAATAAGCACACAAAATCATCAAAAACTGCATACCATCTGCATCGACAAATTGACAGACGCCGTCATAATTTTTCAATGTTAAACTGTACAGCTCTTTACATAACTTCGTTTTTTTCAGATTAATCCTTGTTCAGAAACTTTAGTTCAAATCGTTAAATAAAGCCCTTCCGTAACATAGGAAATGGTAAATATAATATAATATATTCAAACAATAACTCACAAGTTCTTCACAGATTATTCCAAGCAAAAAACAACCAGCTTTCCCTTGATATATTGCTGAAATAGTCTCACACAGTAGGTATTCAAAATATTAAAAAATAAAGTTTCATCAGCATGCCTCCATGAAAAATTTTCGTGTCTACTATGTTGAATTCGAGTCTACATTGCATGTCTGCGTCATTTCATTATAGCAAGGGATCGAGAGAACGCGACTCTTACTTGAGAAAGCACAGTTTTTGCGCCAAGTACAAAAAGAACAATTGAAGTGTCCATGATCATGCAATAATCAGAGTAACAACTCAATATTAATTAAATCACCAATTGTGAAAGCAGCTTCGATTTTTATGCATGAACTCTATCTGTTACGTCTCACCACATGTGATATTTGCAACTTTTTTACGGTTTCAGAGAAATTGAAACGGAATTGATTGATCAAGATAGCAGCACAGAACATAGAGTGAGTATATTAGGTAGATTGGTAACTTCATATTTATTAAATCCACAATGTTCATCTTTGGTGTATACACTTTCAATTTTATTAAATGAATTCGAGGTAAATGCAGCTCGGCATTGTTGACAAACATGAGACAAGCAAATTTTTTTGCAGTTTTGAACAAATTACAACGGAATTGACCATAGAGTAAGGATACTAGGTAGAGTGGTAACTCCGCATTTATTAAATCCACAATGCTCATCTTTGGTGTATACACTTTCGACTTTATTAAATGAACTCAAGGGAGATACAGGGGCTGTTCATTAACTAAAATTCTGCCGACAGAAAATTTAACCGATTCAATATTTGGCCGGCAGAATATTCAGCCGACTTAATGAACGACGGTATAACACCAAAACTGGCAGAATGTTCAGTCGGTTTCGGTATTATAAGGTCGTTCATCAAGTCGGCAGAATATTCTGCCGGTAGAGTATTAAATCATGGTCACATCCATAGACATCGTTGTTGTTGTTCGATGTCTTTGGTCACATCGATTTGGCAACTCGAAAAGGGCCTTAGATGTGCAAATTCTCGCATTTTTTCAGAAATTAAAACGGAGTTGATTGAACATGATGGTATAATTCAGAAGAAAATGATATTATTTTACAGATTCCGTGTCATGACAGCCCTGGAGAGGTAATGTTTGTCAAATAAACAATTCGATAGGTTGCTATTACTTTCATTCTCAACCTCAAGAGTATTTTCTTAAGCGTGATCATGTCACAGGCAACCGGCCACTGGCAGAGCAAAGTCACGTAATCAAAGACAATGATTTCAATTGACTTTGAGAGTTGTAAATGGGTCCCCATCACTATTCAGATTCAAGAAATGAAACATGAATATAGTGAATCATGAAATCATGCCGGTGGAAATTGACTAAAAACTTGAAATTTCAGCCAAGAAAGCACGAATAACATCGCGACTTTTTCATGAAGACTTTCATTACAGTGGCGTCGTCTCCGTGCCTGCGAGGCCTTCGCCGCATGCCCAAAAACAATTATTTACGTTCATAAAACTAAGGTTCAAATAGTTTTCATTTTTTGTTTTTGAGAAAGTCTTACGCATAGACATCGAACAACAGCAACTAGGTCTAGACCGGACAGCTCCTATCTGCTTCATTAAAATTCGTGGCAAGGTCATTCAGATTTTTGTTTTAAATTATTAAATTAATTCTGTCCGCCAACTCAAGTTTTCGTCAGTTCTTGGAACTGCGATTTAATCAATTCATCAGAGGAAGATATCAATCTTTGAGAGAACCCTGAAGATGTTCGACCTGCTATTAATTGAGGAAAAAAGCGTCTACTTGGCATTCAACGCCAACCACAAGGACGACATTCGAGGAATTAAGATGGCCTTACAACCCAAATACCTGGGTGTAGTACTAAATAAAAACAACCTCTTTTCCGACCATATAAGAACAAAGATTGCAAAGACACATCAATATAAGTACTGGGCAAACCAGGCACTGAGTAGAAGAAGGCTGAAAGTCCATCTTGGTAGGACTATGTGGAAACAGATGTTCCTCCCGTCTCTAATACATGCGGACGCAGCAATCCCACTGAGTCATAAGAACATTGATGATATTGATAGAATACAATATCAATACATGAAAGCCATTAGCAACAAGCCTCGACGAACACCGAAGGAATTTCTTCAGGCAGATATTGGCTTCTCAAGCCACAGTTCAAGAGATATGAGGAGCAAGATTAGCCTCCTAATACATGTCCATAAAAATTTTAACAAGCTACGTACGCTCCTATTGGCTGAGTGGGACTTCCAACAGCCATGGATCAACACGGTGAAAAAATATTTGATTAAGTTAAATCTGAAAACAGAAGATCTCCCCTATACCACAGCGGCTGAACTCAAGAGGAGGGTGCACAAAAACACGCAATCCGAATGGAAAGAGAGATCTTCTACGAAATCAACACTGCGGTATTACATAAAATACAAACATAACTTCACGCATGGCATCAATTGGTACAATGATAGCAACACAAGAATGGGAAAATTTTTCGAAGCAAATGTAATCTTGACCAGGGACAAAATAAAGACAGATACGGATGGAAAAAATTGTGAATGGTGCAATGAGATAGAAAAAATGGAACATCTAATTTCCAAGTGCGACTATATGAAAGACTTGAGAGATAAATATGACATCCGAATGAACATGCAAGATTTCTTTGAAGAACGGAGCAAGAGCATCAAGTTCAGAGACGAGAGTGACCGATTCTTGAAGGAGATCTACGATCGGAGGTTCGACTAGCGATCAGTTTGACCCCTTCCCTCCATACCTTCTTATTTTTGTTGTTTTGTGTTAGCTGCACTTGCACGAGTTGTTTGACCTTTGGAACTCTCTGACTTGCTGTTGGCACAGCTGTAGTCAACAATCCAAGTAAGTAAGTATCAAATTAATTCACAAGATATTGATTATGTATGATTAAATCGGACACCAGTGGTTTTTGTGCTCTGTCTTGCTCGTATAATTGCAAAGTTTCTTTTAGGCTCATTTTTCCTCCGAATATTACGTGACTGACTTGGCTACTGCAATCAGGCATGTAACAAGATAAACATATCGGAGTATAAAGATTGCTGAGCCAGTATTGACTTCATGCTTTTTCTTGCTTAAACTTTCTTTGGTCTCGCTTCGTCCCTTTTGGTTTTTCTTGGAAATTTAATGATTAATCATGCGAATCAAACTCATTTTCTAGATAAAAGCCGCTAGAACGCCTCACACTAGACAGGAGGTTCGCTGTTCTTGGCTGATAGAGTAGCTTTATAGCATGCAAGTACGGTAAACAAATTTTTAAATGGACCAGAGGTAACGAGAATACTATTGAAAAATATAGGCTGAATAAAGTGCTGAATCAGGATTGCCACCCAAATCAAAAATCTAGAACCGGGAAATATTCCGCTATCACCTTGGATTTCCCGAAGCCACACTAAATTATGGCCAGTACTACAAACAATAATCGTAGGCTTTTATGTAATTGTACATGTACAATTCAGAGCATTGCTACTTAATTCGTGCACTAAATGACATAATAGAGAACGAAATACTTATATAAAATAAAATAATTATTAATGATGCCAGTTCATGATAGAGAGATGGCTTGTATCTCAATGGTCAACCAAAATTCCAAGCTGATTGTGCAATTTTATTTCTATCATAGGCCCATTATATGCGTGTATTTTTTTGGAATGATTCATAATAAGGCTATGCGCTAGCCTCATCTTCTCGCACCGACAAACCGTTCGGTGCAGTAAAAATTGTAAAACGTTACACCAAAGCATGTTAATCTGCAACCAAAATGTAATTGTAATGTAATGAATTTGTAGACCCCACTCGGCACCCAAAACATCATTGAAGAGTTTCTCAGGCAAAACTAAACACTCTCTTTCTCTCTGAGATGCTACGATGACAGTCGGGTGGAACTCTGGACCCACGGATGCTACGATGCATCTTGGCAGGATGGGCAAGTGCATCGTACGGAGCAACGGTATTCATTAACGGAGTACTCACTATGAGATTCCGAATTTCCGAAGTCGCGGGTATTGAGATTTCGTGGTCTATCATGAACTTGAATTATATAAAATAGGTCTAATAGTTCAGTTATAGTTTTGCTATACGTATCATAAATATACGATAAATACAGTAGAATTCGCATACATCGGCTTCGGCTATATCGGCGGTTCGTCTATATCGGCGTTTTTTTGTCCCGGCATAATTTCCTATCTTTTCCATATAATCGAGTTCGCTTATATCGGCTTCGGCTATATCGGCGATTCGCCTATATCGGCGCATTTTCGTTGTCCCTGACAGAATAAATTCGTTTATAACGGCGGATTTCCTGGTAACCCTCAAGCGATGTGTTTTGCCTAGAAGAGTCACTAGAATGACAGTATATGTGGACGCGGATGGCTGTAGATTCTGTTAGGACTATCCGATTCTAACTATTCTAGTGGCATGTGAAAATTTAGATCTTCTACAATTCATCTCGATCATGTTTGGGGTTTGATCAAAATTGTAGAATCTAGCAGCCGAGGAAAGATAAGTAGGCTTGTCACTGTATCTCACTGATAATTCTCACATAATTAGTCTTTCATTCGACATGATGATTGCATTGTTCAGAAAAGCACATTTTTTAGATATCTTGAATACACAATTACATGTACATGTACTGTACATGTTGGACAACAAGTCAATATATGTATTTAAGTATAGCAACGCAATAATTCATGAGTCAATGCACGTATATACATTGTATGATGCATGGCATGATCTCAGGGCTCGTGTAGATTTCACAAAACTTCAAAATTCAGGGAGTTCGCATATATCGGCGGTTTTCGTCTGTCCCTTGAGGCGCCGATGTATGCGAATTCTACTGTACAAGAAATATGTCATTACTGTAGTTGAACACTGAAGGTATTTAATTACTTGGAAAATCAAGCGTTAGATGAACTAGAGCAGCTTGGTTCTCTTCACTTTCTAAACACATCACATAAAAGCTATCGAACTCCCTATCCAATTACTAGGTAAAAATATCAGGTTCGACTATCTCTAATTTGGTCCGACTGTCCTTCAGCTTGTTTTAAGTTGAATTTAAACCGCAGTAAATTAGTCTGTGATTCTAGTCAATTTCTGACTCAATTTTACATGAAAATTTTCAGTTTTTACTGAACCTAGAATAAGCTTGAGTCTGCTAAGTCAAAAATGCCTAAAACACAAGGGTCAACTTAACAGACATAGTCGTTTGTAAAGATGATTTTGACTGGGTTTGCTGTTTTTGAAAATGATTGGAGCAAGAAATGATTCAAATATCACAACTTTTAATACATTTCATGTCCATATAAATATAATAATATGTATGTCTCACAATGCAAGCATTAAAAAATGAAATAGGATTTCACGGAATTAAGCCTACATCATCAAAGCGCATTTTCAATGTGCATGTGTAAATATCTCACCCAAGTCTATTTGTGTTAACTGAATGCGACTAATCAATAAATTGATACAATATTGTTAGGTTGTCTAGACTAGCCTGCGCTACATCGAGATTATTGAACATGGCGTATAGGCATTTTATAACCTTGTCAGTAAATGTGACTTACATGTGTTGCTTTAAATATAAATTTGATTAAAAATCATACCTAATCTGCTTTTGCTGTGTTGCATATGGAGGTCAGTGTATTTGCATCGGAGTTGAAAAACTCCACTCCGGTGATACAGGAGTTCTCATGCAAATGCTGACTCTGGATCTACACAGCGACAAGCGGGTAATTAATCCAGACATACATGTATATGATAGTGATAAGTCGCAAGAATAGAATTTTCTGTGTTACTTTGTTTACGCTTACTTGGACATCAGTGCAGCAAATAGCCGTTGTTAAGATACGATTTAAGCGTGCGTTTTTCTTTTAAAAGCAAGGTGCTGTATAAATTTTTAAAGACCAACTTATGCTTTCAAATTTCTGTAAAACCCTGAACACATCTACAACAAAATCACGAAATGTCTTATATTGACAACATCACAGGTCATATATTGTCATATCGTTGACAATGACTGCTGCATAGACAGATAAGCAGGCAGGAAAAACAAATTATCTGCAAAAACTCGCTTAAAGATGGGAAATGCGTTTCCCTTGCTACAAGGGTCACTATGTTTTTCAAAACAACTTAGCAGACGAAGAAAAACAAATCAGCATTCAAGACAAACTGATGCTGATTTCTTGCTACAGTATATGCCTATTGAGTTATTTGGAGTCCTCTAAAGCTACGAAACATGAGGCGCAGCAAAAGAAGAATGAAGAATAATGAACAGGCTCATCCGGTGAAATATCCACTGGCTTACTGACTTTACATGTGGAAACGCAACATTTGCATGGTGTCTGACTTATCTTTTTGACATATCTTTACAGACATGTCATTACCTATTGAGTATTTTGTCAGCCACTATGTGTGGTACCCCTCTCGTCTGGGTTTGAGTGTTGAAGTCAGGGGTCGAAACACAACTAGAGGAGTACCTGTTCATGACTGACGGAGGAAGTATTATGTTTTAAATACCTTAATCGGTAGCTGAAGCAGTGGTTGAAGTATTGTAATTCTAATCATGTCATTATGGATGTCGACAAATGAAGAAATGCTTGATTCCATGAAGTATTGCCGGCGGATTAAGAAACTGACGATAACAAATTCAAGTGGAGAAATTGTATTTCCATGTGTAGTCTTAGGTAGAGTATGCATAGTTCGATTGTTCTCGGAGTAGTAGTGTTCACTAGAGAGTTCTATTGCTTACCTCCATTACCCACTTTCCACTTGTCCACTACTTCCATTAACCACCGCGCGTAGTCTCAGCTATAGTGTAGCATCAGTCCACTTGTAATCGGCGTAGCAGCATCATTGTATTTCCATGTTCTACCTCCACTTTTCCAATTTTTATCCATTGGTCTCCTGTTGTTTTATAATATCCATTTTTAATTTCCTCAACACATGGTGACCATTGTCCTTTTTCTATTTCCAATACCAGCATCTGTAGTCGGTACAGACGTCTGTTTTGAGCGTGTATACGGCAGTGTTTGGAATCCATAGTACTACAGTATGCTAACAGGAAGAATGAGTATTGTCACAGGTTTTAAGATTTCAATTTTTATCAGTAATTGTGCCAAAGCTGATCAATTTCAATTCGTTGCCACCAGAAAGATCCATTGAGTTCTTTTTAGAACTGATTAATCCAATGTCTACAACAGCACTGCATTTGTGCATTTGCTGATTAGAGAACTACATCAGTCCTCATCAGGACTACTTCACTTAATAATTTGGATTAGCAAACATTATATTATATTGTAAATCTCTGCTGTGATGATTTTCATCATCGTATGAGAATCAGTAGATTAACGACATGAATCTCTCAAGCCTGATCGACAAGAAATTTAATCTAGTGCAAATGGTAATAAGTAGACTGCACATATTTCGTTTCTTCAATTTCTCTGATATTCACCAATGTAAAGGACAAACCATGTGCTTTTGTGGAAACATATGGAAATTTCAAAACATTTCATGTAATAAAACAAGAAAAGTGGTCGACATAGTGTGGCTTTAATTGCCGTCACCTTGACCAGCTGTCCAGTCTAGACCTTAATGATTAATGTTCGATGTCTGTGGTCTTACGTTTACAACTTTACATACACTTTACAGTTGCAAGTCACTACTCTCAAATCCGCTCCGAGCGTCAGCGCTCAGTTGTTAACTGCAGGGATCTTCAAGCGATCACACAATGCGATGGGGTGTGCACAGCAAATCACAGAGATTTGTGTGCTTGTGTGATATGTGAAGCGTGTGCGCTTAGCTCAATAGTTAGATTCGTCTTCTCCCGATAGAAACGAAGAAGCAAATACATTGCAACAATGCAAGAAAGATCTATTTATAAATTCTTAGATTCAGATAGAGGGAGGCGCAAATTTTCCCTATTCGTGGCTTCGCCAAATTTTGGATGATGACGCGTTGAATCGTCGTGTCTGCGTTCACCAATGGCTGAATGTCGGATCGGAAGGTGAGAAGCCGCTGAAAGATACAGCGATGAAGTTTCCATAATTGATGTGTGATTCAATCAGAGATAATGATTCAGAGCATATTGGTGATACTATGTCTATGGCGGCGATTTCCACAGTGGTTATTTTCTACACCGGCCAGTCGTCCGATGGATTGTGCAGAAAACTCAAAACATCGTACACGAAGTTCATGGCACTGAAATAAAGCTAAACCACTATCAAGAGATAGAATATGATGAGGAGCACAAAACCAATTTAGCAGCCCCAAATTTGAAACATGTAAGTGATTGACAGGCTATAATAAACACAACAGAGTCTTGCTTTGGCGAGAGCTTCCTCGAGAGTGAATTTTCTCTATACAGTAATCTCACCAAGGCGATCAAGCGTCGATGTGAGAAATCAACATGACATTTTCATTGTGATTTAAGGTTTAAAATCTTGGGAAAACAGGAGTCGTGTTGACGAACAATCAACTTAGGATTGCATGCTTATGAGGCTGCTCAGAAAAAGAGGCTGTCACATAGGACATGAATCACAATTCACATGCAGAATAGTCTACATTGGGTAGTCCATGGACTTCATTGTACCTTTCATTTAAATATCAGTATCTATTTCCCAATTCATTTCATTTTATTCTGTAGTAATGGATGCAGCATGACTTGAATGTTCATGTACTTGCACAAGTGTTCGAAAATTCACTGAAATTAAGATAGTGTCATATTAATTATATTATACAGTTCATGCTGTCTGCTGCAGAAATATAGGAATCCACTATGGAGCGAAGGCCTATGGCCTGGGAGCACGCGACGCCACATTTCATTATAATACAATTCATGAAATTCCGTTGATAATCAGCTTGATTTCTTCTTAGTTAGGATGCCTTTCAGCAAATATTCATTCCTTCTGATATCCAACTTGTTTCATGCTTCATACTTACATAGAGGAGTCATCTCGGTAGTATAAAAATTGGCAAAATTTTGACATTTTCAAAAGTGCTCAAATAATTTTTTGGACCACGGGAACGTAATCTCCACAAAAAAACTGAATCTTTTCATATGGAAATTTTCACTGTATACATACTTTTTTGAGTCGACACTCTACCTATATATCCCTACTCTATGGAGTAAGTATTAGGTAGAGTGGTCCGCATTTATTAAATCCCCAATGTGTATACACTTTCGATTTTATTAAATGAACTCGAGGGGGATGCAGTCTGAATTGTTTCCAAATGTGAGATGTAGACATTTAGGCAGTTTTGAAGAAATTACAACGGAATTGACTGATCATGACAGTAGTGCAGAAGGAATGATGGTATTTCACAGATTCTCAGTGTCATGAGAGCCTTGGAGATCAAATGTTTGTTAAATTAGCAATTCGATGGGTTCCTATTATTTTCATGCTGAACCTCAGGAGTATTTTCTTAAGCGTGATCATATCACAGGCAACCTGCAACTGGCAGGGCAACACTAAATAAAAGACAATGATTTCAGTTAACTTTGAAAGATGTAAATGTGTCCACATCACTATTCACATTCAAGAAATGAAATATGAATTGACTGAACGGATTGATTGAAACGCAATTGACTGATCATGATAGCAAAGCAGAAGGAAATTATATTATTTCACAGATTGTGCGTGTCATGACAGCAGCCTTGGAGAGGTAATATTTGTTAAATTGGCAACTCGGTGACCTGCTATTGTTATGTGCTATTGCTTTCATGAATTAGAAATATGAAATTTCAGCCAAGAAAGCACAATAAGATGTCGACTTTTTCATGAATACTTCCATCATAAAACGGATCATGAAACTCCCTTGATAATCAGCATAATGTCCGCTTAGCTAGGATGCTTATTAGCAAATATTCATTCCTTTTGATGTCCAACTTGTTGCCTTCAGGAATTTCTTCAGGATGAGACTCTAGATCGCGTGTAACGTCACTTCGATTGTTCTTGCCAGAAGAGTTCGATCACTGATTTCTTGATGGGAAACATCTTGGATTGCAGGCGTGGGAGTATCAGGATTGTCACGAGTAGGCCTATCAAAACGAATGAGCGACAATTCCAACGGAATAAGGGTCTGGATGGCGCGACGTAAAGTCTCAGACTTCGTTTTTATAAGAGCAACACGAGTGCTTGAGTCAGGTCCTGGAAAGAGCCTTATCACAAGGCCTAACGGCCAATTAAAACATTTAGCACGTTCGTTGCGTAACATAACCAAATCTCCCAAACTTATTTTACGAATCTCGGAGTCCTTACAACAAACAGAACGAATGAAAGTCAGGTACTCGCGCTTGAATCGATTGCAAAAATGCACAAGAAGGGTTTGCTGGTTTCTATAAGCTGAAGGGAGATCAACTCGCGCACAGACAGACAACGGCTCAAATTCGTCATCGCTCGTTTTATCTAACAAGAAATGATTAGGGGTCAACGGAAGAGAATCACGGAGGTCATTAGAGATATGAGTTAAAGGACGACTATTTAAAACACCTTCAACAACAGTCAAGAGAACCATCATATCACGCTTACTGATCAGTGAATTACCTAGAGTTTTGCGGATCGGTCCTTTTATAACGCCCATCAAACGCTCCCAGAATCCTCCATACCACGGAGCCCGTTCAGGAATATTTTTCCACTCGACAGAAGGTTTCGAGAGAGCTAGAATTTCCTTTGATTTGCGAAATGACTTGGCGTTGTCACTGAGGATCATTCGTGGAACTCCACGACGAGAGAAAAACATATTCAGGGCATTCATGAGTTCACGAGTAGAAAGATCTTCAACGTATTCGAGGTGGACCGCTCTAAAAACAGTACAGGTGAAAAGCAGGATATAGATTTTGACGACAGCATCGTTTTCTTTGACATATAAGGGTCCGGTATAATCAAGTCCACAGCATTCAAATACTCTATTGCTTGCGTTCACTCGGTATTGAGGAAGAGATGGCACGGTAAGCATTCTACAGATGAGACATGTGCGGATGGTAGACTTCATTTTCCTTATCATTCTGAAAAACATGAATCGTTGTCGTAGACGTACAGCAACTGTTTGAACTCTTCCATGAAGTGTCTCATTGTGATAATGCAAAATTAACAGAGTGATTGCGGCATGATCCCCATTCAAAATCAATGGAAACTTGGCATCAGGTTGTAATGAGGAATTTTCTAATCTCGTTTTGCTTCTCAAAAGTCCGCCAGAATCAAGAAACGGCGAAAGACTTTGCAATTTAGATGCGCGAGGCAACGGTTGCCCGAGTTTGATAGCTCTAGATTCAGGGTCCATACTGCTTTGCAAGTCACGGATCCATAGTTTTTCAGCATCGAGCATGTGGCTTCGTACGTCTTTCGAGCTAGTATTTCCATGACCACATAAATCAATAAACCGTAATACACACGCAGTCAGCTTGAAGTAGTGATGAAAATTTTCCGTGGAAAATTATGGAAAAAATTGGAAAATTTTGGAAAATATTGGAAAATTATGGAAAATTTTGAAAGCTTTGATTTTTTTTGATAGGCCCTATAATTTGAGCGCTCCAACTGCCGAGGCAGCTGCGTACCAATAAATTTGGTCTAAAACTCTTGATTTCATCAATATTTGGATTAAAGCGATCGTGGCAATACGATTTCTGTCCGCGGATTTTTGAACATTCCTTGCCACCGCAGTGGCGTACTACAAATTATTAGCATTTTTAATTATCACACAGACACCGTTTGGGATAATGTGAATCTTGCTTTACAATAGGGGTATAATTTCATGCAATGTGAAAGATCTGGAGCAAAAATAATGTACTTTATTTTGGAGTTTGCTAATTGTTAGCTTCAAAGTTACAAGCTTCATTATGCAGCATTGATCATAGTGATGCAAATTCTCCATGTGTTGATGAACATGTGATGAAGTATAAGCACATGGTCCACGCAGCATTCATGAGCGACCAAATTGGAAGATATAAAGACTGTAAACTCGTGAGATATTTGGAAACTAAAGATATCTGTGATGAGTAATGATAGCTTCAAACTTCAGGCGCATTGTCCGATATCTTCGTTGAGGATACACATCCTCCATTTCTAGTTCAGATGGTTCAGATAGTTCCAAATCAATTTCAGATCTGCCCAAATAAATTTCAGATATGATCTAGATGAGTTGAAGATCTCCAGTTGAATTAAAATCTTTTCAAAGTTGAGCCTGTGACAGATATCTGAAATTCATTTGGAAAGATCTGAAATGGACATGTTAAAGGTGCAGTTGGTACCAAAAGTTAACATACAGGGATGATAGAGAAGTTTTCGGATTTTGAATCCTTTCAAACGACTATAATAAGTCTCCAAAACAAAGGAAAAAAACGTCAATCACCGAAAAAAAAATTTCAAAATTTTCCAATAGAAAATTTTCCAGAAAATTTTGAAAAAATTGGAAAATTTTCCATTTGCATCACTAACTTGAAGAGACGAGTCCATGAACTGAAACGTGTGACATCGATGATGGAGCTTATTCCCCCATTCTGAGAAGTAGCAGTTGATTGCATTAATGACACAGAACGAGTTCCATGCACTGTCGCATGTCATTAGTGACATCAGTAGGCCTGGCCTTCTTCGATGGAATGTCACAAGGTCCTTTCCACCATAACGTGTTCCTTTGTAGCTTCAACATATCACAGCCGCGAGATACTAAATCAGCAGGGTTTTTCTTTGATTCGACGTAAGCCAATTCTCGACCTTCGTGTTTATCTGAATAATCTTGACTCGGTTACCAACAAATTGTTTCAGGTTGTCAACATCTTGTCTTATCCAAGCAAGCGTGACAAAAAGCTTCATCAATACGGTAATTTAGGGCTGTACAAACAGATTTCAGAAGTAACGTACCAACGCACGCTGCCATTAATTCAAGTCTAGGTAAACTAACTCCTTGAATTGGGGCTATCTTTGATTTGGAAACTGCAAGGCGAAAATCATGGTCACTTTCGTAAGCAAGGTATATCACTGCGCCATACGTTTTTGTTGAAGCATCAAAGAACAAGTGAAGCTTCTGGTTTTCAGCCAGTTGGATATGTCGCGGGATACTCAGGGATTTTATATCGTTCATATAATTTAGCAGATTCTTCCATTCATGGGCTAATCTATCGTCCAGTGCATCATCCCAATCCATATTCTGTTTGAAGACGTTTTGCATGAATATCTTTAAGGTTGTTGTGAACGGAGTTATAAGTCCAAGGGGGTCATATATCGAGGCTGTTGTCTGTAGAACGTTTCTCTTTGTAACGGACGAAGAATTTGACACTAACCCTGGCTCAACCCGAATAGCATCTTCCCTTCGATTGTAGCTTAGTCCCAAGACCTTTACTTCGTCATGCTCTATACCTCATTCAGCCAGTCGACGTTGGATACCCATTTCCTCAAATCCATAGCACATGACTTGAACAGCTCGTTTGACTCTTCCTTGACTAGCTTCGCAGTGGTTTCATCCTTGACACTCAAAACGAGGTCATCAACATAGAAGTTAGAGAAAACCTTATCAACGGTGGATCGATTCACGCTAGCTTCACGGAGGTGCCTTTGTATGATAGCTTGTAGCAGAAACGGTGACGATGTCAGTCCGAAAGGCAACCTGGTCCAGCGATACTCTTGGATTTCAGTGGTCTTTTGTGGACAGCTAGTATCATCCTTGATCCATAGAAAACGGAGAGCGTCTCTATCTTCTTTTCGAATAGCAATTTGCAGGAACGCCTTCTCGATGTCAGCAATCAACGTTACAGGATAGGCTCTCATTCTAATCAGGATGTCGAACAGTTCAGGAAGCAAGTTCGGTCCGGATAATAGCATGTCATTTAACGAAAGTCCTGTCTCATCGCGAGCGGACGCATCAAATACAGGACGAACCTTAGTAGTTGACTTCTCTAATTTCGCTACAGGACGGTGAGGCAAGAATCTAACTATTTTTCCGTCACGTGATTCGTTGGTCTTTTCGATCATGCCGAGACGAAGATACTCGGACATAACCGACGAATAGGCCTGTAATATTTCAGGTTTCTCAGAGTTTGCCCAATGTGCTACGTAGACGCCCTAGAACATGTTCTTTGTGTGTCGATTCTTCCTCATAATCTTCCTTCCATGGTAGGGCAAATTCATAACGGCTGTTGTCCCGTCTCACGTTCGCTTCAAAATTGTCGAGAGCCTTCAATTCTCCTATACTGTATTTCTCTGATCCCGGTCGCTGTCGTTCGATGCCTAAACTTTCTGTCTCCCAAAGCGGGGTGATGTCTGGGTTCGATGTGTGAATGAAATTGCATACAGTTGAATGAGATGTGTTACAAGGGCTGGTACTTGAAAGTCGTCCGTGTACTACGTATCCGAATATCGTATTTGTCAGACATAGCCCTTGAGACTTGCGTTCAAGTCTAGAACGTCGTACATATTGTCGGTTCCAACTATCAGGTCAATTGATTTGTTTGTCGCAGATAAGTTTTCAGCCATGTTATGGCTTTCTTGGAAATGACCAGAACATTACTTAAGTCCATACACTTAATTGGCGAGCGAAGTTTTTCGACGACGACACAACGCATCTCTACCGCCTTCTGAAAATCGAATCTACTTCTCACGTTGACGTCAACTACTGGTTAGCGCTTTGACATGGAATTTAAGTCTCCGAAAGTGGCAATACTTAACACAGTCGATCCGATTGGCTTGATCTTCAGATCATCAGCAACTGATTTTTTCACATACGACAACTGGCTTCCACCGTCAAACAGTATCCTGTAGCATTTGGAAGAATTTTCAAATCGCACCAGGGCTGTACTCAACACGGTTGAGCTGCTAGCAGTAGATATTGAGTAGTTGCTCATGGAGCTAGTAGTATTCGTATCACTAGGTTGACTTTTGTACGGTCAAACCGTGCAAATTGAACATTCAACTCTTCAGGTAATCTAAACAGGACGATCTGCACAAGTATACAGCTGTATTCACCATCAGATATGCCTAAGCTATTCAAACTTCGAATGCCAGCTTCAACTTGGTTAATAAAATTGGACAAGGACCGCATGTTGTTCGGTTGGATGACAGGCAAGTTCAATAACGATTTTATGTGGGCACGGAAATTCTTTTTTCCGAACCGCTCACGCAATAACTCAAAAGCTGTTTGGTAATTTTCTGCGTTCAAAGAAAATCCCCTTATGACATCTAGAGCCTTACCCCTCAATTGACTTCTAAGGTAGCTAAATTTATCAATATCGGAATCAATATCATGCACAGCACAATAAAAACTGTCATAAAACATCTGCCATTCTGTGCGCTCTCCAGAAAAAATCGGTAAATTAAGTTTGGGGAGATTAATGGTCATGCCACGCTCACCTTTAGGTTCAAGTTTTGTAGCACTGCGGTGTCCAGCGTCGTGATCTATGAATATCTTGGCCTCCGTGATCGCGAATTTTACTTCGTCTTTCCAATCGTTATATTCCTCTATCAATTTCACGAGATCATCATCACCGTCTTCCTCAGAAACTGCCGATTCGATTTCGTTCTCGATTTCATCTATTCGACGTTCAGTTTCGAGGACTCTTTCAACGACTGATTGCAACATCTCGAGGTCTGGCTTCGTACCAAACATCAAGTCTTCAAGGCTATTTAGGCGTTTCGTTAGTACGCCCCGATATGCAGTTCTAGTCTTTCTTAACTTTTCCATCTTAATTTGTGGGTTCTATCGTTAGTTTCCCGGCCGACGCACCAATTTGTTGAATCGTTTACGCGAAGAATCGAAAACACATGGTGTTCACCTCGTATCGAAACTGTTTTTTTTCGTTTTTTTATCGAACAGCAACATATTCACAAATTTCAGTTTGATGCAGATCAACAAATTGTTCACAAAGTAATGAAAACACTTGTTCGGCTCAAGGAGCAACAAAAAATACCCGGCAGAGTGTCGACTCAAAAAGTATTGGTATACAGTGAAAATCTTTATATCAAATGATTCAATTTTTGCGGAGATTACGTTCCCGTGGTCCAAAAAAATTATTTGAGCACTTTTAAAAAAGTTAAAACTTGCCAATTTATATACTACCGAGATCACTCTCCTATATAAGTAGTATGAAACAAGTTGGATATCAAAAGGAATGAATATTTGCTAATAATCATCCTAACTAAGCGGAATTCAAGCTAATTTGCAAGGCACTTTCATGAATTGCATTATAATGGAAGTCTTCATGAAAAAGTCGCGATATTATTCGTGGTTTCTTGGCTGAAATTTCAAGTTTTTAATTCAATTTTCAACGGCACGATTTTATGATTCACTAAATTCATGTTTCATTTCTTGAATCTGAATAGTGGTGGACTCATTTACATCTTTCAAAGTTGATTGAAATAATAATCCTTGATACTGTTGTTTTGCTCTATCAGTGGCAGGTTGCCTGTGATATGATCTCGCTTAAGAAGATTCCTTGAGGTTGATCATGAAAGCAATAGCAGGTCATCGAGTTGATAATTTAGCAAACATTGCCTATACAAAGCTGTCATGAATGACACGGACGATCTGTAAAATAGCATCATTTCCTTCTGCATTACTATCACTATAAGTCAATTCCGTTGCATTTTCTGCAAAACTGCAAAAATTTGCACATCCAACATTTGGTGATAACCTGTATCTCCCATGAGTTCATTCAATAAAATCGAAAGTGTATACACATTGGGGATTTAATAAATGCGGAGTTACCACTCTACCAGGGATGCGGAGTCCTATCATTTTGATAGGACTCCGACTCTGACTCCGGGAGTTGATAGGACTCTGACTCCGACTCCGGGTGGCAAGCATATAAAGCCTAGTTTTTTGAAATTAGCTGGTAGCCTACATCATAGATCATTATAGGCTTAATTACCTGAACCTATCTTTAGTGATCATTGCTGTATCAATTGTCAATCATTTTCGATGAAAGTTTATCAAATGTCGCTTTAAGTTGGGTGCATACGACTGGGCTCTCCCATCTTCTTGATGTGTGCTTCACACGGTTTTTCTCCAGTCTCTACCAGCAGGCACGAAAATCCCCATCCTTCTCCGAAAAATATGAGTGCACTTTCGATTTTAATATCCGCTTTAGAGGAGCCATTACACACGATTAACGTGAGGGTAAGATGTGATGTTCTCAAACAAACCAGTATTTCATTTTTATCTCTGATGTGACCTTTGGTGCGTATGCGTGATCGAGGCTAGGAAGGCTTGTTTACTAAATCACCGAGAGAAAAGACAATACTTTTTTCACTATCACGGTTCATTCACTCAAATATTACAAGCCTTGCATGCAGCAGTGTCTCTGTACTTTGCTTGACGGAGAAAGTTGACATCAAGACAGTGATAGCTATGCACGAGAATAAATAATTTGTTTATATTATATTTCGGGTCTAGTTATAGGCCGGAGTCTGTAGTCGTATCATTTGATAGGACTCCGACTCCGACTCCGCATCCCTGCACTCTACCCATAGAGCAGGGACATATAAGTAGAGTGTCGACTCAAAAAAAGTATCTGTATACAATCAAAATTTTTTATCAAAAGATTCAGTTTTTTGCGGAGATAAAGTTCCCGTGGTCCAAAAAATCATTTGAGCACTTTTGAAAATAGTCAAAATTTGCCAATTTACCGATGACTCTCCTATATAAGTAGTATGAAACATGTTAGATAGCAAAAGGAATGAATATCTGCTAATAATCATCCCAACTAGGCGGAAATCAAGCTGATTATCAAGAGAATTTCATGAATTGTATTACTGTATAATGAAAGTCTTCATTAAAAACTCGCGATATTATTCGTGCTTTGACTGAAATTTCAATCTTTATTTCAATTTTCACGGCATGATTTTATGATTCACTATATTCATGATTCATTTCTTGAATCTGAATAGTGATGTGGACCCAATTACATCTTTCAAAGTTAATTGAAATCATTGTCTTTGATTGTGTGATTTTGCTCTTCCAGTGGCAAGATGTCTGTCATATGATCACGCTGAAGAAAATGCTCTTGAGGTTGATCATGAAAATAATAGGAACCCATCGAATTGCTAATTTAGCAAACATTCTCTCTCAAAGGCTGTCATAACACGGACGATCTGCAAAATGATATCATTTCCTGCTGCATTATACTATCAGGATCAGTCAATTCAAAACTGCATAAATGTGCACATCTCACATTTGGAGACAATTCCAACCACAGAATTAGATTCATCTGCGCGCGCTTCGGTTTCCTAAAAAGGAAGACTTGTATGTAACCTTAATATTGAAATGGCACATCACAATTAGACAACTTGCTCCTTCTCGAATGGATAATTCGTGTATCTCTTGCTATTGGAAATGGCAAACAATGAGCTGTCAGCAGAGGACATTAGAGCCAGTGAGAGATGCGTGCGTGCTGTGATATCAAGTCGCACACACCAAAACACATCGATGCGTGGCTTCGATTCAATGTATGCACTATACAGTGAGCAATGCCGAGGAGAGGATCATCAAGTGAACTAATTTTCGTACGCCTGCTACTTTCTTTAATAATGATCGGAAGGGCCAACATTATGGAGAAAACTTGTGGGCAATGATCTGAATTCTTCGAATCTGAAGGAATTTTGGCAATCGAAGCACTTTGCTGGAACTCACATTAATCCGCAAGCGACGCACGACTTTTTTTCCTATCTCTGTAAGGTATTAGGAATTTCTTTTTGCCCACCTAATAGGTTCCTCAATGTGCCGTCCATTTCGTATTAATCACACTTCTAGCAAACCGAAGCATATAAACAAAATAATTAATTCTGTGATTCCAACTGTAATTCACCTCGAGTTCATTCCTCCTCTACTTTCACGGATATGACTGTCATTCCTTCCAATCGTGTCGCACAACAACGTGCCATACACCAGCAACAAAAACAGACGCCAAAACTTAAAAAAGTAAAATGCCAAAACTTTTAAAAGTAAACAAACGCCATGACAGGTGAACGAAGGTTCAAAACAAGACAATTAGCGAAGTCATGTCTTTGTTCTCTCAAAGCGGCTGGCGATTGTTTACCGTCATTATTTGTGCACTTTTGTGGAAATGAGAAAAAAAATGCTGAAGAAGTTTGTATAAGGGAACTATTGAACTTATATGAACATAACTTACATATTCGCACTCCTCACATCGCAAGGATTTTGAAGTTGCCAAACAAATGGTGAAAAAGTGAGAACCTAGCATTTTCAACCGAAAAGCTCATGATTTTTGTGATAACTTCACAATATCACTAATTTTTTATTGGTTCACCGATTTTGATGGCCAGGATGTCAAAAGAGAGCTCAGAAAATGCTCGTTCTCCTCGCTCCTGATTCATTATCATACTCATATTCTTTCACTTTGAAAAAAGCGATTTGTAAATTGAGTGATTTTCATATTTTGAGCACTACTCAGGAAATACAATAGCGGATTCAAGTCTATCATGGCTAATTTAAAGCTAAGAATGCAGGCTCCCGAATGATGTATGGCACGTTGTTGTGCGACACGATTGGAAGGCATGAGAGTCGATGGAATTTCAGCGAAATTTAGGTGGTCCGTTTTTTATGATCAGCTCTGTAGAAGGCTGTTGAAATCTCTTGTCATACTGTGACTGAATGCCTTGTATTCGTTGTGTGCAAACGCTTATTTCAGGACATAGAAGTTGGATTATTTCAGGACAGGTTGAATAATTTTGGTATCTATAATGGTTAAGAATGAAGTCGCTCTGAAACACTTGTGAGATATTGTGATAAACAGCGCAGTGATAATGCGAAGATAGCGCTCACCGCGAGATTTCTTATAATGAAAAATTTGACAAGCGATAGAATTCGATTCTATAAATCATAGAAATCTTGCAATCTTGCGACATTCAACAATCATTCATTGACGATGCGAAAAATCCCACGTCAATGACAAGTCCAACTACGTGTAATGTGTGAGCCTGTCTAACATTCATTGAAGGCAATATGCACCGTTTTGTTCTCTCTGCCTGTCTCCCACAATTATTTTTGAGTCGTGTCCAGTACAAAGACTACACCTTTGCCTTCCAATGACAAATCCTTTTGAACGTCATTATCTGTGCATGTTAAACATCATATATCCCCCTCTATGATATTTCCCGGGAATAAATAAATGGAAACTGATTCACTATGTTTTACAAGAGTTTAAAATTATTTGTCAATCAGCCTACACGAGGATGAAGTGGCCGCACTTAATTTGTTTCCTCATTTGATTCCAGTTTTTAAGCCTATGATACTACTTATTTAAGTTTGCTTTTGTGGTTCTCAGTTGCTAGGGTAATCATTTACCTATCTGAAGTGACAACAATAATTCCGTCTTGATCTACAGATGCTTGGATTGTATTTCACGACCTGTGGATCGAAGGAAAACACCATTCTGAAAGCGCTTTCCGAATGTGTTTCCCATCTAACGTCAGCTAGTTTTGCGGTATTGACTGCGATTTGTGACCAGGAGCCACTCCACCAAAGAATATACAGACAGAATTGGAGTGCGGTTGGAACGTTGAACAATGAAGGTGTTTCCCTATCCCTTATCTTCGATGTCCCCCACCTATTAAAGTCAACGATAAACTGTCTCTCCACCAAAAAAATTTGGTAAGCTCTGTTAGAGTAACATATTTTGTCGCATGTGTGAATAGGGATAACGAAAATAACAGATTTTGAATATTCATTGAAGTCTGAAACGATTTCACAGGCAAAGGAAGTGAAACATAAAAGTTTGTTCCAAGTAATTTGTCGTTCGTTCAATTTACATTTTCCTCCTCTGAATGGCAATAAACTGAATTATCTAAACTAATGCATGTGGAATCTCTTGCTGACATTCATCGGAACAATCATGTTTAAAATCAGTTTGTCAAAATTCACGAGAGAAACGGCAGGTCTTCGCTAAATGTAAAATGCTATCCGCTTAATTGCGCGACCAGGATTCGCCGTACTGCGCCTGAGATCGCAACGCATTTGCGTATTAACGCAGCACGTTGCTATCAACCTCAGAACGTGCAGGACGCCGAATGCCCTTCGTGTTTTTTTAACGTAACGAATATTTTTTTTACATTTTGCGTAGTTTGTTATAGTTTTCTTCATTGCTGTCATACTTTTTCTCGACAGCCGCTGTGAGGGCAGCATGACACAATACCAACTGTTTACATCTGAATTAATGAAAGAAAGGAATTAATGAAAATTCTTTTTATAGGTATACGGTCAAGTGATCGCTGAACACTCGTACGTGGAACAATTCTGGAGAATAGAGAAAGTTCGAGAGTCAAGAACAGCACCACGATTGACGGATTAACGTATTTATACAAGGGACAAACAAAAAATGAAAATGAAGTACGCTAGCCAATTGCTCAGTCACCATACATCTGCTGGTAAGTTCTGAAATAGTTTCCATCGTGCTGACCTCGCAAGGAAATGTTGACTACGCAAATCCGCGGCTAGTGAGCATGAGAAAATTAGTAATTTGAAGTTTGTCAGTGAACGGATGAGTCGATTTTGATGAAACGTTTATACTTTTGAAGTTGATAATACCAGTATTCAATAAAGCCACCAATTCTAGTCGTCTTCATGAGGTTTACTGACCACATCTGACTGCCTCAGAAAGTAGAATGTGTACCAAACAAATTCATAGAGCACATTCTTCCATGTGGTAGGCCTATTCAGTTTATTAGAATTGAATGCGAACTTCAACACGAAAGTTTCACTTGCAAACGTAATGAAATTTTGTACAATTATTTACGGAACGTTCTGTAAATGTCACTTTGAAAATACGTTCATAAATAAGTCATGATATATGAAGGGGTCATTCCATATGAAAAGGGAGTATTACTAATTAAATTCGTTTAACAAAACTTGATCATAAATCGATGCATTTTGAGAATGAAATTTCAGTGACAGACTGTTAAATATCTTCGGTCATTTTGTGCACAAGTCGCCTAATCTTCCTTTCCAGAAATTAAAACTGACGTCGATGCCGGCCTGATGCGAGCCAAAACAGCTTCGACTGCCGACTTTATCAAGAAAATCAACGATCTTTTTGACATGCTGAATTCTACAACTCCTGCAGCACGACCTGGGAAAGAGCAATCAGTTCGTTCAATGTCAACGAGAAATTAAAGGAATTGGGTGAATACAGAGAGTAGATTAAATCGTGGCACTTCGAAGGAGACAATCAAAGAGTCGATGCCAAAGACAATGGATATTCTTTGGTCGATGCCATTCAAAACAGGTTGGATGATCACTATCGAGGGTGTATGTCGGATAGTTAAAAAGTGCATTGACTCTGGCTGCAGATTCATTGGAACTCGAAAATTGAATCAGGACTGTTTGGAGGTAAGTTCAACGGTGATCAATAACAAAAGTATATGTCTTATTGCAAATTACACTGAAGATAGTTAGTACGTGTCAGCCAGAACATAAGAAATGCATTTCATAGATAAAATGGCATTACAAAGACTTCAATTCTTCTAAAGTTTTCTAATTATTTATTTCTTTATTTCTAATTTTCTAATTGCCCAGCACTTCATGAAATGTTCATATAATTATTTTGTATATGTACGAGTATAGGCTATGCCTATATTTGTATTAATCTAATTTGAATGTATACGATGCAGTATTCGCTTGCCATCGTTTGTGCAAGAGGCGGCCATAACCCCACCCAAATGTGTAACAAGCCAGAGCAGCTATCAGAGCCATCAGTTCAAATCAAATTATACGTCCTCTACGTCATTCCGGAAATTGTGAAACTGAGGGTCACCTCACGAATGCCTCCGAATGTGCCAGCATCCCACGAGGCATCACATCTGAAGACGTTTGTGATAACGGCGGCGAGACAGATGTGTTAAAAGAAGAAATAGAAGTCAATTTCTCTGAATTTTCATTGAACAACGTGAAAGATGTGTAAAATCTGAAATCGAAAATTACATAATAGAAATGTGATACATAGATTTGTTACCTGTTTAGCGTGTAAATCAAATATGACTAACGATTCTCCTTCCAGCCTCATTACACACAAAACAATTCGAAAGTGTGCTTTGATAAGTCCTAAACTTTTGCTATTAATTTCAAATATTGAAAATTTTGTATTTCTTTCGTAGCCTGCGATAGGACATTAACCAAACATTTCTCTTCTTCTGAAGCAAGAGATAGAAAATGCATTCTATGTCGACTTCCATTTTCTCACTTGACATCTTCGCACGTGCATTAGTAGTAAGCAAAACTCCACTTCTGGACCGCGCAAGATGGCGGCCATCGCTGCGTCCCCCCCTCTGGCACGGCAGAGTGTCGTGGTCGGCCGCCGTGGTGCTTCGTGTCTGAGTCTCCCCCCCCCTCTGGAACGACAGAGGTTGTGGTCTGTCGTGGTGTGCCGGCCAGGTGGGTCCACGTTCACAACATGTTCGCTGACGTCCCCCCCCCTCTGCAACAACAGAGTGTGAGACTCGGGTGAGTTGGTCCGACCGCCTGGTTGACGTGGGCGACCGTCTAGGTTGACGTGGGCGACCGCCAGGATTAGTCTTGAGGCTATAGTGTGTGATGTTTTTGGTGTGTAGCGTCCAAACGAAGCATCGGATGAGAAAACGGAGGTCAGATTCGGAATCTACGTGAAATTTTGGGTTAGGAAGGATGTTTCCAGCGAAATCGGAGAGAAAAAATTTTCGGCTGACGTCCCCCCCCCCTGGACAGCTTGCTTCCAGTGGACGGATTTTGTCGTGCGATAGCTCGTTTGAAAGCTAAGAGTGAGACAAATTCAGTGAAAGAATCGGCTTGTTCGTATCTGCCTTCGTTTAGATGTGAGACGCCATTTAAGATTTTGGGACATTGGTGAAAAACGACAGAGTTAGAATTTGGGACGTTTTGGGCTGTAGCTTCAAAACGAACTATCGGATTGGTAAACGGATGCCAGATTTGGAATCAACTTGATGTTATTGTCCAATGAGGATCATCATCCAATGAGAATCAAGCATTTCTTTATAAATAGCGAGCCTTCCACAGCGAGAATCATTCCATCGTTGAATCACACGAGTGACGGACGCACATTTTCTCTCTCCCTAGTTCCCTGTTCTATTATCCAACTAAAATGGTAAGTCGCTACTTCCCTCCCTCTCCTCCCTTGAACGTAAACTTAATACAATCTTTTTTCATTTTCAGGCATCTACTCCATCTACTGCACTAGTAGGACAAAATGGCGGTCAAACGTTACAAGGTTCGCTACGGTCAGATCATCTACAACTGAGGCCAGTGGAAGAAACAACCAAGGTACATAATCCTACACCGCTACAGCGTAAATTTAAACAAGCCTTGCGTTATGATGATCATAGCGTAGTACTCCAAACGGGAATGCTCCCTTCCACGGATGTCAAGATAATGCACAATCAGTATGGGGACTACATACTGATCCCCGTGAGTCCGTACATTCGCCACCAACTTGATACTATTGAGGAGTACGTGACATTAAATATGGACATTCCTACTCCTCTTGCTCAAGAGTGGAAGGCTAGAGATGACAAGGATACTCCCTATAGAAAGATTTGGGATGGTAATCACATTTGCCTACCGGTATCACATTGGTGTACTTACTATAAGAAGGAGGGAGATCATTCAATACCCATCAGATGTGATGAGCTCGGAGAAGGTACTTGGGATATCCTTTTCAAAGTGAATGGGCTATATTATGGTCGACACAAGGATAATAAAATAGCCTCTCTCTCCATGCATATGGAATCCATCCTATATATTCCGAAACCACCCAACGTGGACGACATAATTGATCAAATCCTTAACAGCAGTGGTACGAAGCGCAAGTCGGAGAAGAATGCTGCATCAAAACGCAAATCAAAGAAGGAGAATTGCTAGTCCTTTCCTAACTCTTCCCTATGACAATTCGCTTATGTGCTTTGAGTGTCGTAGACGTGGTCTTATTAGATACATTTTACTTCTTCGTTGCCATCATATCATTTGTGTATTTTGTCGTGAAAAGCATCGATGTAATTCTTCATTTTGTAATATGTTATAGAACGTTTCCTTAGATGTGTAAATTTCCGTTTTAGGCTTCTATCATCATTTTTATGGATTGTGAGGGTGAACCTGTACAGGAGCTCAGTGCCATTGCTATGAACAATTGGACATATCAGATTGTTAGTGTCTATCATCAACATGCCAACTGCGATCCCAATGTTGATCAATGGGCGAGAAAACACATTCATGGACTTAATCTGAAATATTTGCAAGACTATGGCTTTTCTTGTGAGAGTGCTCTTCTTATTGACTTTAAACGATGGTTAGCTGCTTTCAATGTTATACGCATCTTTTGTAATAATCCTGGTAAGGAGAGGAAAGTATTTCCCAATCTAATCATTGATGATATTTTGCTCCCACCTTGGGATAGTAGAGTGAATCAACATTATCATGAAGTCACAAAACGTTTTAAGGATTTGTGTGTTCCTATTTTGTCTGTTCGTTGTAGTAGCTACGTTCATAACCAATGCTTCTTTCCTCCTTACCTCAACACTGCCAAAGTCCTGTATGGTTATCATTGCTCGCTGTATGATAGTTACCAGCTGTATCTATTTTATCTCTTTCAAACCATTGATTTATAATGCATGCTTGTTACCATTATTCAATAAATGTTACTATGAGAAGAGTTGTTGTTTTCATGCAATGGATGGGTTAGATAAAGGGCGATCATGTCTTTCTCAAACGACTGCGGAACATTACGTTTTCATAGGCAAAGTTTAAAAGGAGCTGTTCAAGATTATGTGATAAAATTTCATAAAGATGAGACCGACATCGAAGCAGTGGTCGATGATGCTAGCACTCTATTTCTAGAGTTAATGAATACATTCTCTGATAGCATTATCATGGCGTGATTAGTTGCGAAAATTAAGTTTAGTCATTTTGGAAAGGAAGAGGTGGAAAGTCGCTCTTTCCATTTTGCTTCTTATTCAATGGAAGTGGTAGATCACCCCCAAGAATTTTTTAAAAGACATATGATAAAAATTGCTGAACGTCTTAACGCATTTAACCATCATGGTAGCAGTCTAGTGATTGAAGCGATTTCAGATATTCACATTCAACTTTCCATAAAGAAAAATTGAAAATGCAGTGGTACTTGATTGTAGCACAACTGGTTTCGAGCTATGTCTGCTCACTCTCGAAGTATATTCCTTCTGTACATGCGTCTATTATTTAGAAAAGGCTAGCAAATTCATATCTTCAAAAAGACTTGCTATAGACATCAGTAACGGTGAAACTATGTGTTGTGATGTATGTAAGCGAAAGGATGGAAATGAAAAGCGCATCTTCAAGAGATGTAAGCATGCTTTTTGTCAACGCTGTTTCATACGTAATTGCATTCAACTTTGCCAATGTTACCACTGTGATATTGCTCATTTCGAGTGTCACTTATGTCGCAATAGTTAGTACCTATGCAAATGTGGTAAAGATAGGTTTTAGCAAAGACTAACACGGAAAATGGCGAAACGTAAAATGACGAAACGTAAAAGTCAAAAGTTTTCTTCAGCCATTCAAGCTCTCCGACGAATGAAAGCAAATCAGCGATACAATGCTATACGACATGCTAACGATAAATTCATTTGTGAAATTATTTCTCATGTGAGGAAGTTGAGGACGAAGAAATTAGCGCCAAAACAACGAAAGTTACTTAAGCGATATGCTACAAAATTGCGTTTCATCTCCAATCCTAAAGTCGCCCTTCAAAGAAAGAGGAAAACTCTAACACAAAAGGGTGGTTTCCTTTCAGCAATACTTCCAATGATAGCTCCTGCCGTGGGCAACCTATTGGGAAATATCTTTGGCTCTAAGCGTTAATTATGCAAATGTTGAGTCTCAAAGTAATAAAATGGATTTCAGACTTCAATGTGATAAAGTTCTGACTGTATCAGGTCCATCTCATGCAGGTAAAACTGTTTTCACGCTGAATTTATTGGATAAAAGAAGGGAGTTGTTTAAGGAACCTATCAATCGAGTGATTTGGTGTTATGGTATTTATCAACCGTCGCTGTTTCAGGAATTGCAAAGTCGCAACTTTATTCGACATGAAGGAATTATTCCAGTGGATAAACTTCAGTCTAATGATGTTGTTGTATTGGATGATTTATTAAAAGAAAGTAAGAATTCAAAAGATGTTACAGATATGTTTACTCGCGCAGCACACCATAAAAGGTGCTTTATCATCTATATTACACAAAATTTGTTTCCTGATGGAAAAGAAGCTCGTACACGAAACCTGAATACACACTATTATGCTATTTTCAAGAATCCGCGAGATAAAAGTCAATTTGAAATTTTAGCGCGACAAGTTGCACCCAGAGGATCAAAAGCCTTAATTGAAATTTTTCAAGCAGCTACTGAAAAACCATACGGTTACTTATTCATTGACTTTACGCAAGAGTGTCCGGAAGAATTTTAGATTTCGAAGTGATATTTTGAAAACTCCCATGATTATCTACAAACTATGAGTTCTTATTCTCGCATGATTGTTATTCCTCAGGATGAATATGTACAATTGACTGCCATGCAGCAAGTAAAGCAACCTCTTGCAAATCAAATGTATAGGAAAGAAATAGATTATCAGCAAAATGTTCACATCAAAGATCCACATCGTGCTGTATTATTACAATCGGAAACTGTTGAGCAATTGAAAAACTTGAAGAATAAGATGCGTGACTCTGTATCGACTGCTACACCTTTAGCATCTCGCGCACATGCCATATCTCTTTTCAATAGTATTGAGCCCCATCTCAATGTAAATGATAGAGGAGAAATCATTACAGATGAAAATAAAGTGATTGATGCTTCACGTTATGAAGACTTGATTCAGTATGCGACACGTAGAAAGCGCCGTCAGGGCTATGTTCCACCTGGTTGGTCATACTTTCTTAAACTATTGAAAAAGCATAATGTGCCAAAATTTGCTTTGAATAATGAGACATTGAAAGAACTTGATTCAACAGTGGCTACTACTCCAATGCTTCAGACGATGAAAATGCCAACAAATTGGTTTAAGGCGTCACCTGCTACATCCCCCCACACTCACTAAGCAAACAAGAGGAAGAACTCGACGTAGATCTACATCGCCACTAAAACTGTAAAAGGAAAACGTAAACAGCTCACAAAGCAATGCTTCAGACGACACCTGATTTGTCATAAGCGTACAAATAATAACTACAATATCGCAGAATAATATATTCGAGAATAGTGAAGAGTCAGATGTCTCGATATCTTGCAAGGAAATCGTAGTAGCCGACACTAGTTGCGTGATGAATGTCAGGAGTCACTAGAGTGAACACATTGCGAGGTCTATAGTATCCAAGCTGCAATCAATTATAGAGAACAGGGCTTCGTCGATACTGGCACGAGAACGAGCAAGATAAGTTGAAGCACTGTATGCTGACAAAAAACCGTCACACTCACACACTATCATCGGCGATTACATATGAGCGCGTAGCAAGTATATGATTTTAGACACGACATTGTAAGAATCTAGTGGCGAAGAGAAGACAAAGTTAATACCGACAAGAATGGCAAAAATGTACAAACAGAGAGTCGATTTCGTTCACAATCGACATGAACATTATTAGTTAATCTAGTGTTTGGGGAAGTCATGACGCTAGATATGAATACTCAAGGAATAGGTTACATCAATCCTCGTTTCACAGTATTTATCTATCTATTCAAATAAACATATACGAACAAAGACAAGAGTGTGAGCCTTCAACTAATAAGCATAACGATCTGCACATGCCTGTATGAGAGTTATGAGAAAGAGAGTACATAGACTGATTCCTATTTACACTAACCGATAACTTAATCACTCTATAGACGAAATACGTTATGATTGTAGGCCTATTCCATAGACACCCGACCTATCTTAATTATGTTCATATCACTCACATTTATATTAGACATCGAGATGAACCGTGCGCAAGACAGATATGTGCGATAAGTCATGCCTACACCTCTCTATTGTACATCTGACAAACTATAACGATATGCAGAGACATATCTGATATTATATATATCAATCAGTAGGCTTATTCTTACTTAGGAGATCTTATGGTATTCATTCTCTACAGTTCATATAGTCGTAGAGAATCTCACATTACTCCCACTCTCTTGCGCGACATAACTGCAGAGTGAAGTGCATTTAAGAAGAGCAATCAACTTCAGAATTATCGAGTTTCTGCGCTTCCCATACATAACTTTTACAAATATTACTGAGACAGAGCGATCCTATTTGCTCATTCTTTCACAACTAAGAGAATTACATTATGTGCGCTCAAGTACAGAGAGGAGGGCGAAAGTACATCAGAGAGACAGAGGATGGTGAGTTGAGAGAGGTCATGACATTGAAATCTAGTATTCAGCTGAATGAATGAACATATGTAGCCTTATTCTACACGCTTAGTCATTCTCGTTGAAACGGGTATTGATATGATGTCATCAGAATCTATTAAAAAATAACGTGATGTGAGGCAAGCTATGTCAATACCTATCGACCGACTACTCTATTGAGCAGAGATCTAGAATCTAGTTCGTGACATACATGTATATCTCTTCTAAGATCACATCTAGTAACTCATGCCACTCTACAATCCATCATCTACATCATCATCAAATTCTATCTTATAGACTTCCATGACACATGTTAGTAGTGAGAGAAGAAGCAATCTACATAATTAGTAGATCGAAAGATCTGACGGCGTCGCGTTATGAGTTATGCCGTTACTCAATTTTAGTGAGAGGAGCGTACAATCGTCCTCATTGACAATAATAGTTGACAAGTGTGAAAACATTGCGATAAGAATATTCGTTTATCACTCACAATGATTACCAATGTTTAGAATATTAACAATGCTGATCTTGCGTCCTACAAGGGTAGAGCCATATCCCTGATATTGGATTTTTACATGCCTGTAGAGGAAGACGTATTACATAGCTAATCATCAGCTGTCTAACCCACATTCTACAGTCTCTCCTCCACAGACCAGCCACTGATGCTATTTACATGTGGAGAGGAGATCATACGAGACTGAGTGCAGTAAGTAACATTCAATGCACAGGCGGTGGGAGGCGTATATTATCTCATAAAAGTCACATCTCAATTAACTTCATCTTCTCTCTTTGAGGGAATATGAGCGCATAGTATGACATTGATGGTAGTAACACTAGCAGAAGTCTGAGACGTACATCTTCTAGCGAGGTAGCAAGATAAAACGCTACAGTACAGATGCTAAAAGAGCGAGTAGTCAAGGAGACGCTGAGACCTTGATGCGAACGTGGCTAAGTACCTCTGTCTAAATAAAGTATCGGCTTGATTCTTTATGTATACCCGATCTCAATGCTACTCATTGTTCTACTGTCTAAGATGGCGATCGGGCGACACTTCCATCGAGAGATGATGCGACATTCTACAAGTATAGATCTGCTAGCTAGAAATTAGTCTCGCTAACTAGATCTCTAGTTCTACAGGGATTTCTAGAATCTAATCATACCAATCTCGCCGTCATTTGTACTTATCCAGTCGGACCCTCCTACGTAAGTGAGTCGGCGGAGACGAATTGTACATAGCGATGCACTGTCCTTCACCTCCAATACGCGAGCGTACAGCATATACTGTGCTTAGATCACGCAATTCATAATTCTGAGACACCTACTAGTTGTCATTCTTAAACTCATCATACATCACATGTCCATAGGAAATAGACGTCGTCGAGACTAAACACGATACTGATTTTAACAGATCTCTATGATTCTGATGAATGAGCTATTAGAGCTATCACGCTGACTAAGTTAGACGTAGTTAGTGAGTCTATCTGAACAGATGAGTAGCAGAGTTGAAACAAATGGCGGAGAAGAATTTCAGTTAAGTTAGACAGATCTTAGAGGGTGACAAATCTCGTGAAGAACAAAGAAATGCATAGTCATCTGCGAACGGTTTCACAAGAAACATTGCGCAAATATTCTTACACTTGGATATGAGCAAAATGACTACTTAACGAGCGTATCTGGTAGATCTACGTCTACAAGTGCACAAGATTAATGCACCATTAACGACTGCTAAGTATGAGAATATAGAGAACATGGTAAATACGACAACGGCGAGAGCAGTACATATCATTGGCTTAATAGAATCGCGCGATGTATCTACGGTAAAAGCGTGCAATCTTACAGTCACAACGGCATTCTCATCGCAACGTACAAGCAGAGTCGCGTGAACGATACAAATATTGCAACAGAGCGCTAAACCGACGAAACGCATATGCATCAGATAACAACCTAGCAGAATACAATAGGACAGTGGATCCAAGCCAACTACATCGATACAGAGGTTTATAAGTTATCTACAGATTAATGCAAGAACAACAGAGCAAGCGAGGCAAACAGAAAGCATTGCGACTAATCTCATAGTCACACAGTCACGGCAAGTCAGCTAATAGATCTCAGTCAGATCAACCAACTCAGAGATACGAATGCTGGAGAGATGAAAGTGTTCTGGACATGTCTATTAGTTAGCTCACTTGAAGTTGTAGTTACATTCCGTGTCGAGCAAGTGACTCTCCATATGGGCGGATCTTGTTGCAGAAACATGAGGTTAGTCATTTGACGTTTCAGACACTATGATCTTTCGGCAGGCTAATCAGAGATACTTTCATGTCGATTTCATCTCATTATTCCGAATAGCACTTACCTCAACTGCTATTCTGTCGATGACACATGAGGATAATCTTGTTTAGCAGAGACATATTCTCACTCCAGCTATCTGAGTCATCACATCTCATTTGTAAAGAAGATCTTGAGACAGAACTGTTTTTTCGTCTACATAATGATTGGTTAGATGTACTACGCCGCATAGTATAAAAGGATGGTCCATGAAAGACGATATGGTACATTATAAAAACATCTATCATGAATTGAGAGTTACTCTTTCAAAGCATGTACACGATTCTATGTCAGTTGTCCTGCATGACTGTCATACGATGTATGGAGGGTCAAGAATCGCATCTCAATACAACAGACGTTTGAGTATCTATATACCGTGGTATGGAGTAATACTCATGATAGACGAGAAGCCGAGGCACATATGATAGCGGTCCGTTATGAAGATCTAAAGACACAGATAAAGTGAATTCGTATAGAACGCTCCTAAGCTTTGAATTCTACAATACATATGTTATGAATTTGTCGGTGATGCAGTCAAGGATGTCTGAGAGTCATATGATACTGGTTGCGCGGTGACTAGAGATTTAGACAATTCTCAATAGATCTGACATTTTGAGTACTAAAGTTATTTGACAAAATTCGAGGAGTTATATCTTCAACATAAACGCCGAGCGAACTCTATAGTGTGAATTTCTGGTCACTTTAGATACCATAGAAACTGAATGGTGTGTCGCATAATTCAATGAATTTGCATTTGCTAATAGATTTACACACACTTATTAGACATAGAGGACTGGGAAGAAATAGGGTAGTGGTAGAGAAGACAGCTAAAGTTGAAATTGAGCAACTTTAGGACATCTGTCGGCACGAAGATAAGATAGAACCAAAGGAAATATTACACAATTTAAACGAAATTCTGCATTCGTTTGTGATTCATTATAGACTAGGAGACAGATAGACTGTAATTTGTCTTACGAACTACGTTCGCTTTGTTCCTGTGAACGAGTGCCTATTGACCCCACTGTAGTACCAGAGCTATGACAGCTGCGCGTAACATTAGCACTGCAGATCTCACGATAGCAGGACAAAATCAAGTATACTATGAAATGACTGTGCGTCGTCACGATAAATTATCATCGAAGCAACCGAAGCTACCATACTAATAATTCGGTAAACGATATGAGTAAAAAGGAGCTGAAAATGCATGGAACTGTGAAGTTATGTGTACACTGACGAAAGACGATCCTTATCATGTACGAGTTTAACACAGATCAGGTAAGTGAAATTGCTTACACAACGTGATTGAGATATTGAGAGTGTAGATCATCTATCCAGTGTATATATATGTACACGTTAGTACCAATCCCTCAATACATAGAACACGAGATTCTCTTCGAGTCCAAAACTGGGGGGCGTGCTACAGCAAGGAATTTTGTTAAAAACGGAATAGGTGTTAATTGGTAGGCTATGTTTACTTTATGAATTCCATGTTTACAGTTAATCAAAAATTGAGAAAAGTAGTGTTCACTAGCAGCAGGACCATTGATTTGCGAATTTGGATAAACAATAGCACTATAATCCTGCATCTAGGACCATACAAAATTCGAGTGAAAATTGAAAATTTGGATCGATGGTCATATTTGGGGTGACCTATTATAGGCCAATTATAGACGAATGTTGGTCTTTGATTGTGAATAGCCATCTATATACAGTGGGTATTGGTTGTGAAAAAACGTTTGTAGGGAAATTCCTTTATGTTTTCCAGTTTTTCAAGAAAGAAAAATATTCTTTTTGCAGAGAAGTGTAGATTGTAGCATCATAAAATTGTAATGTATGAACTATTCCAGTGAGATGTTTGAGATAGGGTAGGATAGTCTGTGGAATATGTTAGTTATGCATAATGCTTTACGCGTATTGATCAAACAGAAAAACATGTCTATGAAATTTTCTTATTAATGTTGTAGTAGCTTTAAGTGGTTATAAAAAATAATAAAGAGAGGAGAACTATGTTTTATTGGTGGCCAAAGGTGCAAAATTATGAACATTTTAATATTATGAAATCAGGAAAAATGCATTGCTTATTCTTATTATCTGCCTTTGCATATTCTATAACTGTATTTGTATATAGAGCTTGATTTATTTTCAATGAGTTGCATTTTTTATTTGAATTTTCTTCTTTTTGAGAGACATGTATGGATGTAGTAATGAAATAGCATTTATTATCCTATAGCTGACTGTATGAAGTTTGAATAAAAATAAAATAAATAAATAAAAAGATATAAAAGAAAACAATAAAAACAATTAAAAAATACGAGACTTCAACTAAGAATTCCGAGTATTCCGTTCGGAATAAATGTGCTAGACACCAATTTGAGGACAGTTGATATTGTATAACTTTTAAATCTGAAGGTTGCTAAGTGGAGTTTATAATGTGAAAAAATGAGCTTGTTTTCTATCCTATTCATCGATGTGCTTGCGAGGCAAGCTGCTTATACAGGTTATGCAGGGAACTGGACCCACAAATTTGTAAATGCCCAATTTCTAAGATTCGGTACAGAGTGGCTTTTAATTTTATTACTCAGCGAAAATATTGATTGATGCAAAATTTGGATCAGTGGCCGACGATGATTGAAGTTGCGTTTGGCCGCTATATAAGAAATCTGTTGGGACCAATTAATCACTTGCAGAAGAGGATTCAAACCATCTTCAAAGACAGATTGGTCTACGATACACAAACTGTTATTTGATAAAATGTTAAATTGAAGAAAGTGACAGTAAGGACAAGAGAGGATGCGGAGTTTATTTTGATAGGATCCGACTCGGCTTTTGATCGGACTCGTACTACGGGGTGGGCAAGCATTAAGCACAGTTTTTTGAAAAACAAACGGAATAACTACATATAGATATTAGTTAGGCTTAGCTGAACAATGTTGGTGATCATTGCTGCATCAATTATCAATCATTTTCGATGAAGTTTATTCAATGTCGCTGTAAGTTGGATGCATGCGATTCGGCTCATATTTTTTGATGTGTGTTCGATGGTTTTTCAGTCTTAAAATGTCAGACTCCGATCAATCTCCTGTTGGAAAGGAGTGTCATGATTGTAAGTCTTTCTGAGATAATGTGTGCATTACCCAATTGTTTTGAAGGATGAAAGGCTATTATTTCATAAATTTAACGACGTACAGCTTTATAAATGAAAACACTCTCGGTTTTCAATATGAAACTTTGTTTTCCAAAAAGCGCAATTGAAGCACTCTAATGTCAATGCAAATATTGCACTGAGTTTTTTTTTTTAATTTAAAAAATTATTATTTTTTTTTTTTAATATAATTTATTTTTTATTTTTTATATTAATTTTAAATTTATTTTTATTTTTATTTATTTTAATTTATATTTTTAATAAATAATTTATAGTTTTATTATTTTTTATTAAACTTTTTTATACTATATTATAATTTTATTTATAATATATTAAAATAAATTTTATAATTTTATTTTTTTTTTATTTTTTTTTTATTTTGTTTTTTAAAAATTTAAAATTTTTAAATTTTAAATTTTTTATATATTTTTTTAATTATTTTTTTTTTTTTTTTTTTTAATGTTTTATTTTTTTTAATATATTTTAATATTTTATTTTTTTATTTTTTTTTTTTTTTTTATATTAATTATTTTTTGATAAAAGAATTTTTTTTATAATTTTTGAATTTTGTAATTAAAATTAATTTATTAAATTTATAAATAAAATTTTATTTAATATATATTTATTTTTTTTTTTAAATTTTTTATTTTTATTTTTAATTTTAATTAGAAAATATAATATTTATATTAAAATAATGTTTTTTTTAATATTTTATATTGTTTTATTACTAAATTATAATTTAAATATAATTTATTTTAAATTTTATAATTATTTTTTATAAATTGATTAATTATAATTTTTTTTTAAAAGTTATTTTTTTTTATTTAATTTTTTATTTAATTTAATTTTTTAATTATTTAATATTTAATTTATTAATTTAGAAAATAATTAAAAAATTAATAAAAAATTATTATATTTTATTAAAATTTACTTTAAATTAAAATTTTTTATTTTTAAAATTATAAATTTTTATTTATTTAATTATTAAATTTTTTAAATATTTATTTTTTTAATTTTTGTTTTATTTTTTTAATAATTAAATAATTAATAAATAAAATTTAATATTTATTTAAAATTTTTTATTATATATAATTTTTTTAAATAGTATTTAAATTATATTTGTTAATTATATGTATTAATGTAAAAGTTTTTAAAATTTTTTTTTTTTTATTTCGTTTATTTTTAATTTTTTTTTTTTTTATATTTATTTAAATTAAAATGTAAATAAATTTTTACTTAAATTTTAATTTTTATTTTTTTTTTTTTTTTTATTATCATTTTTTTTTTTTGTTTTTTTTTTTTTTTAATTTTTTTTAATATTTTTTTATTTTAATTTTATTTTATTAAATTAAATATTCTTGTTTTTTATTTAAATTTATCAAATTTATTATTTAATTAATTTTATATTAATAATATTTTTATATAATATAAAATATTTTTAAAATATTTATTTTTTTTTAAATTTTTATTATAAAAGTTTTTTTTTTTTTTTATTTTTTTTTTATTTAATATTTATATTTTTTTTTTTTTTTTATTTTATTTTTTTAATTATAGATAAATTGTTTAAATAAAAAATTTTTTTTTTTTTATTTTTAATTAAATGATCCAATTTTAAATTGCAAAACGTATATTGAAGTATTGAAAACACTTTCCAAATTTTTGAATCAATGCATCGAAAATCATCAACGTTCGCCAAACGCCTTTATCAAAAGTCCATTTGACAAAGATGTTAGAAATCACCGAAAGCGTAATCTGCGCATTCTCATTGTTATTTCTTGGAATTTTTTTTTGATATTATTCTTAATTAAAAAAGATAGATGCATTTGCGCTCACTAGGATGGTGAGCTGCACAATACATAAGGCCTACAATAAAAGCTTACGAATAGCAAGTTATCGACATTGTAGTTCACTCATATAAACTCTCGATTCATTTACTAAGGTTGGGAAAATGAGGAAAGAGGCAAAAAATCTTAGCTATAGCAAGGAAAAACAGAAGATTAAATAAACTTGGTTTTCAAAACCTATCATGACATACTGTGCACGTAATTGAAGAAACTTTGGAAGGGGAATGACATTTTCTATAATTAAACATCGCATCTAATCTTTTACAAGTGACATTAATGTTAGTGTAGGTAGGCCTTATACGTCGCATCCACTACTTTTGCGTCATGACTACGTTATGTGGAGGGATCCCAGCCGATTCTGCTGCTTATGTCGCGCACTGCTGTTTGTGTCATCATCAGGATATGTATAAAAAATGAGGACCAAACAAATATTCATAACGTGACAAGCCTGTTATCAGTAAATAGCAGTGGAGTCACGCTGAATATTATAGCTGTGTCGCTTATTTAAGCTGCAGAAAATGTACTGTAGTGATCCACAGACTGATACTTTGGGATGATTCTCTGGGATATCAACATCCGGCAGCGTTCTTCATGGCACTCGGTTTGGGTTGAGTGCTTAAGTTGTTAGCGATCTTTTGGTCTAATGGTCGAGTCCCGAATATGGTCATTTGAAGTCGACAGGAAGGGACATCCGAACTAAAAGTACTAAAACGCTAAATCCTCATTGATTTTAAGCATATAAATAATTATTATCAAGACTGCAGGGCTACACAACTAAAATTTAGAGAGATAGGCTAGAATAGTACCATCGATTTCTGCCACTTTTGTTCATTATTTCAAATCGGTTTTAAAAGCGAATACACTCTAAACGTTTATATCTTGTTTTATTTCAAATTATTATGACATAAGGACAAATAGGAATCAAGTGAACATTGAGAGCATCGATAAGATATTCACAAAGCAAATATACAAATTTCAAATATTTGTATAAATGGAAAGACGCTGTGTCATTGTTTATCTACACGCTACAGAAAGCAAATTCACGAATCTTCATCAACTTTCTTCTATTGACTTCTGGGCAAACAGGTTGATGGATTCACCATTATTATCATCTGCAAAGAAAAATTTCGCAATTAGAATACTAAAATGTAGTCTGCGCAGCGGTGGGGAGATGGACGAGTTTTTAAATATATTTTGTATGCGCAGGTGAATGACATGCACTTGGCAAACTGGGTATTTGAAGAGTACACTCTTAATATGATTAATATAAGACATCTATGGGACGTTCAACTCCCTGAAGGATGTAGTGGAGCTGGATGCCAGTGGGACATTTGGTAGATTTGATTAATGATAGTTGCTTCTGCACATCTGGATAACAACCATGAAAAACAAGTTGTAAGCAATTTATCCAATACTCTGATACGCGCATTCATACAGGGAATCTGTTGAAAGAAGATTCAGGACCCAGTACAAGAAAGAGACTAAAGAATTACAAAACTCCCACAAGAATGAGCAATGCTAATAACAGCTGCAATATCAAACTGCTAGTGATTGAAATTGTTCACTACTGCACGTAGCATCGGTGGCCATTGGTGTGGATTCTGTTCATTTTATACATGCTTTGCGAAAATCGATTCAGATAGTCCTTTTTCGGAGAATTGTTATTTTTTGGGGGGACTCTTTCTGGAAAATATTTGATGATCTTCCCCCCCCATTATCTTTGCTAAAAGCAGTCTCGGATTAAGTGATAACTGATCGGTGTGGGTGGGGGGGTGTGATTTTGCTTGCTACTACAGTAATTGCACGAATATGTCCATGCCTTATTTATTGTTATACAAGTAAAAGACCCCCCCCCCCCCCCCCCCCCCCCCCCCCCCCCCCCCCCCCCCATGGTTAAAATCTAAAGAAATTTCTACCGATGATGCAATCAGAATAACGAACAAAAAGCACATTGAAACGTCAAAAATTAATAATATTTTGATTGGTATAATAAATTTGTCTATTATTTTTTTTTTTTTTTGTGTTTGCGGGTGTGTTTTTGAAAAAAAAAAAAAAAACAAAAATGCTAAAAGTTAAGCAAGAATTGTCTGAATATCCATTCCTTCGGAAGATCCTGTATCAAGGTTTTGGTGGAAAAGTGCAACCAGTGTTGTCTTTCCAAGTGCGCCTCCTCGTAGAGTGGTTACCGATGTCAATATATTTTTATCGCTTATTAGACATCTAGTAATTGTAGAGAGTAGTAAGCAAATGACAAACACTCGACCGGCGCCCCCCCCCCTCTGGAACGGCAGAGTGTCGTGGTCGGCCGCCGTGGTGCTTCGGGTCTGAGTCCCCCCCCCTCCCCCTCCCCCCCCCTCCCCCCTCCCCCTCTGGAACGACAGAGGTTGTGGTCTGTCGTGGTGTGCCGGCCAGGTTGGTTCACAACATGTTTCGCTGACTCCCCCCCCCCTGGAACGTCAGAGTGTGAGACTCGAGTGAGTTGGTCCGACCGCCTGGTTGACTTGGGCGACCGTCCAGGTTGACGTGGGCGACCGTCTAGGTTGACGTGGGCGACCGTCTAGGTTGACGTGGGCGACCGTCTAGGTTGTCGTGGATGGTGAAATGGCTGCCAGATTCGGATTCAGCGTAAAATTCTGCATCGGTAGGGTGAGTTTCAAGGCAATTGGTGAGAAAAAATTTTTCTTCAAATTTTAACAGAGTTAGAATTTGGGACGTTTTGGTGTGTAGCGCCCAAACGAAGCATCGGATGAGAAAACGGAGGCCAGATTCGGAATCTACGTGAAATTTTGGGTTAGGAAGGATGTTTCCAGCGAAATCGGAGATAAAAAATTTTTCGCTGACGTCCCCCCCCCCTCTGGACAGCTTGCTTCGATTTTGGCTTCCAGTGGACGGATTTTGTCGTGCGATAGCTCGTTTGAAAGCTAAGAGTAAGACAAGTTCATTGAAAGAATCGGCTTGTTCCTATCTGTCTTCGTTTAGGTGTGAGACGCCATTTAAGATTTTGGGACATTGGTGAAAAAACGACAGAGTTAGAATTTGGGACGTTTTGGGCTCTAGCTTCAAAACGAAGCATCGGATTGGAAAACGGATTTCAGATTTGGAATCAGCGTGAAATTCTTTATCTGTATGGTGAGTTTCAAGTCAATCGGAGAGAAAAAATTTTCAACATTTTTCGAAAAAACGACAGAGTTAGAATTTTTGCGATGGCTGCCTACTGTAGAGCCAAAACGAAGCATCGGATGAGAAAACGGAGGCCAGATTCGGAATCTACGTGAAATTTTGGGTTAGGAAGGATGTTTCCAGCGAAATCGGAGATAAAAAATTTTTCGCTGACGTCCCCCCCCCCCTCTGGACAGCTTGCTTCGATTTTGGCTTCCAGTGGACGGATTTTGTCGTGCAATAGCTCGTTTGAAAGCTAAGAGTGAGACAAATTCAGTGAAAGAATCGGCTTGTTCCTATCTGTCTTCGTTCAAAAGTTAGAGCGGTTACAAGATTTTAGGTCGGAGCTCGCTTACCTGAAAAAAATCCTAAGTGTCAGAGTGACTTTGTATGGGTAAAATTTTGAAAATTTTCCAAAGTGTGGAATTTCGACCTGGGACCGTCACCAAAACATTTTTCATCAAATTTAGAAATTTCACTGACGTCCCCCCCCCCCTCTGGACAGCTTGCTTCGATTTTAGCTTCCAGTGGACGGATTTTGTCGTGCGATAGCTCGTTTGAAAGCTAAGAGTGAGACAAATTCACTGAAAGAATCGGCTTGTTCCTATCTGTCTTCGTTTAGATGTGAGACGCCATTTAAGATTTTGGGACATTGGCGAAAAACGACAGAGTTAGAATTTGGGACGTTTTGGGCTCTAGCTTCAAAACGAAGCATCGGATGGGAAAACGGATTTCAGATTTGGAATCAGCGTGAAATTCTTTATCTGTATGGTGAGTTTCAAGTCAATCGGAGAGAAAAAATTTTCAACATTTTTCGAAAAAACGACAGAGTTAGAATTTGGGACGTTTTGGTGTGTAGCGCCCAAACGAAGCATCGGATGAGAAAACGGAGGCCAGATTCGGAATCTACGTGAAATTCTGCATCTGTATGGTGAATTTGAAAGCAATCGGAGAGAGAAAATTTTTCGCTGACGTCCCCCCCCCCCTCTGGACAGCTTGCTTCGATTTTGGCTTCCAGTGGATGGATTTTGTCGTGCGATAGCTCGTTTGAAAGCTAAGAGTGAGACCAATTCAATGAAAGAATCGGCTTGTTCCTATCTGTCTTCGTTTAGATGTGAGACACCATTTAAGATTTTGGGACATTGGTGAAAAACGACAGAGTTAGAATTTGGGACGTTTTGGGCTCTAGCTTCAAAACGAAGCATCGGATTGGAAAACGGATTTCAGATTTGGAATCAGCGTGAAATTCTTTATCTGTATGGTGAGTTTCAAGTCAATCGGAGAGAAAAATTTTCAACATTTTTCGAAAAAACGACAGAGTTAGAATTTTTGCGATGGCTGCCTACTGTAGAGCCAAAACGAAGCATCGGATGGGAAAACGGATTTCAGATTTGGAATCAGCGTGAAATTCTTTATCTGTATGGTGAGTTTCAAGTCAATCGGAGAGAAAAAATTTTCAACATTTTTCGAAAAAATGACAGAGTTAGAATTTTTGCGATGGCTGCCTACTGTAGAGCCAAAACGAAGCATCGGATGGGAAAACGGAGGCCAGATTCGGATTCAGCGTCAAATTCTACATGGAAATGGTGTATTTCCAGCTCAATCGGAGAGAAAAAATTTTCACTGACGTCCCCCCCCCCCTCTGGACAGCTTGCTTCGATTTTGGCTTCCAGTGGACGGATTTTGTCGTGCAATAGCTCGTTTGAAAGCTAAGAGTGAGACAAATTCAGTGAAAGAATCGGCTTGTTCCTATCTGTCTTCGTTTAGATGTGAGATGCCATTTAAGATTTTGGGACATTGGCGAAAAACGACAGAGTTAGAATTTGGGACGTTTTGGGCTTTAGCTTCAAAACGAAGCATCGGATTGGAAAACGGATTTCAGATTTGGAATCAGCGTCAGATTCTTTATCTATATGGTGAGTTTCATGTCAATCGGAGAGTTTCAAGTCATCGGCGAGAAAAATTTTCAACATTTTTCGGAAAAACGACAGAGTTAGAATTTTTGCGATGGCTGCCTACTGTAGAGCCAAAACGAAGCATCGGATGGGAAAACGGAGGCCAGATTCGGATTCAGCGTCAAATTCTACATGGAAATGGTGTATTTCCAGCTCAATCGGAGCACTAGAACCGGAGATAGACGGGATTTTTAGTGTTTGGATGATGGGTATTACGTCATCAGCTGATCGCCACACACTATATAAGCTGGGAACCAACGGAGACTTGTCATTTAGAGGAGAACGACTGTCAGAGGTAGGTCGTCTCTCTGAGCTCCGATGATAGCTTCGGACATTCCAAATTCCAAGTTTCTGTAAGAAACCGACTTAGAAAATTTCATTGCTGATATCAGCTAAGGCGTCAGACTTAGAGGTTCGCCAGGAGATGGCATTCGTCTCCAGGCCATAAAAGACTCCAAAACTTTAAAGGCTCGTAACTTTGCTTCTACAAGTCCGTTTGACTTGATTCAAAAAAGGTTCGGTCGCTATTGACCTGCCCTAAGTGATGGACTACTTATAAAATTTCATAAGTAGTGCTAAAAAGTTGAAAATTTTAAATTCACTAGTTTTGGAGGTTTTCTGGGGTTTTCGACCCTGCTGAAGTCAATGAAAGCATTTTTAATGATGTCTGAGCCAGTCTTCTCATGGTATAAGCGGCTTTTCACTGAAAGCGAGCAAGACACGGAGAGTTTTGCTGTAATATTCCACTGACAGGGTGTTCCTTCGGGACGGCGGACGATGCCGTAGTGATAAGTGTGGCAAGGGAATGTGTCATATTTAAGACCGTAACCGCTGGGACAACTCATGTCTCATGTTGGGCATTTGACACAGCTCTCAACGTAGCACTTTGAACGCCAATCGGTTGAGTCTTAGCTATCTTGTCATGGGTGGCCTCTAAACATCTCCATTGCAAAACGCTGGTGAATCAAGCTCTCTACGGCTTGCTATCAAGCTGATCAAAGCAACAACTTGGGATGTTTCCTCGAGGTTTTCAAGTATGCGAAGTTCAAATCTGCTATCAGATTTCAAATTCAACTAAGACTAAGGCAGCTTTGAGGGGTTAGATCCCAGCTACTGTTCACTACCTTTGACTCGGCGTTCCTGTTACCACTTCGGGGCAGTGACAATGATGTCTTCAGCTGTAAAGAGCGGGTATCGGGGAAGATCTCTCACTTCCCTAGTGATCAGTACAAGGCCTTCGGGCTGTCGACGGGATCGAGTGCCACTCACTACACTCAAATCTATCATTCCTCACTAAGTGTAAATTACTGACTATACATTTGTCCTGCTATCAGGTTATTTTTGACTTGCTATCTAGTTGAATAGTCTCTTGCTATCAAGAGATTCACTTCGACTCATAAAGCACATCATCGCTGTAATACCTCCTTTGCTCGAGCGTTCCTTCGGGACGGCGGGTACTGCCGTAGAGGGATTGTGTTGCACGGGTTGTTCGTCGTTTGTTAGACCGAAACCTCTGAGCCGTTGCTCATGTTGGGCGTTCGACTTCATACTCAACGTGACGCTTTCTCTCGCCAGGTCAGAGTACTTCAGCCATTCGACAAAGGTTAGTCTTTATGATATGGAGTAGAGTGAAATGTAATTCATTAGATGTCCCTTCAATGATTGTTCCCATGATAAACGTTGATGAGACAAATGAAATGATTCTCATCTTCCCTTTTCAATGATTGAAATCTACTAACACACTACCGTATAATCGGCCACTATGGGGCAAGACATGATAGAGCCTTCAATGCGCTTTGCCCTGGGCAGTCTTTAGACTGGCGAATACTATCATTAAGTTGAATCTGCTATCAGTCAACTTGAACGTTGCGTCGCATTAGAGGGGTATATAAACCACTGCCTCTCATTTCATTTCAATCATGCAGACGCCGAACAGTCAAGTCAGCTCTCTCGCGGACCGCAGTTAAGGCCGCGAAATTTTATTTGAGGAGTTTGTCAGGCTAGAGGAGCAAGACAGAGTTTTTAATAATCTTGCTCAGATTGGCAATCCGATGACAGCAAACTGCTGTCAATCCAACGGAATGGCGCTACATTCCACTTTTTAGCCATGTACCAGTTAGTGTGGAAGTCGACAGTGCTACCAAAGAGAGAGTCAAAGACTCTCTCAGTAGAATTGGTAGGGTGTAAGATGACGTTACTCCCGAGAACGAACCATCGGCTCTCTTAAGGGCCACCATGGGGCAAGACATGATAGAACCTCCTCGCGGTTTGCCCTGGGCAGTCTTCGGACTGGCGAATACTATCATTAAGTTGAATCTGCTATCAGTCAACTTGAACGTTGCAAATGAAGTTCGGTGTAATACTTCCTTTCGACGGGCGTTCCTGTAAAGGGCGGCGGTGAAACCCGTAGCTATGTATACCGCAAGGGACATTCGGCAATGGTCAATCTTGTTAAACCTCTCTGCGTCATGTTTGCAAGTGATTGCCTCTGTCTCAACGTAGTATGCATTCGCGCCAGGGCGACATTTAGCCAACTGTCGAAGGTTGCCTAAAACTTTCCATTGCATACGTTATGAGAACCATGAGTTCTACCTGTCTCTATCAATGAGACGAATTGATGAATGGAATGAAATGGGAGGACACTCACGCGCCACACGCAACATAACACACTTCTCTCTTTCGTAGTCTAACAAGCTCTTTACACATGGATCGCAGTCGATTGCTATCCCTGTATCAGAAGTGTAAGCTATCTTAATTTTATTTGACACTATTTCATCTATCATCATCGTCCATATGAAATGTTTTAAGATTTACAAGTTAGAAATAAAGTTTCAATAGTGTATGCGTTAGAAATAAAGGTGTAACTGTTTGTAAAAATAAGATCGCAAGATTTACTAGTTTACAAGTTAGACTAAGTGTAAATTAAAAATAAAATTATAACTGTTTCAAGAGTTTACAAGTTAGAAATTAAGTTTTAGCTGTTTGTATATCAAAATAAAGTTTCAAGAGTTTACAAGTTAGAAATAAAGTTTCAATAGTGTATATGTTAGAAATAAAGGTGTAACTGTTTGTAAAAATAAGATCGCAAGATTTACTAGTTTACAAGTTAGACTAAGTGTAAATTAAAATAAATTTTAACTGTTCACGTGTTAAAGCGTTGATGCAACGATGAACAATTAATAAGCTGAAAAGTTTTAGATTCACTTTAACATTATCATATGTTTTACAGATAGAAATGTATTACAGCAAAGCTACTTCATGAGTTAGTTTGCCAGGAGTGTATCATCTCAAACTTTTACTCGGGCGACATTAGCCAACTGTCGAAGGTTGCCTAAAACTTTCCATTGCATACGTTATGAGAGCCATGAGTTCTACCTGTCTCTATCAATGAGACGAATTGATGAATGGAATGAAAGGGAGGACACTCACGCGCCACACGCAATATAACACACTTCTCTCTTCCGTAGTCTAACAAGCTCTTTACACATGGATCGCAGTCGATTGCTATCCCTGTATCAGAAGTGTAAGCTATCTTAATTTATTTGACACTATTTCATCTATTATCATCATCGTCCATATGAAATGTTTTAAGATTTACAAGTTAGACTAAGCGTTCTACTATTTGTAAATGAAAGATATAGTTTCAACAGTTTACAGATTGAAAATAAAGTTTCAATAGTGTGTGTATGTGTGTATGTTAAGAATAAAGTTTTATTTGTTTGTATGTTAGAAATAGAATGAAGTTTCACCAGTTTACAAGTTAAGAATAAAGTTCTATCTGTTTATATGTTAGAAATAAAATAAAGTTTCAATAGTTTGCAAGTTAAAAATAAAGTTTCAACCGTTTACAAGTTTTAAAATAAAGTTTAAATAGTGTGCAAGATAAAAAATAAAGTTTGAACAGTTTACAAGCTGAAATAAAGTTTTAATAGTGTACACGTTGGAAATAAAGTTTTAATAGTTTATGTGCTTCAAAATAGAGTTATAACAGTTTATATGTTAGAAATAAAATGAAGTTTCATCAGTTTACAAGTTAAGAATAAAGTTCTATCTGTTTGTCTGATAGAAATAAAACAAAGTTTCAACCGTTTACAAGTTAAAAATAAAGTTTCAAACAGTTTACAAGTTAAAATTAAAGCTTCAACAATTACAAGTTAAAAATAAACTTCAAAAGTTTACCAGTTAGAAATAAAGTTTCATCAGTTTACAAGTCAAAATAAAGTTTCAACAGATTATAAGTTAAAAGGAAAAGTTCCAATAGTATGTGCATTAGAAATAACGTTTCAGCTGTTTGTATGTTAGAAATAAGATAAAGTTTCAATTGTGTGTACGTTAGAAATAAAGTTCTATCTGTTTCTATGATAGAAATAAAACAAAGTTTCAATCGTTAACAAGTTAAAAATAAAGTTTCAAGAGTTTACAAGTTAAAAATAATGTTTCAATAGTGTATGTAAGTTAAGAATAAAGTTAGAACAGTTTACAAGCTGAAATAAAGTTTTAATAGTGTACACGTTGGAAATAAAGTTTTAATAGTTTATGTGCTTCAAAATAGAGTTATAACAGTTTATATGTTAGAAATAAAATGAAGTTTCATCAGTTTACAAGTTAAAAATAAAATTATAACTGTTTCAAGAGTTTACAAGTTAGAAATTAAGTTTCAATGGTGTATGTGTTAGAAATAAAGTTTTAGCTGTTTGTATATCAAAATACAGTTTCAAGAGTTTACAAGTTAGAAATAAAATGAAGGTTCACCAGTTTACAAGTTAAGAATGAAGTTCTATCTGTTTGTATGTTAGAAATAAAACAAAGTTTCAACCGTTAACAAGTTAAAAATAAAGTTTTAAGAGTTACAAGTTAAAACTAATGTTTCAATAGTGTGTGTATGTTAAGAATAAAGTTTTATCTGTTTGTATGTTAGAAATAGAATGAAGTTTCACCAGTTTACAAGTTACGAATAAAGTTCTATCTCTTTAAGTTTATAAGTTAAGAATAAAGTTCTATCTGTTTATATGTTAGAAATAGAATGAAGTTTCACCAGTTTACAAGTTAAGAATAAAGTTCTATCTGTTTATATGTTAGAAATAAAATAAAGTTTCAACAGTCTACAAGTTAAAAATAAAATTATAACTGTTTCAAGAGTTTACAAGTTAGAAATTAAGTTTCAATGGTGTATGCGTTAGAAATAAAGTTTTAGCTGTTTGTATATCAA